>CM029609.1:25495029-26077529 GCA_017311315.1 Dendrocalamus latiflorus | reverse complement strand
ACAAACTCCTAGGAGTGGCACTAGAGCAATAGTGCTCCCTGTCTTGTCCGTACCATTGTGATAAACTTAATATTCTCGCAGCACGTCAGGGAGGGGCAGACGACAGAGAGCAGGAGGAGCTAGCGCTGCATGCAGCCTGCAGGAATTCACACTCGCTTTTTCATCCCTAAAGATCAGCACAAAGCAGAACAAGTTCTTGGCCGGTGCAAGCTTTGCCTTGCTAGCTACCTAGCTTGCTGCTATCTTTGTGTATCTCTCACGAACAGATAGTACGTTAGTTCTTGTATGGAGATCCTCTGCCTTTCTTCCATAAAGACGGAGGAGGACATATAGTACCATGTCTTTTGGTTTTGGGCAATTTTTCGGATGTCTGATCTGAAGATGAGTGCTTCATATTAATTGATGGAGTGAAGTCTATGAAACTACATATATTTTGTCAAAACTATCGCTAAATTACATTTTGAAGTAACACATTCTTTGCCGAAACTATCGCTAAACTACGCGTCAAACACATTCTTGTACTACACTGTGCCTGATACAGTACATATGCTATAGTGATTACTAGCTACAAATTCTACAGAGTACCTTGCTACGAATCAGTGGCAGATCCGGGACTTCAGGTAAGCAGTGCAAGCCACCTTACGCCTGAATTGCTAGCTAGTGCTCGGCCGCTGGCTTTGCACCAGCCGTGGATCATATCTACCCATTGTTGTCATATTGAGGGCTTTATGGTAATTTCCTATTTTGAGAAAAAGAATTAAAAAAGAAAAAAAGAAAAGGTGGGTCCCACCTTTCGGTGGGACAAGGGAAGAGATAAGGCTGGAGACTCCTATCCCATGTGCATGCGCGTGGTGGCTCTTGGGCTTGCCGTCTCTTGTGCTGATCGGTGCTTGCGCCTCGACCGCTCGTCCTTTTAAGCCGGTCACCATCTCCTTTCTTGGCCAGAAATCGGAGAGTCCCCACTTATTCTCTATCCTCTTCTCTGATTATATTTTGATTTGAGTTGTAGACTTGCTGTTACGCTGTGCTCTTCACTGGCGTGGACGGCAGTAAGGTTTGGGTTCTCCTCCCTTTTGGCATCTCCCATGCAGTTTCTTGCGCCATCTCTCTTTGAGGGGTGGCAGAGAGGAAGATTGGGGATTTTGCCCTTGAGTTTTGAATCCAGCCAACTTAGATTGATTTGGGAGAGAAAAGCTTGGCTCTTGGTGTTCTAAGGTGCATTTGGCCGGAGCATCTCAGTTGGTCTTATACGGCATACCCCTGTATCTCAACTTTATTTTTCAGTGTGTCTCAATTTGCAAAGATTGATATTGTATCTTCGTCAACCTTGTCTAGTATTCGCGGCACAGCGAGGCAATTGGTTTTCTGGGACAACGCCATTAGATGGCCTTGCCTGTTCTTCATGGTAGCTTTGACTACCATCTGCTATGTGAGAATCACGGCTTTCAATTTTTTGCATTACTAGTAGTGTGTGCTGTACTAGTTAATTGCCTTCTGTTAATTATTCTAGTACTGGGAGACATTGCACGTAATGCTTGTGGGCTCGGTTTTATTACTCGATGAGGATAATTGTCATATTATGATATTAAAGTGATAACCATGTCAGGCTTGAGCTGTTCGAATTGATTCTTATTGTCAATTGTTACTGGCATCCAGTTCTTAATACTCCCTGTTCCAGTTGATCTTAAATAGTATTAGTGTTATGAATTTCTTTAAAGATTCATTGTTAGCCGATTGTGTCTACTAAAAATTGATAAGACTATTAGACAATTATATTCTCTGTTTGCAATAGACTATTATGCTGAAATAGTGAATCCCTTGCACTATTAATTTCTTGATTTTCTGTCAAAGGAGGTATTAGGTTATTGTCAGTAGTATCGTTCTTGACTTCTGGGAGAGAATCTTCATATAAGCTCAAAGTCTGATTCACAGTTATATTTAATTAGTGAGTAATATTGACAAGAAGTGAGAAGGCCAATATCTAATCTTGAGCAACTTCTCATCTGAGAGCGATACAACATACTTTAAATCTGAGCACTATGATTATTTTATTTGTTTTGTTGTCTCTTTATATAAGCATACTAGTTAGGTTAATTGATATGTCTATTGTGTCAATTAAATGCTGCCTGAATTTTGCTTTAATTATTCTAATTACTGCTGAAATTAAATCTGGATATTTGATAAAACTGCACATTCTACAACAGCCATAGCTACAATGATTTACGGTTTGTATATATTAGGATTTCGCTGTGCACGGCCTCTACCTTACATTGAATCAAGGCAGGCAAAGGACATGAATCCTTTGTTCCTTTGCTCAAAGCACAAAGCTGAAGCTTGAATGCCTGCGCGAGTCTGGGACAGCTGACAGGAGAGGGCCTTTAGGCTTTAATTTTGTAGGTACGTACGTGCGTGGTCCTTCAACCTCGAATGAGAAACGGAAAAGGAGGAGCGTGCAGCACACATACACATTATACATGACGCATGCTTTGCAGTAGTAGTGGAGCTAGCTAGGTAGGTGCTGCAAATGAAGCAACTTGCGAGCGGGAGGGTGAGCCCTGAGCTATACGGTAGCCGGCCGGCGGGTACTTTGGTCCACCGCATCGACCCGTCGTCGTCACCACGCACGCCGGCCCGGTGGTTTGTTCGTATATGTCCCCCACACAAGTTGATCTATATGTGTGTACTTCCCACCAAGATTCCCTCGTATTGCATGCTTTCATCTCAGTGGTTACACGTACTGTTGATCAGGCCTGGCTTGAGGATATATGGGACACTTGATCAGGCCTTGCGCTAGCTAGGTTTATACGTATATCCTCTTTAGGGGAAAAAAGTGGCACAGTTGTACTGCCTCTGTTATCCTTGTCGTTTTAGACATCTACACAATCTCCAATGCATATCTCTAACAATTATTTTTCTAATTATGAACCTCCAAATTATAAAAAAAATGTAATGATCTAAGAGTACTTTCAATGACAAATGTACAAATATCCAAATATCATTTTCATGTGACAATTCTAAATATTGCTATGTAGTAACGATTAAAGTTTTAAGATGTTGGCTGCATGTATTCTAACGTGACATCTATTCGAGAACAAAGGGAGTAGTATTAACTCACACTGCCTCATGTTCTAAACGGTCCAAAATAGGTAACATTTTAAAAAATTATTTTCGTTTTGCAAATGCTTGTTTTGATTTTTTGAGGAAACTTTTCTACTATATACTATGTCATTTTATTGCTTATTAGTAGTGGTGTTAGGGCATGCACAATGGTATAGACAACTGCTATCTATAGTACCCCTCTATGTCGTCTATAAACAGCACTAAAGACAGCCATTACAATAGATTGTCTTTTTTACATGTATCTATAGACAGCTTTTTCATGATACACTGTCTTGTTTCTTGTGTTACAGTCGACTGCTGCATAAGAGATGACTCAATTCTCTATATTCCCCCTCTCTCCTCCACATCATCTCGTGTCCTACGCGATAATGTTTAGGGCATCTCCAATGGTCTGAGTCAGTTAGCTATATGTATGTACACATCAGCATATATCCTATGTGGAGGAAAGAGAGTATGCAAAAAAAACCGAGCCAGCTCTTCCTTAAGCACTAGTCTATAACGCAAAACGAGGCAGCCTCTATAAATGATAGTCCTTTTCTGTGTGTGCATGTAAGCATCAAATAGCTATCCTTATAGATAGTTCTTTAGAATGCTAGCTTTTAGTGTGTACTATATAAATGATGTGGAAGTCTTCTAGCTAGTTAGAACCATTGGAGATGCCTTTACAGACAACTGACGTCAAATCATTGCACATGCTAATATATGAGCAGTACATACCTAATATATGATTGCTCATAGGTAAACATAAAATTAATAGGGCATCTTCTCTGGGGTTGGGCCAGGTTGATACGCTGCACATGGGTTACTAAGAGGTGGACTCCACTTGATAAGTGGGGGAGAGGAGACAGAGGCAAAGTCAAACAGGACATTTCACCCTATTCTCACACCTATTTTCAAAATAATAATATTTTAGTCTGGCTCCAACATCAAATGATCACTGTTTCACAATGTTCCTAATCTAAATCATAATTTTGCGTTTGTTCTACCAAATGCCAACCAAATGCAGCGTCGAGAGCCAACTTTGCCGAAAACTAACGGTCGCTTGCAAAATATAACAGACGGGAGCAGTTTTACAACTCATGCGCGATTCCCTAGAGGAATTAAAGAGCATAGGGCTACAAAAACATGCTGGTAATTTTGGATGGACATTTTGAATCCAAATCCATTCACAAATGATACGCTATATAGTGCATGGATACGTGATAATTTTTTCATATTCGGACGCACGTCAACCTACCAAAAGTGTAGTGGCTCCCTGATCGTACGTCCCTGATCCAAGTTGCAAAAATTTGTCTACTTGCGTAGTCGCATGGGAGGGAAAAAATTATTGCTCGGCATCTGTGCTCCTAGAGAACACCCCATAGTGGCCAAAAAAAGATTTGAGGTGACCCCAATCACTAACGTCGGACTGGCACACACCTGCATGAAATGATCACATCGACCGCATCTGCATGGGACAAAGCTGCTGCCTCTGCATTGATCTTTGCTAGAGAGATGACATCACCACGGTCATGCTTGCTCGTTTTATAGTACTACATGTGTTGGACTCGCGCACGATCAATTTGTTGATGTTAAGCAGGCACTCCGATCCTCTGATTACTAAGCCTGTCGAATTTTATGCACTATATCTAGGTCTTTCAAAGCTTAGATAAGCTATACATATGAGAGAATAGGCAATATAATTATACAACAAAAACAAAACCTTTTATCCTAAATAAATTAAGGTACATTAAGAATAAAATCTCCTTAAGGTTAAAGAAATAAGATCCTTGTAATAAAACTTACAACGCTAAAACCTTAAACTCTACATCTTACTATCCGAACCGAGAGCCTAAAATACCGCCTCTAAATCTTTTTCTTATGCCATGGTTTTGGTACATGGATCGCTAACTTTTATATGCTCCTATCCAAAGCCAATTCTTTGGATACTTCCAATATCTTAAGTCTCTTTTAACTGCTTTCTCTCACGTTAGTCTTAATCGACCTCTACCTCTTCTTATATTTTCAATATCTTAAAATTTCACTATGTAGCGGTATCTTAGAATGCCTCCATTGAAAATATCTAAACCATCTCAAGCGATGTTGGACAAACTTCTCTTCAATTGGTGCTACCCCAACCTATCACGTGTATATAGGCAATATAGTCGTATTTCATTAAAATCAGCCAGTTGAGTTTTTATCTGAGAAGTCCGTTAATTTGCATCTCTCTCCATTCGCCACTGTTGCAACCTACCACCCCTAAAACCTAACTCACCTCTCGACTTCATCAGTGCCACCCTTCAACCCCGCTTGCCGTCCATTGCTGATCCCACACCACCACTGCATCCACCATCGAGCCTCTAGCCACCCAGATTCTGAGGTTAGGGACCTCGGTGAACCCCATCGCGAGGAGTGGTTGTAGCCATCGGCAAGCTTGCTGCCATTACCATTGAATTTCACTACCATGTTGTCTCGCCTTACCTTAGCTTCTTTACACACATAGAGAAGAAGATGGATACCAATGACTTGGAAGCTCTCAACGTGTGCGATCCAATGGCCACTCAAGTGCCTATTAATTAGTGATCTAAACAAATTCTAGAAAGAAATTTGATGAATCAATATATAGTAGCCATTTCAATTTAAGAGACCATGTGGGAAGGTCTTGGTCAATTTGAGGGACCATGTGGGTGAGTTGAAATTCAGTTTGTAGAGCGAGTGCGATTTCTAGAATTTTAGAATTTTGTCAAGGTTTATGCGGTTTGACCGGCCTGTGCATAGTGGTCAGACCACCCTGAGTGCCAGAGGTCTGACCGACTATGGTGGATGCGGTCAGACAGGCCAAAGAGGTCTGACCGGTGGTCCTTGGTGATGATGAATGAGCACCAAACATGTGTGTGGGAGTGTCTGGGGGATGAGTTTGCACTAGGTCTCATGAAAAATGGGCACTCGAGGTGAAATAGATAGAGTTTGCCCGAAATTTTCAAAGAGGGTGTTTTCTAAAGGAGTTAAGCGGTTAAATTAGCCTCACCATGGTGATCAGACTAGTGTAGTGGTGGTGATCTAATCGGTCAAAGTGTGGTGGTCAGACTAGTGTAGTGGTGGTGGTCAGACAGGTCTCACCATGGCGGTCAGATCGGCATGGTGGTGGTGGTTAGACCGGCGGTTGGGAGAATTGAGAGATTTGATCATGGAATGATTTTGGTACTCCAGTTGTGGTTATATTGTATTGCATGTTGCATGTTTATGCTAACATATGTCAAATTGTAAAGAACTTATGTTCGAAAATGATATCTTGGTCTTTGCATGTACAATGAAGCTTGGAGACAACTATAGTTAATGACGAGTGACCAGGACTAAGTCAGGGTGGATCGAGGTCTAGAACAGTCAAGGAGGTTTTGTGGAATAGTTGGGCTCAAGAATGACACATAGTAAAGTCAAGGAATTGGGTTGAAGGAAGGTTCGAACAACGGGTTGGATCAAGTGGCTTTGTTGGTTCATATGATGTGTGGTTCAGTGGGAGCCAGAAACAGGAGAGACTTTGCCAATGGGAGAGAAGCCATTGATCAACCTACATGTGGTGTGCATGGTGGCTTGCATGATAAGAAGAAGATGGAGTTAAAGGAAAGTTCCCGGAAGCATCGTCAGGGGCATTTCAGGAAAAGGCTCAAAATCGGACTTGAGGCCTACACTAAAAACTGTGGCGCAGGGAGGCACAAGGGAAGTGGTTTAGGGTTTGGCTAGGGTCGTGTGTGTGGAGTGGATTAGACACTCCTCGTAAGCACTTTGAAAAGTGTGTGGTTATTGAAAACCCCGATATTATGGGGTTGATGGGTTTTCCCAAATCCTTAGCGGATTTAGTCCCTGTAAGGGGTACTTTGGCTATATGAAGAAGGGGGGAGAGATAGGTGAGAAAGGAAAGGAATTAGGAAGATTTTCTAGGCTTAAGCTAGCTCCTCCTCTCCTTCATACCGTAAGAGTGAGGCTTAATGTAATATCCCGGAAGAGTTTCGACCGTTAATCAATTAATCGGGGAGAGGGACCTTAAAGGGAAAAGTAAAATATCAGTTTTAGGGGGGAATTTTTCAATTTTTATTGCAACCTTTATATTGGAGTTTTGTCTTCCTCATGGGAAATCTTGATCCATTTATTCGCTTGATGTTCTTGGGTTAATGAAAGTTTCCTTCTGCAAGTCCTTTAGTTCGTGGAGGCTTTTACTCATTGTATCTTTCTTGGGTATTTTGAGTGTTGAAGCTTAATGGATCTCTTTTATGAAAGAAGATGTTAAACCCTTTGACGATGTGTTGTCATGATAAGATGAGAGGTTATAATCAAAGCACTCAATGAATATGATATGGATTATCAAGATTGGGTTGCAGTGTGTGCATGATTGATCTTAGCTAAGATCCTTGAAAGGAAAGTTGAATAAGTTGAGGTTGTTCTCTAGTAGTTCTTGATGAGCTGTGACTGTGAGTATGACTATATTTAGGTGGAATCAACAGAGTTAATAACAAGTAGGGAGCGTTGACGAAACTGGTTTGATCACTATAGGTGATATATTTTGATAAGCTTCTCGAATAGAGGTGACCTGCGGGTCTCAACGGATTAATCTAACCCTTTGGGATGGATAGGTCCAGAAGATGTTAGAATATTGTCATAGTGGATATTAATCTTGGAGTTACCTTTTATGGATAAGTACTGATCATATGTAATTGCTAGGTGCATTTATTACATATCGAAGTATGGTTTTGAGCACCACTAAGAGATGAACTGATGGAATGTAATTGGTAATTTTTGTTACCTGATGGTGGAGTGGTAGGATAATAGTATGTCTTTGATGAGAAGGTTGATCCTTCAAATTGTTTCGTTTACTAAACTGGTTGGATTACTTGATCTCAATGGATTCATTTAACTGTGTAGGAAGGAAGAGTTAAGGATGTTTTTGGTTTCTTGATGGTCTTATGTTTGCTAGTTGGAACGCAAATAGAGGAATGACCGTAAATCCTTCCATGACGGTATAATCGTCAACTGTTTACGATAACCATTAGATTGGAATTGGTGTGCACTAAATTGATGTTGAGCATTGCTAATAGGTTAATGATTGGAATTTAAGAGTGATCTAAATAGGTGGGTTGTGAGGATGACCTGGGCAGCATGCCTTAGTTAAAAGACGGTTTACTTCGATAGTGGGGTTTGTGCATTAGTTATCCTCTTGACCAGGTTGAGTATTGCAACCTTATAGAAAAATATATGAAATAGGTTATTGTGTTTCCCTGGGAAGGTTAATGATGGGATAGTGAGTTATGTTGGTTCATGCCAGGAGTGCATAATGTGATGTTAGAAAGACTAGCAGTTATGGTTGCTAGAGTGATGTTGATTCCTTTAAGAGGAGATTAATTTGATTGCCTTTCGTGATATTTCGTAAATAAAAATGTTTCAAGTTTTGCGGCGGAGATCATTTGGATCTCATGATTTATTTGGTAGTTGAACTGTTCCGAGCAAAGTGAAGTGTGAAAGATCTTATTGGTTCTTAAGTGGTTCTTGTGGTTTGGTCTTAAGAACTTGTCTTGTTCGAGCTGACCAAGTGTTGTTGTAGTCAAGGAATTGTTTTCTATGTTAACGGAAAGAGTGCATTAGGAGTATTTGAGGTCTGAAGCCAAGTTTCGTATCTTGTGATTTGATATCCTCTTCTTGGGGGATTGTGCCTTCAATTGTGGACTCCCCTTATGTTTTTCGAGTTTATTGCCAATTGACTGTTCCTCTTGGTCTGGTGTTTACCGTGATTGGTAAACGTTTATCTGAGCGCTGAAATTATTATTCTTTTTGGCCTCTTCTTTTGAGAAAGGATTAACTGATTCATGTTGCAAAGCCTTTAGAGATGAATGTTGGCAACTGGATAGTGGTGGTCGAGTAGATGATTCTGTGAGGCTTCAGGTGTCAAGATGTTTGAGATGCATGGCGCAATAAATCGATTTATTAGAATAATCCTTGGAAAGGATTTGATTTAAATAGAATGTTTGTCTTTGGAGTTAATAGGTTTCGTTGTCGCAACTAGTAGGACCTATAGCGAGATGTGGTCCAAGATCTTGTGTTCATCTTGATAGAATATTAGAATTAGCAAGTATGGAAATCTTGATTAGTTTCTTAGAGTATCGCATTTTGGGTACTCGGTAAGATTGTGTAGAAGATTTATGATGAGAGTAGTAGTATAAAGGAATCTAATAGTCGTGTTAATTAATGGGATAGCAAGGATGGTTGAGTTATTGTTAAGGATGACTCGGCCTCAGTGAGTAACCCTTTGTGAGATAGATTATCTCTAAGGATAACTTGGTCAATCAGTTAGAAATGGCTACTTTGTGGTCGCGTAGCTAAATTTGATTGGTGTGGGTTAGAGAAGGTCTAAGATTGGTGAAATGAATCGCCTTGGGCGGTTACTTGATTGGTGAGAAGCGTTGACCTTAGTGACCGAGGTTATGGTTGAGTTGTGTGAAAAGTTTAGTCATTAGATCTGAGGATTACCTATCAATTATACCAGAAATTCATTGTAAGAGTCTTAAAGGATGAAATGTGGGCTTTGCATTTTTTTATTCTAGCATCTTGGTTTTCCATGATTAGATTCCAAGAGTTATGGTGATGTTTGATAGAATCCTTGGAAGCAGAAAATGAGCATGAAGGTGGTGAATTTAAAGTTGATCATCCTTAACAGATTCAGGTGATGTGAATGTGGCTGTAAGCTATATCGTGGTGTGTTGGGAATTATTTATCAAAGTAATTCCTTTGCTAGAGAAGTTGATCAGGGTATATTATTGTGGATTGAAAGAGTCTCTTTACATAGGTGTGGAATTTGTGTTCAGCTTGGGCATAGCCTTGAGGTTGCTAATTTAAGAGAAAAGAGTTAGAATGTTATGCGACGATTTGGGATCCTATGGTTTAAGAGAAAGTTAAATTCTTAAAAGAAAGATGGTGGAAAAGAGTGTGATCTTGCTTAGTGAGATATTCTCTTAGTTTTACTTGAGCTTTGTGTTTATGGCGGATGTCTATTACATATTGAGTGGGTTCTTGTCGGTTTGACTGGTTCTTTCCAGTTAAGAAAAAAAAAGTTAATCGGGTTATTCGAGGGGTTTCGTTTTTTGGCTTATGTGGCATTTATTTCTAAACTGTCTCCTTGAAAGGTGGAAAAGTTTTCATGTTGAGTCTTTGTCTTTGGATTGGGCTCTTCTGAAGGGAAGATGGTTTTGAGTTGGTTGCATTAAGACTCTTTTGTTTTCAGTCGGGAACTGTTGTGCGTCTCTGGTTAAAAGAGGTGCTCATTATTAAAGTGAAGAGATCGATTGATACAAGGATCAAGAGTTTTGTGTGTTTGTGCAGGTTGTGTGGTTTAGTACCCAAGGGAATGTTGGTCCAAGGTATAATGGTTGTTTCTGAAAGTTGGAGAGACTTGGTAGAGAGCGTATTGCTAGAACCGTCTTGAGTCCTAGCATAGCGCACAGATCGTTTTGTATGACCTAGTGTCGAGGGAGTACTGGAGGAATCTGGAGCATGAAGTTTCGTTTGAGCCGTTGACCCACGGGTAAGACCGTGCCTTCGAGACGTGTCCGTCGAGTGACTCTTGAAAGGATGGGACAAGTAGTAAGGCGTAACGCGTCAGTACGTCAAGATGTTTTTGTCGCAGCAGACCGAGAGAGAGGCCACATGGGAATTGGAGTCTCGCATGCGCGAGCAATATCCGGAGTTATTCACAGCAGGTACGTGGCAATGTTAGTAAGATTTAGCTGTGATTATTCTTCTTGGCGTAAGCGTGGTTAGAATTCGGGGTCGAATTCTGTTTAAGGGGGGTAGAATGTAATATCCCGGAAGAGTTTCGACCGTTAATCAATTAATCGGGGAGAAGGACCTTAAAGGGAAAAGTAAAATATCAGTTTTAGGGGGGAATTTCTGAATTTTTATTGCAACCTGGGCCTGGGCTTTGGCCCAGGTGGATTTCGGCCTAAGGGGGGAGGCGCCACCTCCCCTCTAACCCTAGCCGCCACCCCCCCTCTCCCCTTGTGCGCCCCCTCCCTCCCTTGTGCCGCCCCCTCTGTGGTGCGCCCCCTCCCCTCTGCCTCGCGCCGTCCAGCAGCGACTCCTCCTCCCCTCTCCTCCATTGCCGGTGATCAAGACCTCCAATTGTTGCCGAATGATCGGGGGAAAGGATTAAGGCGCAGCTAGGCGATTGGGTTCGGAGGAAGGGAAGAAGAAGAAGGGGAAAGAGGAAAAGAAGGAGAGGAGGAATTCGTGGAGTGTACGTGTTATTTCTACAGCGATTCGCCAAGGGTAATCTCTGTTCTTCCCCTAATAGATGTATATTCTATTGCGTAATCAATGTCGGTATTCTGGACTGCTAGAACAGATCGGGTTAGTTGGCTGTTTTGGGGAATATTCGTGGAGATTTAGGTCTGGACTTTGCCTAGAGAGTTGTAGAGGATGTCATTATCTTTCCATGAAGTGCTAGAACGCGTCATTTGGATCTCTGTAGCAGAAGTTATGATTTTATTAGCAGAACTGTTCTGCGGATCGGTGGGTTTTCCGTCAGGTTTTGGGAGATCGAGTTTTGCGATTAGAAATTGGGAGAATTAGAGAACCTCAGTATAATGCAAGTTGTAGGTAATTGTCTTAGCTTTCCAGGAAGTCCAAGAAATCATGATTCGAACACTCGTACAGAAAGTTATGGTATTTTTAGTGCTCGGTCCAGAGAGCCTGACGAGAATTTGACGTTTTAAGAAAACCAGTTGGTGCGGGTAGAATATGGCCGAATCAGAAAGGCTCACCAACTAGGTTTAGTTAGATAATTTAATTATCTTTCCAGAAAGTCTAAGAACGCCCCATTCGGATTTCTGTACCAATAGATATGAATTGTTGAAGTTGGCTGTCCGTGGAGGGGGACAGGATGCCGAAAGGATTTGGGGTTTTGGTTCAAGCTAAACACGTTGGGTTAGTTTGGGGGTGCTTTTATTTAATCTAAAAACTTGCTGCTGTTGTCTTAGCAATCATTATAATTATTATTCAGGAGGAGGAAGGATTCCAGGGGCCGCACCTTCTGATCATTCCCCATTTTCTCGTGGTTAAGGCAAGTATAATGATGGTTTAAATTTTATAGTGTTGATTGTTGATGATTGTTGCTATGAAGATGGTTGTTCCATGCTTTGAGAATATGTGATCTTGATCATGATAATGATATGTTGATATTGTTTATGGTAGATTGCAATTGAAAGAGTTCCTGAGAATTTATGATGCATAGTTGTTGTGAATGCAAGTTTTATTTGTTGAGACATTCACCTTTGTGCATCATGCTGATTTATTGAAGTCTTGGTCACGAGATGACCAAGCGCCGAGGTCCCCGACATGTTGTTGTCATGACGGGCTAAAGGTCCCCATACTTGTGGAGTATGGGCAATTGGTCCCTGTACCAGAGGGTACAGGCATGGGTGTGCATTGACGGATGCACACTCCGCATTACCGGTAAAATGCGCAAGAGAAGAGATAAAGAGATTTTTGATCATATTGCATAGCATGTTTATTCATATGATTGATGGATGAATTTGTGAAGTGATGTTCACTTTTACTCTCGTTGCCACTATTTATATTTGCTGAGTCGTTGGACTCACACTTGTTTGTTGTTGTGGTTGTTGTTTGTTTTTTTACGTACCTACATGAGACCGGCATGCATGGGATAGAGATGGACTAGCTTTGATGCACTTGCACGGTCCATTCACCTTGGAAGAAATAAAGAATCTTAATCATTATTGGTTGAATAGCTTAAGTGGTAACTGATTAAAGATCACCATGTTTAGAATGTAATAAAGGTTTAGAACTATTACATTGTTTACGTTCTTATTTAAGTATTGTGGTTGAGATTGTGATGGCAAACATAATTCAGTTTGTTTAGAATTGGATATTTAATGTTTTCTATTATTCAGATAATTTGTTTATGCATGTTGAAACCTTTGATTTACTCATTAAACAAAGGAGGTTCTGCTGAAATTTTGTAAGGTGAATATAGGTTCTTCTTTAATATGTTGTTAGTTTAGTAGCATTCCAGGTCATTGTTTGGCTGGGGTGTTACACTTATGGAGTGCCCTTTGTAATCAACAAGATGTAATCATTCCTCTTCATGTGATTGATCAAGTTCTTGCAATCTTTGTGCTCTTGCCTCTATTTGCTTGTATTCTTGATCTTGCTTGAGATGATTTGGTTCTTTCATTCTTCTCTTGATCTTGTTATGATCCATGATATGTAAGAGGCATTAATAGATCACTGGGATCGACCTTTGCCCATCTAAATCACTTCTGTAGCAAGAATCAAGATCTTGCCCGGTTCTTGCCTTTCTTGACAAAGATTCATGATTCTATGATCGTGATCTTTCTAGCCCAAATCTATGCTTGGATTACCTTGCTAGCACATGTGAGAAATGATATGAAAGTTCTCATGGGTTAGATTCTCCTGAGCAAGAAATAATTTGAGCTTTAGGGTTTGGTATGTTGTTGTGACCTAGACCAAGATTTCTTCAATTAGATAGAATCAAGTCTAATAACCTTGTGTTTCTTGATTTGATTTTAGTTCCTGACATCCTTACAAAGGCCCATACCAATTTTGGTAGCATTTAGACAAGGTTTGTTCAAGATCCACCAATTTGGGTTTTTTTTGTCCCAATAGGGTTTGTGCTTGGAAATAGGGGAGTGATCAGAACGGCCTCCCCTTGGCAGTCAAGCTGGCCCTAGGGTGGTAGGTAAGACCAACTACTAGCGGTCAGATCTGCCCCATGATGGTGGTCTGACTGGTCTGACAACCAAGACCAGGTTGTTGTATCTTTTGGTCCGAGATCTCTGTAGGTTTTGTGTAGTATGTGAAATCTGAACTTGATGACTCTCATAGTCACTTGAGTGAAGGTTTTGAATACTTGGGAAAGAAAAATTTCCACAATCATTCACCCCCTCCGATTGCTGACATTGGTCCTACAAGTGGTATCAAAGTCTAGTTAAGCACTTCCTCATAGATCTTAACCGGTATTAGAGTCATAGCATCAGACAAATATTCCACCAAACCTCTCATATTCGATGAGGTTGACTTCCCATATTGGAAGGTGAGGATCGGTACTTACATTTAGGCTGAAGGCCATGTAATCTAGAAAAAGGTCAAGAGCTCCTATGTTGTCCTTGCTGATGATCGGATCACTCCGGTAAATCTTCTAGATGTGGAACCAAACAACAAAACTAGGAATATCTTAATTTAGGGACTCAGTAGAAACAAGTTTGACCTTGTGTCTCATCTCATTTTGGTGCATAACATTTGGCAAATGCTATATGACTACCATGAGGGTTCCACTACCTTGAAGGAAGTGCATTAGAATCAATTGAAGAAAGAATATCAGAAGTTTGAGATGAGACCTGGAGAATATTTGGATGAGTACTTTTGTTGCTTTCATAAGATTCTTAGCAACTTGTGTGCTATCGGTGCGATATTTTTTGACTATGAAAATGCACGGTAAGTGCTTGGAGCCTTTGACATGTTTGTTTGGGAGATGAACGTCACGCCCATTAGTGACACTGCTGTCATGAGTGAGCTAACCTTGGATAAGCTTTATTCAAAGATCAAGTCTCATGAGATTGACTTGTTCTCTCATAAGAACAAGTCACAGTTGATGATGCTTGTGACTAATCCCGCCATAGTCTTTCTTCTGCCTCAGCTGAGTTTGCTTCTATTGGATTCTCTTTATCTACCTTGCATACCTTGAGTGATGATCAGTTTGAGCAGTTTTTTGAGAATGACCTAGCTCTCCTATCCACTAAGTTCATGGGAGCCCTCAACACAGTGAGGATGAGAAAGAAAGGAGGAGGAAGTCAGTTCCGGTGCTACGAGTGTGGTGAGCATAACCATATTTGAGCCAACAGCCCCAAGCTAAAGGGTAAGGAGATCAAGGAGGAGAAGAAGTACCACCGATGTCCACCACCTTAGGATGCGAAGGCCAAGAAGTACAACTACCGCAAGGTAGTCCACCAGTTCCTTTTTTGCTCTCGACAGCTTGACTTGAGTGATGTGGACTTAGGGACCAAGGACGATCCACAAGGAAAGAAGAAGGTCATGGACTTCATCGGCATGTGCTTCACGGCAAGGGGCGATGATGTCTCCTACAAGGATGAACTCTATAACAACCCTGACAAGGTAAAGCCCTTATACAATGCGATGTCTCATGTTGTCATTCATCTAGAGCATGATGTTAGCAAAGCCAAGAAGAAATTGACGAAATAGGACTTTGTGATTGAGAGCTTAAATAGTGAACCTGCTAGGCTTAGATCACTTATAACTGATGATGATAACTATGATTCTTGCTTGGTTTTGCGCTCTAAGTTAGAGAAGTTAAAGACTATTCATGTATCTATTCTTGGCCAGCTTAGAGTAACAAATGAAAAGATTAAGAAAATGAATGCTTGCAATACTTTTAGCGCTACTATTTATGTTTAATTTGTTGATGAGATGCTTATCACTAAGGACAATTTAGCTAAAATGAAAGAGTGTTACTTGTTTGTTCCTTAGTATATGCCTTTCATGCTAAACAACTAAAAAATTGCCAAGGAAAAAATTGCTAAACTCAAGTCTAGCAACTTTTTTGTACTACTTCATCATGCTCTAAATATGTTTTGCTAGATTTGAAGCTTAAGAGTGCCATAAGTAAAATTGCTAAAATGACTGATGAGATGCTTCACTCTAAGACCCTCTCACACTCAAATTGTCCTAAGATAACTGCTAAAATTGAAGCATTGCAATTAAATTTTAACAATTCTGCCTCTAAGGAAAACCTATTGCATCATGTGCATCCAAAGTCTAATCCTGTTGCATCCATTGCTTGTGCATTCTATGCTGAGATAGGATAGGATTTAGATAAAATGTATAAGGCATTTAGAGTTAAATTTGATCAGCAGCTTTGGAGAGTGAAGAATGTGCCTTGTATCTCTTGTTAGTCTCTTAGGCTTGAAGTAGATGTGTAGAAGGAGATATAGGCTAGGGTAGTGAAGAAGAGTGAGTGTAGTTCTTGTGAGACCCTAGTCAAAGAAAATGCTCATCTTAATAAAACCTTAGAGAGATTTTTCAGTGGCAAGAAAAATCTCAACATGATCCTAGACCAATCCAAGGTGAGTGTTAAGAATAGAGGTCTAGATTTCAATGCCTTAGAGTAAGCTAAGAAAAATTCTCCTAAGCTAGTGAGAGCTCTAGAGAGTAGCCTATTGAGTCTTCAAGTCTACTAGTTTCGCATAGAGTTTCTTGATCATAGTAGGTGCTTCTCATGCTTTAGGTAAAACTCCTCATCAGGTACCATTGCACCTATTATGAGAGAGATAGGTATGTGTATCAGTTTTGCCTCAGATGGGCTAAGGAAGAGAAGGAGACAGAGCCTTTAGAGCTAGGTATGCTCCTATAGCCCAGAGTGTTCACAAATACTCGGTCTGACCTAGGTTTGTAGAGGACTTCTTTGATGGGTGTAAGTCAGCTTCTTGTTTAAGGCTTGGTTACTATGACGGTAGGATAGGTCCACGAGTGTCTACTAGACAGAGTGAGCACCAGGTTTTTGTTAGGCCTAGGTGAGAGTCCAAAGGGAGTGTAGGTAGAGCTCGCGTGGGGGCGGGGTGTGCATCTTCATGGTAGTCAGGCTTTGCATCATCATGCACCCATTTCAGTTTTTAACAATAGTTTTTTTGCTCCTGCTCATCATGTGTCTTGGTGCTGGATTTCTAAATATTTTACTACTAACACCAGTACTGAGACATCGATGTTTTCTTCTCATGTGTTGTACGTCCGACGAGTGAGGAAGGAAAACATGTGACTAGTGGACTCTAGCTGTTCTCAACATATAACCAGAGATTCAAGATGGTTCTCCTCCCTCACTCATGCATCCTACTATGAGTTGATCACGTTCGGAGATGCTTGTACGGTATCGTGATGACCACAAGTATAATTCACTACAAGAAATCCTTCTTTTTATGACAAAATACCTTATGACCGTGCTTGTTTTCGTCATATAATGTATCATAATATGACGAAATATTTTGCGTCGTCATAATCTTATGAGCCAGAAACAAATTTATGACGACATAATTTATTGTGTCACAGAAAGCTACAAAATGTCGTCACAAATTGTCTGGCGACAGGAGCCGGTTGACGCCTTGGGTTTTATGACGCTTTGAGCTGTCTTTATGTGATGGTTTGTCGGCGTCACTTTATGTTATTTCAAAAAATGACCGACCGCAACGTCAATATACCCCTGCAGGTGGACCCCGTCTCCTTCTGTTGACCAAATTCATTTTCCCCGTCTCCCCGACCCAACAGAAGACGGCGGCGAGCGGTTGGCGGCCTCTGGCGGTGCGGCGGGCGGCGAGCGGTGGGCGGCCTCTGGGTGAGCGTCGGTCGGGGCGGAGCACGGCCGCCGTCGTGCTACCTCTGGGCGGAGCTATCTCACCCTCTCCCCAGCTGACGTCGCGGCACAGTGGGCGGCGGCTGCGCGAGATCTGCCGCCAGGCCAGCCGGCGAGCGTGGATCACCGATGACCGCAACTGCATCAGGTTGGTAGGCGGTGGCGCATGGTGGGCAGTGGCGCCGTCAATCCCCTCCCCGTCCCCCTCCATTTGGTCGGCAGTGGCGCCCTCATCCCCCTCCCTGTTCCTTTTTATTGGCATGGCAATTCGTAATCAATCCAATGTGCATCAATCAGGGCTCATCGGCGGGTGGGCTCAGCGCGGCGGCGGGCGTCGTCTCGGCGGTGGCAGCTCCGCATCGCCCTAGGTGTGCCATTTTTGCAGTGCCCCGTCCCTGTTCCTCCTCTGTTGCCATTTCTGCTCACCTTCCCTCTCCAGTTCTCATGTCTCAGGCGTCGTCCTCAACTTCTCTGACTCGGCGGTCAAGCACAGCTAGGGTTGCCCCGCAACCCCGAGCCCTTGCTGTCGTTGCTGCAGAGCCTGCGCCCACTGATGTCGATCTGCAGGACCCGATCGATGATGTGACCGGGTTGCCATTGATCATGTGCCCGGATTGCAAGGACGTGAGGGTGTTTGCTGCCACTACCACGAAGTCTGAGTATAACGTTGGAAAGAGGTTTTTCAAGTGCCCCCGGAAGACCTATCGAAATGTCAGTGCAGTGGTTCAGTTTCTGTTGCACAAATTTTAGTCATGTTTGAATAGGTCTCCCTGAGAATATGGTAGTGTTTGTAGCATTCAGTGCCTGCACTATTGGTGTTAAATTGCATGTGGTTGTCATTTGGATGCAGGGGAAATGTTCCAGGTATTGGTTCGAGGAAGAATATGTGGTGTACCTTGAAGATCATGGTTTTCTACTTCTAGCAAGCTCGACCGTTGCAGCAGCTTCGACAATAGAAGTTCCTGAGCTTGTGGGAAAAATTGATACCTTAGAGCAAAATCTGAACAAGGTGAAGGAAATGGTTGGCAAGAAGAGGGAAGGCATGGGAAGCTGCATTTGTCTTGTGTGTGGATGTGTGAATGTAGCAATGTTCCTGGTGTTGGCCATCTTGTTGGTTGTAGCTGTAGTGTTCAAGAAGTAGGCAATGCTTTTGTCTTTTATGATGAAGTAGTCTGGGACATGTTCAAGAAGTAGGCAATGCTTTTGGCTTTTATCATGAAGTAGTCTGGGACATGTTGTATTGAACCTGTTGTTCTGGTATGAAATATGGGCCTTTGTGCTACTGGACATATGTTGTGTCTATGGAAATGTAACATGTGCATTTCTAATGTATGTTGGAAATAAATATCACTTGTGCTTTGATGTGGAACCTGTGTGGGATGAAATTTTGGCAGGATGTATGTTACTTCAGCATATACATATTATGACGGATTTTGTACTTTTCATGACATTGTCATGTGGTCATAAAAACCCCCAAAATATATTTAGGACAGATTCTGGGCATTCCATGACATTGTCATGTGGTCATAAAAACCTGCAGACAATAGCATAATTCAAATACAACAGAATCACTAATAGAAGTTCATGGTTCACAAATAGCTCTAGAAATGTAAAGGTTAGTCATCATCATTGTCTTCCTCTGATGTGTTGCCTTCATCTGGACTATGGTACTCAAGGAAGGTTTCATCTTCATCTTCGTATTCAGCATCTATTTCATCACCTTGAGCTGTATGTTGATGTCGACGGATGCTCTCGACAAGGTCTCTACTAACAGGGCTGCCTGGTTCATTCTCTATGTGCATGAAATCCATATCAGGGTAAATGTCTCCCACTGTACCATCTATGGTCGAAGTACTCTCCTCTTGGTAAGCCTCCTGACATCTCATCTGTACTTGTTCATGGATTGGTTGGTTTGTGTCGGACTCTTCAACATCAAATATATGTCGGTGGCCAAATTCTTGTACCACTCGCCAACATGGACCTAACTTTGTATCTTCCAAGAAAAATACTTGTGAAGCTTCCGTGGCTAGAATGAAAGGATCATTCTTATACCATCGTCCTTGGATGTTAATGCTCTTGAAGTAACCATCATCTTTCATTTCGTATGTCCTTCCCTCAAGATTGTACCATTCACACCGTAATAAGATAACAGTTCTATCTCCTTTGCTGTTCTTTGCGTAAGTCAACTCAATAATGTCTGTGATTGTCCCATAGAAGTCAATAGTGTCATCATTGTGAGTACCTATAGTTTTGATGGTGGAGTTTTGTGTCTTCCTGTCTACCTCACGAGCCACAGTGTGGTACCGTACCCCGTTGACTATACAGGTTGTGTATGAACGCACACGCCTAATCGGCCGACATGTGAGTGAGTATAGGTCTTCATCAACATCTGTTGAGCCTTCGCATTTCTAATCTGCAGGTTGGAAAGAAAGAGAGTTAGTAAGTTTGAAAATGTATTGAATCATAAATTATGCAGTCATGTTGTTGAAGTTGCACACACATGATTCTCGAACCATGCAGCGAATTGTGTTGGCATCATTTTTTCAATATCGTTCACCCCTTGTTGTTCTAATTCTTCCCTATACTTTCTGCAATAAAGGAAGAAGTTAATCAGTTTATTATGACACTAATACTGAATATAGTTGTCTGAAATGACATGAGAACAAATACTCACTCTTTGTATTCATCAACCTCTTCGCAGTTGTTTAGAACAAACCAAACCATGGAGTCATAGTCTTTATCTTCATAATGAAGTATGGAAGCACCTAGCAGGTTAATACCATGACCAAAAATACAGTAACCATTGGGGGAGATGTTCTGTTCACCATCTAAGTTTCTTTCAGGCCTAGTGAACCTAGTAATAATGTCACTGAAATATGTTGAGCACTGGGTCATACACTCATAGGCAGTGTATGCCTCTGCAACAGAGCCTTCAGGTCTTGCTTTATTGCGGATGAAACGCTTAAAGGTGCCCAATCTTCTCTCAATGGGATACATCCATCTATATTGAACCGGTCCCCTAAGGAGTGCCTCATCAGGCAAGTGTACTGCTAGGTGGACCATAACATCAAAGAATGCAGGAGGATAAATTTTCTCCAGCTTGTAAAGGATAAGTACAATATCTTTCTTCATCTGGTGTAGTGCATCAACCTTTAGAGTTTTTGAGCAAAGTTGTCTAAAAAACGTACCCAATTCACAAATTACTTCATATACGTCTTTGCGCACCAAACCACGAAGGGCAGCTGGTAAAATACGCTGCAACAGTATATGACAGTCATGTGTTTTCAGCCCATGCATTGATCCTGCTCCCTCCATATTGACACATCTTGATATATTGGAGGCATAGCCATCTGGAAACTTAACATTGCTCACAAACTGCAAAAACTTCTTCTTTGCTTCTGGTGTTAGAACGTAACAAGCTCTTGGCTTTGAGGAGGAATTACCACTGTCATCTAGCAAATGAAGCTCTTTTTTTATACCTCTGTCTTCCAAATCTAGCCTAGCAGCGATGGTGTCCTTTGTCTTGTTCGGAATATTAAGTAGAGTTGACAAAATGTTTTCACATATGTTTTTCTCTATGTGCATAACATCAAGGTTGTACTGTAGCTTCAATTTTGACCAGTATGGCAAATCGTAGAAGCTAACCTTTAGATGCCATACTGGTTCTCCATTACGGCGTCGTTTTCTTGATTTCTGCTTATCTGGATTCTTCCCTGGAACATAGCAAACTTCATCCAACCTTGCCATAATCTCATCTGCACTAAATTTCCTTGGCGGCTCTCTGTTTTCATGGTGGCCATCGAAAGATCTGTTTTTCCTCCACGGATGGTCGCTTGGGAGGAAACGTCTGTGGCCTATGAAACCAATTTTGTTTCTCAGACATTCGGAGCATGGATTCTCATCACAGTGCACACATGCGAAGTAACCATGAGTGGTTCTGCCTGACATGGTGCCTAATGCAGGGTAGTCATTGATTCCCCACAGAATCGCTGCATGCAGACTGAATTCTTTGCCTTCATATGCATCATAAGTAGAGACACCGTTCCAAAGTTTAAGCATGTCTTCTATCAAAGGCTGCATGAACACATGGAAATCTTTGCCTGGTGATTTTTTTCCTGGAATTAGTAAAGCAAGCATGTAATTAGATTGGTCCATACACATCCATGGTGGAAAATTATATGGAACCACTACCACTGGCCAGATGCTATATGAATTGGTCATCTGACCAAATGGGTTAAATCCATCTGTAGCAATGGCTAGCCTCAAACTGCGGGGATCATCTGCAAAAGACTCGAAAGTCTCATCAAATTCTTTCCAAGCTTCCCCATCAGCAGGATGTCTCATTTAATTCTCAATTGGTACCCTCTTTTCCTTGTGCCATCTTGCATACTGTGCCCGTTGCTTTGACATAAAAAGCCTTTGAAGGCGTGGAATTATTGGAAAGTAACGGAGGACCTTGTGAGGAACTTTCTTTCTGCCCTCCTTGTTCACTTTCCATCTTGTGAAGCCACAAACTGGGCAATGATCATCGTGTTCATGGCTGTTCCAAAATAAGGCACAATCATACTTGCACACATCAATACAAACATAACCAAAACCAAGCTTCCGAAGCAGAGCTTTCATTTCCTTATAGGACTTAGGAAGGCCGGGCACATTCTTCAGAGATGACGAAAACAACTCAAGGAAAGCATCGAACCCAGATGTTGTTATCCGATTGTACACTTTGATATGCAGCAGTTTAATAATGAAAGTTAGCCTAGTCTCCTCGGTGCAACCTGGATAAAGTTCACGCTTTGCCTCTTCCATGATTTCTTTATATAGGTTGCCACCAAAGCCATGGCTTGCTGCGGCGTGCAAATCTTGAATCAACTCCTGTATTCCCCGTGCACTATCATCTATGACATCTTCAGCTTGTCCTTCCTCATCAAGTGGTGCCTGGTCATTTCCATCCCATGACATATCTCCATCATCATCTTGTCCAACATCATCCTGTCCAACATCATTTTCTTCCTCTCCATGGTGAATCCACCTAGTATAGCACCTCGACATACCATTGAGTTCGATATCCTCGTGTACATCATCTTGGCTTTTCTCTTTCTGGTTAAGGCATTTTCGGCAGGGGCACTTGATCTTCTCATCTGCACCAAATGTACTTCAGACATGTTCCATGAATTGTGCAACACCAGACATAAAGGCCGGCGTAAATGGGGCACTGTTATGAACCCAGCTTCTATCCATCTCCACCTGCATAAATTTAGGTGCCAAAAATTAACAATCGGCATGGAGAAGCAGTTGGTAACCCCAAATTTAGGTGCTAGAAATTTGAAAACTCTGCTCACCTTGAACAGTGGCCGGCGAGGCAGGTGTTGCCAGGTGGGTTGGCCGGCGAGGCTGCAGCTGCCAGCTTGGGTCGCCGGTGATGCAGCAGCTCCGGCAACCAGCCACCGGCGAGGCTGCAGCAGCTAGTCTGGCCGGCTAGCCTCCATCTGAATGGCCATCGAGGGAGCACCTGCTCGATCTAGCCACATGCAGGGGAGGAGCACGGCGAGGTTGCTGCTGGAGGTGGGGGGAGGCCGGCGAGGGAGCAGGTTGAGAGGGAGGAGGTGGCGAGGGAGCAGGTCGCCGGCGGCCTCGTTGCTCGAGCTGGAGGGGGTTGCCGTGACCCAAGGAGCAGCTAGCGAGGTTCCTGGTGGAGGTCGGGGGGGAGGCGGGGTGGCGAGGGAGCAGGTGGAGAGGAGCAGGTCGCCGGTGAGGGATCAGGTCGCCGGCGATGGAGCAGGTCGCCGGACTCGTTGCTTGAGCTGGATGGGGGTGGCCGCGCGCCAAGGACCAGCTGGCCACAGCGTTCTTTCTTACATCTTAGCCTGTGGGTCCATTGTTCCAATGACATGTGGGCCCTGCTTAGTATTTAGCCTCTCTTGCACTGAGTTCATCGTGTAGCTATCATTTCTCTTTTAAATCTATGGCAAAATATTATAACTAGTTTATCTCCCACATACTTACTCCAAATTTGATCATTTTTTCCCTAAAATTTTCTTAAATCATGATCTATGAATATATTGCATTGATTTTGGTCATGTGTTCATGAGACAAATTTTGAAGAACTCAAAATTTAATTTTTAAAAATATGGCAAATTCACACCACAATTTCAAACTCAAAATGAATTCAGGCAAAAATGTCATGAATACCAAAGTTGCACAACTCATTGATATCTACATTTCTTATTTAGGTCATTTTGTCATCCGAGAAAGTGATGGAAACTTTGTTCTAAAATTTTACTTATCTCTCTTATAGTTTCATAAACTATAAGAGAGATAAGTAAAATTTGAGAACAAAGTTTCCATCACTTTCTCGGATGACAAAATGACCTAAATAAGAAATGTAGATATCAATGAGTTGTGCAACTTTGGTATTCATGATTTTTCCATTTGAAATTACTTAGTACCCCAAATTTTGGTTTCAAGTTTACGACTTTGAAAATTCAAAATTTCAACTCTCCAAACAAACTCAATTGAAAAAATGACTAAAATATAGATGATAGATCTCGATGTGTTGAACAACTTTGTTTCTTACCTTTTTTCCATTTGAATTCATTTAGTCCCCCAAATTTGTATTTCAATTAGTAATAAGACTAATTCTCTCAATGACATAGGGCCCCACCGCGCCAGACCAAAATTGGGCACGCATTTCTCCCGCTCTCCCGCGCAGGCTCTCTGCCACCGACACATGGGCCCCACACAGCTCCCGCCCATGTAGAGGCAAAAAAATCCCCCTCCTGCCTTATCCTCTTGTCTGAGTCGCGCCCACCACTCCCGTTTCCTCCTTCCCCCAAGGCCCTAACCCTAGCGCCGCCCTGCCTCCGCCGCCCCGCCGCCACTCGCGCCCACCACGCCGCCGTCACTCATCTCCACCACGCCGCCCCGAACTCCCTCAGCGCCGCCCCGACGGAGGAGGCCGGAGCCGGAGCTCCGATCGCCGGCATCCCAGACTCCCTTAGCGCCGCCCGACGACTTCCACTTCGAACCCCGACGCAGGAGGCCGGAGCCGCCCCGACGGAGGAGGCCGGCTGCCCACTGACACTTGGTGAGCAGCCAGCCCCGACCTCACCGCCGGATTTGGTGAACCGGCGATAGGGCGCCCGTCCAACACAGGGTGCCGGCTTACCGCTGCGGCTCCGCGCCACGTCGTCTGCCTCACCGGCTACCCGCTGACACTTGGTGAGCCCGCGACGTACCTTCCATCTTGGCTATGTTTGTTTGATGATTTACATGATCTTTTGGTATTCCACTGTTAGCTTAGGAAGTGGGAGATGTCCTTGAAAATAAGGAAAAGGGCAAAGGGAAGACATTAGTTTCTGACAATCCAGGGCCTGTCTGCTTCCACATTGTGTGCTAAAAGCACCTACTATATGGTTCCTAGTTTTGGTTTGGATGTACTGAAACCATGGCTGTATGTAACATAGCTTGTCCCATCAAAATTTCTTACAAATCATCTTGTATTGGAAACAATTGTACACTAAACTTAGAAATACATTACAACTGAACTGACTAATAAATAGCTATGCAATATAGTTATTCAGTATTCTTGTTCTCTGTCAATCTTGTTCACTATTAGCCTTGTTCCCTAGTAGTTCTTTCTTGTACAATTTTGATGTTATTTTGCCTTCTGTCTACCATTTAACAGAATACTGATTTGTTAGTTTTTTTCAACTCCTTTACAGAAACTGAATCCAGTTTCTGCTCTTTCTGCGTTTGACCGTTTAAGTAATAGAAGAAATGACAAAAACCCAGTATGAGCAGGACAGGGATGACAATGTAAGGAAAATTCAGGAACATTTTAGCTCTCTGGGTATTCCACTATTAGCTCAGGAAGTTAGAGAAGTTCTTTCAAAAAAGGAAAAGGGCAAAGGAAAGACAGTAGTGTCTGACAAAACAGTTTCTGACAATGATTATGATCCATCCTCTGACATTGATAACCACTCTGATAGTGATGATGACTATGATGATGACCTCAATAATGAGTTCAATACTGAGGTGAGATGCATTACTTGACCAATTAACTGGTTTCTGGTCTCCCTGTGACAAACATGTACTTCAGTTTAATCATTTAATCTACTTGACACTTCTTTTTTATTTAATAATATGCATGTTTCTCTTGTCAGGTAGAAGGGATGGTTCCAAGAACTCGCCCTCGGCAGAAGAAGCAAAAGGCGGCAACAATGGCACCTGCCAACCAGCAGCCACCGCGCACGCCTATAAGATTCACTAGGCAAAGTGCAGCCATGCCTTCGCCTGGAGGCCGTCCACCACCTAGGCAAAGATTGCCCTTGCCTCCTAAGAACAATTCCAAAGCCAAACCTAAACCTAATGCCATTTCTAGTGCCAGCCAACAGCAAGGCCACCTCAATACAAGCGGCAGCCAGACCACACAATCTACGAACACAGTGCCTACTACTCCAATAATCACCATGACCAGTCCAGCCATATCAGCGCCTGTTCCAAACACCGTGCCTAGTCCTCCTAGATTCACCAGGAGCAGTGCAGCCATGTCGATACCTGGTGCAAACACTCCGCGTAGTACTCCTAGACCCACTCTTGGCCTGTCTCAGCAACCTACTCCCACAAGTAGTGTTAACCAAACTGTTGGTGTGGACACCTCGCCAGGTGGACAGAGCTCTAGGCAAAGCAATGACATCAGTGACTCAGGTGGGCAATCTGAAGCTGCTATTTCAGAGGGTCATACAGATGAAGGAGAACCAGATGGCGACTTAGTTCCAGGTAAACAATACGTGTTCACAAGCATTATTTTCTCCATGCAGTATATAGATTTGTTAATCCTATAATAACACATTTTGATTATTATTTGCCAATGCAGTGCCCCCAAAGAATGTCCGCAAGAAAACCATGGGTCATGGCTTAGAGAAGATTAACAATAGAGGAAAGAAGCTGGCTATCCATGTGGCTGAAGGGAAGAAAAGACCTGAGGTCCCACTACAGGCAGCGAAGCTGGCATCAGAAACTGGTGTCGCCGTTAGAGACAACCTACCTATCTACACCTCTTGGAAGCTTTATGAAAAAGATGCGGGGCCGACAGAAGTTGCAAAAGTGCTTGACAAAGTGGCGGTAAGACAGCTATTTCACTCCAAATAGTTTCTTGCATTACTCTAATCCCATGTACAAATTGTGTTTTGTGTCTGATAAATCATATGTGTGGCTGCAGTCAAGGTTGGATGTGGATGTTAAGAACGAGGGACCAAGCAAAGTTGCATGCATTGATATCATTTAGAAGGGAGTAAGGCAGAAGAGGTATCACCTAAAAAGGAAGTACTTCGACGAGTCCCTGACAAGAGAACAGATGATGGCCAAAGAACCTCCACCAAAAATGAAGAAAGAGGAATGGATCAAACTTGTAGACTACTGGTGTGACCCGAAGAATCAGGTCCATGCCTGAATTGCCTTCTTCTGTTAATATGCAATGCAACCTATGCATGTGAATGAAAACTCTATTGCATTTGTGGTGCAGGAAACGAGTTCTAAGAATAAAGTGAACTGTGGCCAAGTGCAGCTTCACCAAAGGACTGGATCTAGGTCCTACGTTGCCCATCGATACAGCCTGGTATGGATACTATGTATTTTGTGTAATTAGATTGAAAGATGGGACATTAGTAGTGTATAGTCATTACCATGTTCCTTTGAACTGTCAAGTCAGCACGTGATCCAATTATTTCTGAGATGACCTCTGATTTTTAAGCTAATTCTGAGTTTGGCCCTCTGATTTCCGAGATGAGCTCCCATGTTGCTATGTCATCAGAGATTTCAATGTGCTATGTCATCAGAGATGCTCATCAACAGTAGTAGGTGTTGTTTAGGCAAAGTTGTTATTATTGATCTGGTGTCCAGGTTGCATAGATGCATGTTCCTGTGTTGTTTTTCTTAAACTCAGTAATTAATTGAGTATGCCAGTGATTGCATTTGTTGTTTGCATAAAAAATCTGGAGGCAAATACTTGTATGATCTGTAGTGCATACATATTTTGGCATCTTGCTGTTGGCAAATACAAAAAATCCCATGTTTGTCTACCCCTCTCTTTACCTTCATTGATGTCATTGTAAATAATTTTTTTACATGCTGCAGAGGCCTAAGTACAACAACATGGATCCTGATACTGTTGATTTCTTTGGGGAATGTATGACTAGTCCGCAAAATGGTCGAACTCCTCTTGCAGATGAGATATATGTAAGTTATATAAATATTGCAGACTGATTTACTGTGCTCAACTACATGCCTGATTGAACATTGTTGTATGGCCTTGTTATTAATTAGATTCATTCTATGTAGGAACAAATGGTGGCAGAGAAGGAAAGAGAGCCAGAAGAAGGACAAGAACAAAAGTCTCCCACCAAGATTGTTGCTGACAGTCTGAGCCAGATAAGCCGTTCGTCCACCTTCCTACCAAACATTGGTGTCCCTAGAGCATCGAATACTGCTCGGTCCACGACAGTCGTAGAAGCACGCCTGCAAGCTCAGTTTGAGGCAACACTTCAAGCAGAAAGAGAGGAAGCTGCTAGGAAGCAGCAAGAGTTGCAAGCACAAATTCAAGCTCAGCAGGCATCACTTGAAGAAAACAAAAATTTGTTGCGCCAGACTCAAGAAGAAATGAAGGGGATGCATAACAAGTTTGAAGAGACTAATGCGCTGCTGCGAGCTGTGTTGAAACTTCAGAGAGATTGAGGTAGGTCCAAATGCGCTCTATGTTGGCACAACACCAAACTTTCTCTGTTGGAACTTTGTACACTTTGTTGTCAGAACTATGTGGTATGTTTGAACCTGTGTGGTGGAACAGTTTGAACTTGTCTGTTGGAACCTGGACCTCTTTATGATGTTTGAACTTTGAGCTGTGATGAGAATGTTGTGGATGATGGCTTCTGATATATATTTGCATGCTTGTATGTGCCGTCATGAAAGAACTGTGTGACATTCGTCATTGAACATGGCTACCACGTTCGTCATGTATTCGCAAGCAAGGTTTGTGACGGTGTACAAGATGTCTCAAACAACCATATAAAACAAGACACAACTGAAATGTCACAAAGTCCTGTATGACGATAAAGGTCGTCACAATAAGTTATCTCAGTCAGGTCTCCCAAATCTCAATTTGTGACGGCTCATGTATTAGGTGACGCGTTGACCCACTAATATGTGACAGCAGAAGTCGTCATTAAATGTTGACAATATGTGGCAAGGAAAGGAAACCGTCACAAAAGGTTGCCACCTTTTGTGACAGTTGTACATAGTATCGTCACGAGGTACATTATGTGACGGTCATTATATGACGACCGGCGTGACACCGCTTTTTCGTCATAAGATACTTTTTATGACAACTTCTTTACTTTACATGACATTTTCGCTTTGTCATACAAGCCCAGATTTTTTGTAGTGATATTCGAGTCAATGACAACTTCATGCTTAAGGATGTGGCCCTAGTAAGTAAGCTCAAATACAATTTGCTCTCTGACTAGCAATTAATTGATGATGGTTTCAAGGTAAGCTTTAGAAAAAATACTTGCAGAGTCCTAGATCAGTTTGGGGACCTAGTCTTTAGGATCTCACATCTAGACAAGGTTTTGAGAGCTGATTTTTCATAGTCTTCTTCTGGGTTTAGGTGTCTTATTGCTTCAAATTCTAGAGATCTTGTTATCTAGCAACGTAGGTTGGGACATATAGCTTTTGATCAGTTGACATGGGTCAGTAGGATGGATATCATTAAAGGGTTGCATAAACTCAAGGGAGATAAGAATTTAGTTTACTCTCCTTGTAGACATAGTAAGATGGTTGCTGCCTCTCACCCACCTCTTACCATGGTCATGACTGATGGTCTGAGATAGCTATTGCACATGGATACTATAGGTCCTTCTAGGGTTAAGTATATAGGACAAAAGCGGTCTGCGATAGTTATAAAGGATGATTTCTCTATATAATTTTGGGTTTACTTCTTGGTATCTAAGGATGAGGTATTTGGCTATTTTAAAGAGTTGACTCTTAGATTATCAGTTGATCTTCTTGAAGCCCTTATAGTCATTAGGAGTGATAATAGCACTAAGTTCAAGAACTCATCCTTTTCTTTCTTCTACACTAAGTGGTATAGAGTGTTAGTTTTCATTTCCTAGAGTTTCACATCAAAATGGTGTGGTTGAGAGGAACAACAGGACATCTGTTGAGATGGCTAGGACTATACTAGATGAGCATGCAATGCCTAGGAGATATTGGGTTGAGTCTATCTCTACTACCTGTTATGTGTCTAACAGGGCCTTCTTGAGAGCTTCGTTGCACAAAACCTTCTTTGAATTGAGATGTGGTCGTAGGCCTAGTGTATCTCATTTTAGGATATTTAGTTGCAAGTACTTCATACTAAAATTTGGAAACTTTGATAAGTTTGAGTCTAGATTTTCAAATGGGATCTTTTTAAGCTATCCTGCTCATTCTTGAGACTATCATGTGCCTAATCTTGAGACTAACAAAATTATGGAGACCTATGAGGTCACTTTTGATGTAGCTAGTCCAGGGTCTAGACTTGATATTGCAGGTACACAGATCAAGGAAGATTTAGAGAGCATATTCCTTGAGGAGACTGATGGAGAACATGGGGCTGTTGATCTACTTTCACTTCAGCCACCTAAAGCACCTGCTTCTACTACTGTACTATACCTTCAGCTGGACAGCCTGCTCCCACATCTTCTCTAGCATAGGGTGGCTCTACTCCTACCTTCATAGCCCATGAGGTAGAGGTTACTTCTGTCTTAAGACTAACTCAACATCTTCAGCAACATCATCCTCCAAAGTAGATGATTGGAGGACTTCATGAGTGAGTCACTCGCTATTGGTTCTATTCTCTTGACTTAATTGCTCATTTTGTATTTATTGCTTCTTTTGAGAACCATGATGTCACATATGTACTTAGTGATGAGTCTTGGTCAATGCCATACATGAGGAGTTATAGAACTTTGAGAGAAACAAGGACTAGACCTTAGTTGAGTCACCCCATGGTCACAACATTATAGGAACCAAATGGGTTTTTAAGAACAAGCAAAGTAAGGAGAAAACAAGGCTTGACTTGTAGCTCAAGGCTTTACTTAGGTGAAGGGCTTAGACTTTGAGGAGACCTTTTGCTCTAGTTGCTAGACTAGAAGTTATTAGGATACTCTTAGCTTTGGTAGACTCTAGAGGTTTTAGACTATATCAGATACATGTTAAAAGTACCTTCCTTAATGGTTTCGCAGAAGAAGAGGTTTATATCAGACAACCTCCTAGATTTGAGAGTCCTAAGTTCGCAAACCATGTCTACAAGCTATCCAAAGCCCTATATGGCCTTAAGCAAGCCCCTAGATCTTGGTATAATAGGCTTAAGTCATTCTTGTTGAAAAATGGGTTTGAGATGGGTAAGATAGACAAGACACTGTTCACCCTCAGACATGGTAGTGATTTCCTCTAGTTCATATATATATATGGATGGTATCATTTTTGTGGCTCTTCTCATGCTTTGGTTTTTAAGTTTTTAGATACTATGAGCAGTTACTTTGAGATGAGCATGATGGATGAATTGAACTTCTTTCTAGAATTCCAAATCAAGCAGACAAAGCAAGATATTTTTATTCATCAAGCTAAGTACACTAAGGACCTGCTTTGACACTTTGACATAGGGAATACCAAGCCAGTCTCCCAACTGATGGCTTCTACCTCCAGTTTGGAGCTAGATGAGGATGGTGAGCTTGTTGATCAGAAGAGGTACCACAGTATGATTGGCTCCCTCCTCTACCTCGCAGCTTTGAGGTTGAACATGCACTTCGCCGTGTGTTTGTGTACTCGATTTCAAGGTTCTCCTCATGCATATAATCGCCAAGCGATGAAGCCCATCTTTAGGTGCCTCTAGTCCATCCTTGAGTTTGGGATTTAGTTTTCTTCTTCTTCTTGAACCTCTCTTCGAGCCTTCTTAGATGTTAATTTTGGGGGTTGTAGGATAGATAGGAAGAGTACCTCCAGGACTTGTCGCTTCCTAGGCACTTCTCATCTCTTGGTCTTCTAGGAAGCATTTTTCAGTTACACAGTCCACTGCTGAGGCTGAATATGTAGCTGCTACCTGTAGTTGCTCTCAAATTCTTTGGATCTCATCTACTCTCAGGGACTTTTGGTTAGAGCTAGATAGTATTTCACTTTTCTGCGATAACTCTAGTGCAATTAGATAGCTAAGAACCTAGTGTAGCATTCTACGACTAAACACATAGACATTAGATATCACTTCCTTAGAGACTGTGGAGAAAGGAGATGTAGTTTTTCACTTTGTTGAATCTGAGCTCCAGATTTCTAATATTTTTACTAAGCCTTTAGATTCTTCTCGTTTTGCCTTCTTGCGGGAAGATTTGGCATTATTCATCCTATGAGATTGGTTTGAGGGGGTTTGGCTTTTCTGTATTCATATGAAATATAATGAATTTTTACTTTCTATCATGCATCATAATATATTCTTGAGCTTTGTCCATTATCCTGGTCCATGCTTGATCTAGTCATACTTTCTTTACTGAGTTTTCTCTATCATATGTCTACATGTGTAGCTCAGATTGTGACATGACTAGCTTTTAAATCTACTCAACCTGAATTGAAAATGTTAAGACTGAATCATTTGACTAGTTTAGCTTATTCTTGCCATATGAAACTACCTAGTTTTGTTTTGAATCTAAGTCAAGCTTGGTTAGGGTGTTTCAGTTCCAACCTTAAATTGCTAATCAGCTCTTTTTTAGAAAACATTGCATTAAAATCTCAATTGTGGTCATAGTTGCATTTCAACAATTCTTTCTTATGAGACAACTTACCATTGCACTTGGCATGAACTCAGGGGAAATTTTGTATGACAAAGACTACTCTTTTAAGTGTAATGCTTGAGATGGTCGATAATGGCTTGAGATGCTTTAACATGACAAAATGAACTAAATTCAGTTTGTTGAAGCTCACAAGTCTATTATAGATGGCTTCTAGTTTAGGATGTGCTTTACTAGAATAGACCACACACTTGTAAACTAAAATTGGTTGAAGCTTAGAAGGCCATTGTAGATGGCTCCTAGTTTAGGATGTGCTTTACTGAGATAGACCATATATTTTTGAACTAAAACTAAGCTGAAGCTTAGTAGGCAGTTATAGATGGCTCCTAGTTTAGGACTTGGTCTACTAAGATAGACAATGAATCTCTACATTTGTCAAATGCAATGTTTAAATGAGTCTTGAGCTTAAGTGATTCTGTTTGGAGCTTTTAGCATTTTTCGTGCTTGATTTAGCTTCTAGGCTCCACGTTGTCAGTTTGATCAAGTATAACTCAGCTTGTGATACCTCTAGCTTTACTAGTGATTTTGAGACAACCTGACATAATTAAAGTCAATGTAATCACTATTGGTTAGTTTTAGGATTGCCTTACTATATATGTCCTCATGTGATTTAGTATGCTTCATCTATAGCATGGCTTGGTGAAATACTTTGACATTTAGCTTGGATAATTTTGAAAGCTCCCAATTTGCTAAAATCGAATCTCATAGCTATATCTCTTCTTTAGCATCATTTAGTTTCTTCCTTACATATCTTGATGAATTCATTGCCAAAAGAGGAGAAATTTGGACAAAAATGCACACCTAGGCTAAGGGAGAGAGTATTATCAAAAGAGGGTAAAATTTGAAATGTTTTGAGCTCTTGTTGTTTGTGACGAGTTTCTCTTGAGATTTCATATCCATTTGCAGATCTTCATTTTTTGTGTGCCTTCTCACCATGATCAAGATCATATAGAACACTCGTTCTTCCTTTTGGACTTAGAGTGAGAATTTCCAAGATTTTCCCAAGGATTGATGAAAACTGGATCTTTCTTGTAGCCTCAATCCATTTCTGTGCTCTCTTGGTCATCTTCATGCTTTGAGCTCAATTCTAGATCAAGGAGACATTTTCTTTGCAAAACCACTCTCTCATTTCCAAAAATCAATTCATTTGCATTTTCGATGTTGTTTGCAATGTGTTCATCAAGGGGGAGATTGAGAGATCATGTGGGAAGGTCTAGGTCAATTTATGATGAACAATTGGCATTTGGGGTGAGTTGAAATTCAGTTTTGCAAAGAGAGTGTAATTTCTTGAATTTCAGAGTTCTATTAGGGTTTAGGCGGTCTAACCAGCCTGAGTGTCGGTGGTCTGACTGGCCTGATTGTTAGCGGTCTGATCAGTCATGGTGGCTGTGGTCAGACAGACCAGAGTGGTCTGACAGCCTTATTTCACCTTATGTGTGGCAGTCAAGCCGATGGAGTTTGGTGATGGTGAATAGGCACCAAACACATGTGTGGGAGTGTTTGGGGGTGAGTTGCACTAGGTCTCATGGAAAATGGGCACTCGAGGTGAAATTAGACAGAGTTTTATAAAAAATTTCCACAAAGGGTGTTTTCTAGAGGAATTAAGCGGTTAGATTGATCTCACCATGGTGATCAGACTATAGCTATTTGACTGGCATAGCGGTGGTGGTCTGACTGACCAGAGTGTGGCAGTGAGACTGGCTATTTTAAAAAATTGGGACATTCAATGATGGTTTGATCTTGGCACTCCAGTCATGGTTATATTGTGTTGCATGTTGCATATTTATGCTAATGTGGGTCAAATTATAAAATATTTTATGCCTGAAAATGATTTATTGGTCTATGGATGTGCAAGAAGCTTGGGGGGCAACTATGGTCAACGACAGGTGATCGGGGCTAGGTTACGGTGGATCGAGGTCCAGAGCAGTCAAGGATGTCGTGTGGGATAGTTGGGCTCAAGCATGTCACATGGTAAAGTCAAGGAATACGGAGTTTCAACCAACAAGTTGAATCAAGTGGTTTCATCGGTTCAAGTGAGGCATGGTCTGGTGGGAACCAAAAACAGGACAAACTAACCGATGGGAGAAAAGCCATTGATCAACATACATGTGGGGTGTATAGTGGCTTGTGTAATAAGAAGAAGACGGAGTCAAGGGAAGGTGCCTAGAAACTTCGTCCAGGGCATTTCCTAAAAATGCCCAAAATCGGACTTGAGGCCTACACCAAAACCATGGTGCGGGGAGGCGCATTAAGAAGTGGTTTAGGGTTTGGCTAGGGTCGCGTGTGTGGGGTGGATCAAACACTCGGGTGTGAGTGAATTGATTCTTGTAAAAGCTTTCAGAAGCATGCATGTGAGTGAAAAAACTAATTTTTTTGGGTTGACGGGTTTTCTCAAATCCTTATTGGGTTTATATCCACTAAGGGCTTGTTTGGCTATATGAAGAAGGGGGAGAACTAGGGTGAGCAAGGAAAAAAATTAAGAAGATTTTCTAGGCTTAGACTAGTTCCTCCTCTCCTTCATAGTGTGAGTAAGAGTAGGGCTTGTGGAGTGCCCTTTGTAATTAGTAAGATGTAATTATTCCTCTTGATGCAATAAATCAAGTTCTTTCAATCTTGTGCTCTTTCCTCTAGCTATTTTCTTATGTTATTTGTCTTGCTTGAGATGATTTGGTTCTTTTCGTGCTTCTCTTGATCTTGTTGTGTTCCATGATATGTAAAAGGCACTAGTAAATCCTTGAGATCAATCTTTGCCCATCTAGATAACTCCTATAGTAAGAATCTTGATCCGGTTCTTGCCTTCCTTGACTAAGATTCGCGATTCCATGATCATGATTTTTCTAGCCCAAATTTGTGTTTGAATTACCTTGCTAGGACATATGAGAAATGATCTTAATGTTGTCATGGCTTAGATCCTCATGATCAAGAAGTAATTTAAATTTTAGAGTTTGGTGTGTTCTTGTGACCTAGACCTAGATTTCTTCAATTGAATAGAATCAAGTCTAAGAATGTTGTGTTTCTTGATTTGATTTGGTTGCTGACATCCTTAAAAAGGTCCTTACTAATTTTAGTAGCATCTGGACACACTACTACAAAACAAGCTATTCTGGACCCCTTATCATAGATGGTTCATGGGGAACCATCTGTGATATAATTATCACAAACGATTTTACAAGCGTGACCATCTACCATCTGTGGTACGCAACTATCACAGACGGTTCTTGTTATTAACCATGTATGATAGTTCGTAGACGATTATTAATAAGAATCATCTATGATAATTGCAGACGATACATGCATTTTTTAATTAGAACCATATGTGATATTACCATAAATGATTATTAATACAAACCGTTTGTGATAGTTACATATTATATACAGATTGTGGTTGGAAGTGCCTGTGATATGTATCTCTTATACGCATGAATGGCGCTTCGGCTCCCCGATGTGTCTGTTCATTTTGGCTCCCTGATGCGTCTCTTCATCTCACACGTCGAATTTATTCCTTGTGTTATATAAATGATCATCCGCCATGCAACAAAGATGAATCCCCATATCGTTGATATACTCTCAAGCATAAACAAATGGCTCCGGCCTCTTACTTGTCGCCGGCATTGATGGCCTACCTAGCCATTATGTATAAGCACCTTGTTGGTCATACGCTAGTGGATGCTGCGGAAGGAAACTGTGCCAACAGTGTCCTTCCTCCTATGTTCGAGGATTTGCCGGTGAAGATGATGGCCACCTTCCGCCGTCTTGACATCCACCTCCGCTGCGTCTTCTGGTTGGTCTTCCACTTCTGGTGAGCTAACCTCGCCATTGACATGGTCCTCCACAATGATGTTGCATGTCTCCAGGAGACTTGCCGTCGCTTGGACTGCTTAGTCGAGGAGGCAGGTGACTAAGTCAACCTTGCCGAGAACCCTCAAGTAAGGGAAGAGAGCCTATCGACTCAATTTGGCTTGATTCATCTGTAGAAGGGTTTTTGGTAGACACACGAACGAGTGCGTCAGTGGGTGGACACATTTTGGGATTCATTCAGTGATGATCCTGAATCGTCCGATGCCGATGATGTCACCTACGAAGCTTTGAAGATAGAGATAACATGCTACCTTTGCCACTAGAAAAACTTTGATTGCGTAGGTTTTTACTTTTTTTAATCTTTGTAAGAAGTGACAGACCACGCTGTTTGGCCATATATGTATATATATGTAAATGATTTTTTTTAATCTTTGTACAAACATAAAAAACTATTTGAATTTGTATTTACTGTCTTCTATATACGTAAATGGTCTCGGTATAACAACATGATGGCATATCAGTTCACAGATGGTTTTTAATACAATCTGTCTGTGATAAGTACCATTTGTGAATTATCATAGATGGTTCTAATAAAGAACTATCTGTGAAGTCTCCCATTATCACAGACATTTCTTAAATAGAACCGTCTGTGGTAATTATGCCACAAACGGTTCGTGGTTAGACATGTCTATGATATGCCACGTTATTAAATATCTAGTCAGGTCAGTCCTGATAGATCTGTCTTTATTTTGCTGGTTTGAAATAGGCGGCCGACTTTGGCGAGTTTGGTGAAAGCATACCCCTTGTAGATCTAGCTTGTAAATCAATTTGTTCTTGGTGATTTGAGGTTAGTACATATTTGTTTCTAATTATATGCTTTGTAATAAAGAGATATGATAGCTTGGTTTAGATCTATCTTGATAATTTGCTTCAATTTAAGAATAGGTCACTACTTCTAGTTTACTTCAATATATTTGTACTTGACATATATATTGCTTCATGAATCACTACTACCAAAAGGCTTATATTAGATGCCTCATCACAGATGATTCTCCAAAATCATCAGTGTCAAATGCAATCAAAGATGGTTTAAATTTAGAGACCGTCTGTATTACTGCCAATACTAAAAACTGTCTGTGAAGAGACAATATCACAGACGGTTCATGGTGAGCACCATCTGTGAAGTATCACAGATGGTTTGGTAAGAACTATCTATGATATTTGGCAATATCAAAGATGATTTTTAATCTAAACCGCATGTGATACTTCACAGACAGTTTGTATAAAAACCATATATGATAATGAAGTTATCACAGACAGTTTGTATTAAAAATGTCTATGATATGTTTCCCGCCTCGCAATCCTCTAAAATTTCATAATCCCCCGCTTGAGGCCGAGTAGGATTCCGTTCCGAGACACCTTTAGTAAAACAGGCATAACATTTGTGTACGGTGTCCATTTTCAATGTTCTTATACTCGTTAGAAAGCTAACGACGAGCCCAATCCAAAAAAATGACCACTTGCACTAGTCACCCTTTAAGGCCCCAAAAATCGGCCATCTTTAGCCTCAAATTTGTGTCGCAAGTTTTTGGTTTCTATTTTTGTCAAAATTTGTGATCTTCCATTTGGAATTTGGGATTTGTCTCAACTGCAAAGTTGTAGATCTCATCAAAACCATTCAAAAAAGCATATATAAGCCATATAGAACTTTGGTATTTTACTTTTTTGAGACTAACTATTTACATTGCACTAGTATATACATATAATGTCTTCGATAATTATGTATCACAGACGGTTTGTAGTTCAAAGTGTCTGTGATAATTATGTATCCCTAATCACTAAGCCCGTTGATCCTCCCAACCCAATCCTAATTAATAGAAACCCACCACCCCCACCCCATGGATTGTAGCTCCACCTCTTCATCTCCGTGCCCATTCTGCCAAAAATTTTCCCACTCCCGCCTTTCCCTTCCCTATAAATACTCACCCAAACCCATCCTCTACTGCACTAAATATCTCTTAGCCTCCTTACTGTCCTCCTCCTCGACTCCAACCCTAATGGCCCTTACGAAGTAGACGTCACGTAAGTCTATGGGCAGCAAGGATCTCTACTTCTTCTATGTTCTTGCAATGTTTAAGAGTTGTGTTTGTAGGATTAGGAGACGTATTCTTGCCATGTTCTTGCTGTGTTAGATGGGTAACCTGCTCGTTATTTTGTTATGCTGTAATGGTGGATTCTAATCTTAATGGAAATGGAATGTGTTGTTGTGTTTGCTGCTATATTTGCTTATTTTCAAAGGGCATAGCTAACATTTCTTGAGGCTAGCCAAAAACTAGAAAAAAAAATTAGGTATAGAATGAACTATCACAAGCGGTTTTATAGTATAAACTATCTATGAAGGACTATCACAAATAGCTCAAATGAAAAACCATCTGTGATACTCACACATCACAGATGGTTCTATCTGCCAACTATCTGTGATGCGAAAATATCACAGATGGTTCTATATACCAACCGTCTGTGATACTCGCCCATCACAGATAGTTGATAGCTAGAACCGTCTGTGATGTGTGAGTATCACAGATGGTTTTTGGTTCGAGCCATCTGTGATAGTGTTCTTTATAGACGGTTTTAGTTACAAACCTTCTATGTTGTATTTATCACAAATGACTCACAAACCATTTGTAATAACCTCTGATTATCACTGACCCATAAATTCAGACGGTTCTAAAAACCGTCTGTGATGATAGTTCTGAACCGTCTGTAACGACCCTTTTTGTAGTAGTGAATAGTACATATCTAGCTATTTTAGATAGACAATTAATTAAGGTGAAAGACAATTATATGTAAGTATTAGGCTAGCTAGCTATAGTAGCAATAATCTAATTTGGCACCAATTTGTTCCATGCGTTGCATAGATGGACCGAAGCTAGATGTATGTTAAGAACCATGTGAGTGAAGAGTACATTAATGGTGTGTCTGCTTTTCGAAGAGCGGCCGAGTAGAATATGTTGAATAAACGGATAGAATATATGTACTGTCCATGCATTGATTGTGATAATATGAAGATTTTACCAACTCAGCGTAGATTGAAGCTCACTTGATTTAAAGGAGTTTCAAAAGGGGTATACATGTTGGGTCAATCACAGTGAAGAGAATATTATATAGGAAGGTAATTATAACATCGTTAAGGGAGACAACGATATGCCGATTGTAGACTGTGCATACAATGAGGATAGGTCACACGATGATAATCTGGATAAGGTGCTACGTGATGCAGAAGGGAACTATAGTGAGGGAGAGTTTGGTAATTTGAGGGCTGGATGGAGGACTCGTAAAAAACCTTTGTACCTGGGCTGCAAGACGCAATACACAAGGTTGTTATCCGTTCTTAAACTATTGAAATTGAAGGTAAGCAATTGTTGGTCTGACAAGAGTTTAAAGCATTGTTAGGTCTACCAAGCCAAGAAGATTCTTTGTCCATTAGGAATAGAAGTAGAAAGAATACATGTATGTCAGAACGATTGTATCCTCTACCGTAAAGAGTATGCAAATTTACATGTTTGTTCGGTGTGTAAAGCATCCCGATACAAGCGTAAGAATGATTTAGATGAAGGTAAGGGCATCGAGGTAAAGCAAAGACCTCCTACTAAGGTGTTGTTGTATTTGCATGTAATTTTTTGTTTGAAGCATTTATTTGTAAACCAAAAGGATGCAAGATTATTGCGTTGGCACTCGGAGGAGAGTAAGAAAGATGGAAAAATAAGACACGCCGTTGACTCTGCCCAGTGGACGAATGTTGATAGGAAGTTTGTAGACTTCGTTGCAGAATAGAGGAATATAATGTTTAGGTTAAGTACAAATGGAATGAATCCTTTCAGTGACATGAGCAACCGACATATCATCTGGCCCCATGAATGTATGCATGTACAACCTTTCTCCTAGGCTGTGTATAAAGTGGAAGCACATTTGATGTCACTATTTATCCAATGGCTAAAGCAATCTGGAAACGATATTGATGTATACCTAGCACCATTAGTGGAAGATCTTGTGACACTGTGGAACGACGGGGTACAGGTATAGAATGCAGACAAACGAGAGAACTTTACTCTGCGTGCCATGTTGTTCTGCACCATCAATGATTTTGCTACCCGTGGTAATCTGTCAGGGTTGAGTATAAAAGGAACAAAACCTATCCGCTCTGTTTACATTATACTAAGAGTGTGTAGTTGAACAATTCGGGCAAACTTGTGTACATGCGTAATCATAAGTTCCTTCCAAGGTATCACCCATACTGCAAGATGAAGAAATAATTTGACAAAAAAAAGGAGGACGACTCAGTACCAAGGCCATTTAGTGGGAAAGAGGCCTACGATATGGTTAAGGATATCGATGTTGTGCTTGGAAAGGGACATAAGTTGAGGACCCATCAGAAGAACATGTGGAAAAAGATATCAATATTTTGGGAATTGCCTTATTAGGAGCACTTAGAAATTCGCAATTGCATCGACGTCATGGACGTAGAAAAGAATATATGTGAAAGCTTGATTGGTCTCGTACTAAATATTCATGACAAAACAAATGATGATGTCAACACATGGCGTAATTTGGTCGCTATGAACATCAGGACTAAGTTAGCATTGATAGAGACCAATAAAGGCCGGGCGTATCTTCTCCCAGCTTCTTACACTCTGTCTAATGCTGAGAGAACTGAACTATGTTAGTACTTGTATGGTGTAAAAGATCTGTCTGGTTACTTCGCCAGCATAAAGAAACTTGTTTCCATGGAAGAGTTGAAATTAATTAGCATGAAGTCTCGTAACTGTCATGTGCTAATGACACAATTGCTTTCTATTGAGATTAGAAGTGTTTTGCCGAACATGGTTCAAGTGAAAATCATGATGCTGTGTTATTTCTTTAATGCAATTGCTTAGAAGGTCATCGATCCCGATGGACTAGATGCTCTGTAGGCCGAGGAGGTGACAACTCTATATCATCTTGAGATGTATTCCTTTCATCATTTTTTTGATATCATGGTCCATCTCATTTTCCACCTTGTGAAATAAATAAAGATATATGGCATCGTATTTCTACGTCATGTGTACCCATTTGAGAGATACATGATAATTCTCAAGTCCTATGTATGAAATTGATCTCGGCCGAAGGGCAGCATCACTGAAGGTTATGCAACCGAAAAGGTCATTGAGTTCTGTGTCGATTATGTGGCTCAGGTCAAACCAATAGGTGTACCTCTATCTCATCATGAGGGGAGACTAGAGGGTACTGGGACCATCAAAAGGAAAGCAATAACTTCTGATCTTTATACGTACGCTCATGCCCATTACACGGTCTTGCAACACATGACTGAAGTGTCTCCGTATATTGAAGAGCACAAGGACATGCTACACCAAGAGAATCCAGGTCGGTCAGAGGTTGGATCATAAGACATCATAACTATCAGTTCAACGAATGGTTGAAGGTGCGAGGTCATCAAGTGAAATGCTGCAATGGTTAGCAAAAGGGCCAAAATTTACAATTGTGATGTTGCAAGGATATGACATAAATGGGTACACATTTTATAATACAGATCAGGATAGAAAGAGCACAGTCCAGAACTCAGGTATCTATATAGATGCATTTCATGAGCAGTTTAGTACCGTTGGCCCAAGCTCCTACTACAGGCTTGTAGAGGAGATTTGGGAGCTCGCCTACGTAATTTTCAAGATTCCTCTATTTCGGTGTTGTTGAGTCCAACTCTCATAGGTTGTAAAGGTCGACAAGTACGATGTCACTAATGTAGACATCGAACGTGTAGGGTATAAAGATGAACTATTTGTACTCGCGAGGCAAGTTGTTCAAGTTTTTATGTAACCAACCCAGAATCAACCATGCATAACATTCTCAACTCCGACAATTATTCTTTTTCCATTAAGAACTATGTGGCACTTCTTATTTGTAATTTAAGAACATTAAATTGATTGTACTCTTCCTCATGCACGATATTCTCAACTCTAACAATCCTTCCTTTTCCATGAAGAACTATGTGGCACTTCTTATTTGTAATTTAAGAACATTAAATTACGTAAAATCAACCATGAGCCAATGTTTATGCTTACAGCTCACTGTAATTAGTTTTTTCTTGTAAGAGAGATGATGTCTACACAGTCATCGATGTCGCCGAATGGGTCTAATGCTTCGAAGACCAGAGTAACTAAGCATGGTAGAGGAATATTGACAAGGCCTAAGGGCCGAATGAGCATCATGGAGGTCTCTCCAGATGGGGTCCATTTGCAACCGAAAAAGCAGCGGCAGTATTCTGGACTACCTACATGATACTTGGAAGGGAACAGGTCCCCATCACCACAGAAAACTGGAAGTCTCTGACAGATGTAGAGCAAAAGCAGCTATGGATAGAAATTTCAAAGTCGTTCGAGATCCCAGCAGAAGTCCAGGGACTCATGCAACGATAGGCATTTCTCGCAATGGGAAAAGTTTGGAAGACCTTCAAGAGCATGCCTATCACGTAGTATGTGAACAAGAATCGGACGCCCTTCACAAGGTATCCTTTCGAGTTGCCAAAAACATGGGAGGCCTTTGTGTAGATGAAGACGACGACTAAATTTCAATAGCAAAGTGTGGTGCACAAGGCTCTCCAGGCACAAGGCACTCAGACTCAGCACTCCTGGGTATGCAGGTAAAATCCTGCAATAGTGGATGAAGGACGAGGTTGCAATCCGATCAGAGGCCTTCCCACTATTTGCCAGGATCACAACGAGCGTGCCCGAAGCTGGTTAAGACCGAGGTCATCAACCACGTCTTCGAGAGTCACCTCTTTCAAAACCCCATAGATGAGAAAGTGTCCAAATGCCTAGCAAGATATGTTAAACTACCTAGTTGTTAATAGATCCATAACTTCATGAGGTCTAAAATAATATGATTACCTCTTGTAGCAAACATTAGCTAGAGAATCTTCCTAAGGCTCCTTCGAAGCAGTCAGGGAGAGGGATATACTATCCACGGCCCTAGAAAACTAGGAGCACTCGGGTCACACACAAGGCCTAGGGGTTTACGTACCTTTGAGACACGGATTCCCAAATGACTCTTTAGCGTATAGGAGTAGGAAGAGATCCAAGGCCAAGTACGAAGAATAGTTGAAACAGGAGCTTCGTGCACAACTTTAGGAAGAGCTATCTATCTCACTTCGAGAAGTGATAGCTACCTTATTTCCAAGAGAGATAGATTCATTGAGAGAAGAACTAAAAGAAGTCCACAACCTATACAACTATTATTGCAGTAGCAGTCACTCTCAATGTCGGAGTAGCTGTATGTCCATGGCCTTTCTGAACATAGCGACGTCCACTTTCCTATACAACTTCTTGGTAATGTACCTCTCTACAATGCTATATAGATAGACCTGGTGGATGCCTTAACTCATCATGTATTGTTATGTAGGAGCCCACGCTGTGCATCCTTAGAGTCATGCTTGTTGACTCCATTCTCGTTGAGGTTGGGTGGGGGATGGCATATCCATACCTGCTAGGGACGCTCGTGCATGGTGCCCAGTTAGGGACTAGTTTCGCGATGGTTCAAGTGGACATGATTAATGTCATTTTTAGGGTTGTCCCACCGAAGAAGATCGAAATGAAGAGATCATGACACTAGGGGATGTCGTCCACACATTCATCCAATGGACCAACAGGGACATCGCCCTGGACACTTCCATGCCGCAATCTCCACATGACCATGCCTATTAAACAGAACCCTCTAATACTCCATCTCAAGCTTCGCTTCAGAAGGCCATCGCATCAGCTCCCGTGGAAATGATGTCGAAGATGTATCACAAGCGAGACACTAAGACCAAATCAAAGAAGATTAAGGCGCCTTCCAAGCCCTTGAAGTACTCCCTCGGAATGTCATTGGTCCCTGTGTCACAATTATCTGACCTTGGACTGGTTTGTAGGAGTTTGCATGCCTAGTACATGAAAAGGTCCAACAGGTGGAAGCCAAACCGGTAAAGTGGATTTACCATGGGATACACAAAGATGCATTTCCTCCATAACTTGGACTACTTCGTCATGACCTTTGAAGACTTATTTGAATTATTCAACCTCGACCCCCTCGACGCCTCACTTCTACGATGCTGGACACTCTAAGTGTACTGTACAATTAAGTTCTACATTCATGTAATACTGATAAATATCATAATTCATGCTTATGTATAGATCCATGATCCAACAAGCCCAGCAATGGCCATAACTGGTGGGTTTCCTCGATCCACACTTGGTCTCCGAGCAATGAATCAATGAAAACACATTCTATGTCCAAAATTACATAACAACGGGATTACTTACTCAAAGCGACAAGAACTATATTCTGGTACCCTACAACTAGGGGTAAGTGCTTCACTAGTTGCCATACAAGTTTTATTTGTACTTTATACGCAACATGAACTTGTGTTTAATCACTATGGTGAAATAGATGACTAGGTTTCACTGGATTTTGATTATAATTGTACCAAAGTTGTGCAAGGTAATATACCTTGATTCCCTTCTCAAGAACAACCACAACTTCCTCAATTGTAGTCTTTCCTTTGTTTGCAATGGCAGAGGCTAACTTTTTTGGAATCACGTAGATTATTCAGTGCTTACGTTGTCTAGAGAGGGAGACACAAGGAATCTTGCGCCACACTATGACACAAGATGTAATTTCTGGTATCTACTACAACATAATAATTCTATATCATACTTTGTAAAAATGCTTCTAGAACTGACTATACTTATGTATGTAATTCTATTTTTGCAGTGCCACCAGCAGCTACAGGGCAACGTATGTGGATTCTACGTTTGCCACCATATGTAGAAAATCATATGCACTAAGACGAATGATCCAAAGGTTTATCAACCTGCCAATAATTAGTTTGTGATTATCAATATATATATATATATATATATATATATATATATATATATATATATATATATATATATATATATATATATATATATATATATATATGTGTGTGTGTGTGTGTGTGTGTGTGTGTGTGTGTGTGTGTGTGTGTGTGTGTGTGTGTGTCTATATATATATGCTTATGACTTTACTACTCCTAGCGATAGGGCATGTAAATCGACTTAAGTGCATTCGATCTTGACAAACTCGCTAAAGTTCAAGGAAGCCCAAAGGGAGAGTTCAACCCCTGCGATCAAGATGATTAGATGTTCAAACATTTGATTCAGTTGTTATTCATTCAATTATGTTTAATCAAACAATTTATTCATATGTACTTCATTCAATTGTTTAATTTATTTGTGAGATCTGTGTAATGATTATCGTACAATATATGTGATCTACTTGCTTGTTTTTAGAGGGCATGGCTAGCATTTATTGAGACTAGCCGAAAAATAGAAAATAATTTAGCTATTCAAATAGCTATCACAGACGGTTTATAACACCAAATCGTCTGTAATATGTAAGTTATCATAGACGGCTATATTTAAGAATCATCTATGATATATGATATATCATAGATGATTTTCAGTATTAGCCGTATGTGATATATCAGATATCACAAACGACTATGTTTAAGAACCGCAACTTATCACAGATAGTTTAAGAGTCGTCTGCGATAACCGTCTGTTATGACAAGTGCATAAATTTAGATGGTTCAGAAACCATCTGTGATGACCCTTTGTGTGGTAGTGACAAGGTTTATTCAAGATCCACAAATTTGGGTTTTTGTCCTGAGGGGGCTTGTGCCTAGAAATAGGGGAGCAGTCAAATCCGCCCCCCCCCTTGGTGGTTAGACTAGTTGAGTAACGGCTAGACTGGCCACTAGCGGTCAGACCAGCCCCATGATGGCAGTCTGACTGGTCTAGTAGCTAAGATCAAGTTGTTGCATCTTTTGGTTCTAGATCTGTGTAGGTTTGTGTAGCAGGTATAAAATGAACTCGATGACTCTCATTGCCATTTGAGTGTAGGAGGTGTAATCTGAACTTGAGGACTCTCATTATCAATTGAGTGAAGTTTTTGAATACTTGGAGAAAAAAATCTTCTGCAATTATTCATCCCTCTAATTGCTAACATCGGTCCAACACAATTGGTATATGTTAGCCAGCTTTGGTGGTAACTAGTAATTAAGGAAGTGGGAAAGGGGAATGATGCATGCACTATATCCAACAACCGAATCGAATCAAAATGTAGTGTGAGTTGTTACTTGTTAGCGATGGAGCTAGCTAGTTACTTTACGTGGGGGAGAAAAGCTGAGGGGATCAAGGGGGGACAGGGAGCATGTTTGTCAGGGCAGAGCTGATCGATGCAGCTTTGCATATATGCATGTTCGCATGGGTAAGCTCTAGCTTAGGTCAGCTTTACATATGGAGCGAGCTTGCATGCATCTGTGTTCTCCACTAGCTCGATAACCCCATCTCTCTCTCTCTCTCTCTCTCTCTCTCTCTCTCTCTCTCTCTCTCTCTGAGTGTGTGTTGGGGTTGAGGACATAGATCGGCTCTTCGGAGACAATGATTTATATATCATGGTCTCCCACTGTTGCCCAGCAGCACTCCAATGGAAGCCTTTGGCCACCATCAGCCTCAAGGCAACGTGATCTTTCTCACTTTCATCTCGCCTTTATTCCTCTCTCTCTCCCTCCCCTATCTCTTCCATCTTTTTCCTCTCCAAGGAAGTACGTACTTCAAACCCGGTATCTAGAGCAGGACCCCGATCCCCAAATTTGGTGCCTAGTTACACAGTGCACTACGGCTGGATCCAAAATTTTCAGAACGAGTGTTCAGAGTTAACAAAATATTGTTTAATGGAAAAGGTTAAGACCATGTTAGCAAAAATCAAAATACTAATTATTCATACTAGAGACAACACCGCAAAATTATTTAGAGAAATATTAGGTGCAAAAGGTATTCGTAGTAAGTTGTTGTATTATCCACGTAGAAGATGAAATATTATGTTTGAAAAAATTGATAGAGGAGATAGAAAGTGTGAGAACATATAATAGTAAATCGCTAATCTTATTGGCCTTAGAAGTTTTTCAAATACACTAGAAGAATGCACTCTTTTATATTAACATACAATAGTAAATTGCTAATCTTATTGACCTTACACATTTTTGAAATACATTGGAAAAATGCACTCTTTTATATTTATTTTTCAGAATAAAATGTACAGCTTGTTCAAAAAATTACAAGTATTGAAACAATTTAAATAAATTATGTGGGTTTGAGGATCCGAGAACACCGGAACTAGTGTTGGAGATAAAAGGCCAACAACCAACTAGTCATAGCTAGTTTTGTGTAATACTACAGTTGGTTTTGCCAGATATTCTGGGTGTTCAACTGCACACCCATAAACCACTGTAGGTCCGCTCCTGACTCCAGCTAGTCTAGTAATTGGCCGGATTTTACATGAAGAGACATGGTATATATAGTTTCTGGGGCTAATGCCATGGTAAGCCTAACAGCAAAGCTTCACCTCAGCATTTAATTAATTAAGAAGCTTCTCCCAACTTAAAAAAGCGTAAAAAAGCGTTCATGCATGCATATGTCGTGTGTGTGTGTGTGTGAGAAAAATTATCGCATCCTAAACCGTTGCCGACCTTAAAGTCCACAAAGGAGAGCATGGGTCAAAAGCGGGGAGAACATTTTGTGGTCTGTATGTCGATTTGGTCGGCTGATACCTAAGGTCACGACTGAACAATTCTAAATATCTTTTAAGCAAAAGAACTCTTAATGTCTAGCAAGAAAGATGCTGCGGGATAATGCCTCGTGTCACACACTATTACAGAAAAGGTCATCACAGACGGTTCAAAAACGTCATCACAGACGGTTTTGTGAACCGTCTGAATTTATAGGTCAGTAATAATACGAGGTCATCACAAATGGTTTTTGAATCGTCTGTGGTGCAAATATCACAGACGGTTTTTAACTAAAAACCGTCCGTGATAGTTATAATCACAGACGGTTTTTAGTTAATAATCGTCTGTGATATATAGTTATCACAGACGGTTCTAGTTTAGAACCGTCTGTAATATGTAAATATCACAGACGGTTCTTAACTAAAAAATGTCTGTGATATTTATATATCACGGACGGTTTTTAACTAAAAATCATCTGTGATTATAACTATCACAGACGGTTTTTAGTTAAAAACCGTCTGTGATATTCCCTTCTACTCCTAAACCTATTTCTGTTTATTGGCTAGCCTCAGGAAATACTAGCCATGCCCTCTGAAACAAGCAGATCAACATGTACATGTATACATCCAATTCACATCTCAATTCATTTCACAAACATAAAACGTCCATTTTTATTAAGATTATAGCCTACCATTACAATATCCCAAAACAGCGAGAAGGTTACACAATAAGAACAGAGAAAAAGCAAAGATCATCTATGCCTTCTCGCCCCTGATGCAACGCATGAGCTGGATGTCTTTGACGCCCACCATCGTCAGCGTTGATTGAGCGTTTGCACAGTTGGCACGAGCTAGTTGCTTCTGCTGTGTCTTGCCTCCCGTAGACTTGTGCGTCGTCTGCAAGGAGGAGAAGGACAGCAAGGAGGAGGAGAACAGCAAGGAGGAGGACAGCAAGGAAGAGGAGACCAGCAAGGAGGCTGGGTTTTGGTTATATTTATAGGGGAGGGAGAGGGAGGGAGAGGCGGGAGTTCGAAATTTTTGGCGCGGGAACGGAGAGGAGGAGCTACGATCCGTGGGGTGAGGATTGGTAGATTTCTATTGACTATGATTGGGTTGAGGAGGACCGATGGGCCCAGCGGTCAGATTATCACAGACGGTTCTATATATAGAACCGTCTGTGATGAATTAGAGCACAAAATTTTATATACCGATGCAATATAAACAACTAGTCTGAAAATATAAAAAAACAAAGTTTTATATGGCTTATATATACTCATTTGAAAGGTTTCAATGAGATCTACAACTTTTCAGTTGAAGCAAAATCCAAATTCTGAAAGCTGGCCAAAACAGAAACCAAAAACTTGCAACACAGGTTTAGGTCCAAAGATGGCCCATTTTTGGGGTCTTGGAGGGCGACTAGCATAAGCTGGTCATTTTTTTGGATCGGGCTCGTCGTTAGCTTTCCAACTAGTACAAGAACGTCGAAAACGGACACCGTATGTAAAAGTTATGCCCGTTTTACTGAAGGTGTCTCAAAACTAAATCATACTTGGACTTAAGCGGAAAAATATGAAATTTTGAGAGATTGCAAGGCGGGAAACGTATCACAGACGGTTTTTATTATAAAACCGTCTGTGATACTGGAATATCACAGACGGTTTTATAATAAAAACCGTCTGTGATATTCCAGATTATCACAGACAGTTTTAAATAAAAATCTTCTGTGATATTCCAGATTATCACAGACGGTTTTATAATAAAAACCATATGTGATATTCCAGTATCACAGACGGTTTTTTATATTCCTGTATCACAGACGGTTCAGCGGTAAGAACCGTCTAGGATACTCCTTTTTCCCGCCACAAACAGCCTCCAAATTAAAACCGTCTGTAATAGTGTACATCACAGACGGTTTCACAAAACCGTCTGTGATTTGGCGTCTACTATTAGGCTTTCTGTAGTAGTGACAATCTCGTGGGTATGCCTGTCGTGAACTCCATGGCTTCACATCGCGAGGTGCAAGGAGGCTAATATATTCTACATTAAAGGAAATTATAATTGCCAGATATATATATTGAGTTCTACTTACCTTTGTCCACAATATAAACCTGACATGTATACCTAAGAGATATATTATTTAAGTAATATTTCATAAAATTAGATCATATTTGGCTCTAATAGAAATAGTAGCACTATGTGTCTATGTCTATATCTATGTAATAGGAGTAACTATGGTATAGTTCCATTAAATATTACTTACGTAATATGGTTCTTAGATATATGAGCTGAATTTATATGTGGAACGAACAAAGTATTTGTTAAGGAGCTAGCATAAATGAATAAGGTTTAAGGAGATCACTTTCTCCGAGGATACACTACACAAGAGAGAAAAGCGTCATGTTTTTGCCACTCTTAAGATTGGCCAATTACCTCTGTCACTTACATGTGGGACCGCTTGAGTCACTGACAACGGGCCAGGGTGGCAAATCTGTTGCCCCTCACCTCATAAGGGTGGCAAAAACAAAAATTTTCCAGAAAAAAGAGTAAAATGAGACAAGCTACACAAGATATGCCAGGTTCCTACTATCCAGGTTTTGGTGCTAGGGTAGAAGGAACCGGTATAAATCTTTATTCCTCGTGTTTATTAATTGGTAATTTTCCGCTCGGTACATTTCCACACAATTGGGCATGTAACAAGTTATATATAGTGTGGACTATTAGAGTTAGTAATCTTGTTTTCGGTTTGTGGGTCGTAATCATGTATGAGTTCGTGTACGAGTGCGAGTTAGTGGTCGTAGTCGTGTACGAGTGCGAGTTAGTGGTCGTAGTCGTGTACGAGTTCGTGTGTGAGTACGAGTCAGTTTTTTGAGTTCGTGTCATAGTCGAGTCTGGTTCCAGTCTGTTTCCGAGTTATATGCTTTTCTATTTCTTAGTCATAGAGTTGGGTATAAAAGGAGAGTAATGTAACGAGAGAATAGCAAGGAAGCGATTGGCGTGATCGAAATGAGAGGGAGAGAAATAAAGAAAGCAGAGTGCTTTGGCTCCAGAAAAATTAGCAAGTATTGAGTTCGACGTGTTTGCAGACGTGGTCATAAACAAGTTACGACCACAGTGATCAAGCGGAGGTGTCTGCAAAAGCAGAAGACGTGGTCGTAAATGAGTTACGACCACAGTCACAGCGGTCGATAGAGTCTTCAACGTGGTCGTAAGTCACAGCGTGGTCGTAATCGAGTTACGATTATGGTGATCGAGTCTATTATGTGGTCGAAGTAGCGCAGCACAGCGTGAACGTGGCCGTAACTTTCGTCAGTTAAAGTTACGAGTACGTGATCGGGCCTAGAAGGCGTGGTCGGAGCAGCCACAATATAGTTGTAGCTAGACTCGGAGTTATCGTAACGTCTGCTGAAATGTGGTAAACGCAACATGGACTAAAGGCGATTACTATTGGGCAGTCGACGTCTGCAAACGAAGGCAGCGGACATCTCCCCTGCCCCGCCTCTGTAAACATTCAGCCAAAAATTTCCCCTTTCAACTTAAAAAACTCAACTTGAAATTGCAAACTTCAGCTCCAAAAAACCAACTTTTAACACGAGATTTGGAACTTTCAACTGAAAATTTTGAAAAATTCACCCCACGAATACAGCGGCGGGCACCAGTGCGTGGCCGAGATGCCGGTGTGGTGTGATCAATTGATGCCGGTGTGGTGTGAGCGATTGGGTTCACCTCCTTAGCCTGGCTATGGCAGCGGTGTAGCAAGGCGCGACGGAGGTGGCTCCCAGCAGCGCTGGAGGGAGGGAGAAGGGAGGCCGGTCAATGCACCGGCGAGGCAGCTGGGTGCCAGCGCACACAAGCAGCTGTGACTGTGAGGGGAAGTTTTTACGTGGACTTGGACGGGAGACGAGGGGCACGCACGAAGCATCACGCAACTTCACCAACGGTGGATACGGGCATCAGCGGGATAAGTTTCTCACGGACGTCCTCGAATTAGCATTTTCGTGGATTGCATTATTAATTCCTTGTAGAGTTGGCTATCGAGCTTAACGAACTATTATCGAGTTTCTTTTAAAATTAACATAGTTCAGCATAAAATCATTTTATTTATCTGTAGGATCGAAAACAACTATTAGAGGGGATAAATGATTATCGCCACTTTTTGGCACTGAAAACAAATCTCAAACCAACAGAAAAGCAATTTAACTTGCAGAGATGGAATTCGACTGCAAAACGCTCCGGTCGACCGCTCACTTGACAGTAGTGCACAAGCTCGATGAACGTTACAACTGCTCAGCATTGCTCTGCAGCCGGTTTGTATGTAGTCGAAACCTTCTGCCGCTCGACCACTCCGACCGCTCGATTTATTGCTTTGTTTTTCCTGGCGGCAAATCAACACCTTTGTACGTGGTCATATGCTTCAATGCACCCATAATCTCCAGCAATCTTCAACAAAACACGAACCAGACTGATTAAATATGATATTTATTGCTGAATTTCGATGATTTTACAAAGTGCCCTCACAAGCACCTTTAAAAACCTTCTCTACCAAAGCCCTCAAAAACTGTCACATTAGTTCTTAGCCTCTCCCTGCTTTTATAGGCTAACGTCCCAATCTTGTCCGACTCAAACACGAATACAACACTTTATCTCTTCCGAAAACCAAAGGAACTGAAACCCTTCCGAATACGAGTTTTAACCAAACTCTACCTTTTCTAAGTTATGGACTCCTATCCACAACTCTAAACTCAACACGTGACGAAGCCTCCAGGACATCACCTCCTATAACTCCATCACGCACCATCACCTCTCGTGTCAAAGCCTCTGGGACTGCACCTTCCCTATCTTCTCCACATATCATCACCACTCGTGTTGAAGCCTCCTGGACCGCACCGCATGTAGTTTCCGCACGAATCACCACCTTTAATCTCCACGTGCTCCAGTATAAGCCTGACCACCTCGCGTGACATTCTCGACCGCCTGGACCTCAAACTTCCCTATTCTTGTCCTGGTTCTTCTTGTCATCGACCATGACCGCCTCCATGCCAACCTACACATAAAAAATCAAAGAATATTTGCATAGTATAAGTTCTCCACAACTTGCCCGACAATAGTACACACACTCGAAACACAACTTTAACCTTCCATCAGCATCACATGGGTTGTCCATGACCACAGATCTCATCGCTATCCAGAAATCAACCTTAGACTACTCAATACGACCGGTTACAACTACTATGTAAAACTGGTCGCTAGCTCATCGAGTACTCAAATACAAATACTTTAGAAATACCATTGCTCAAAACATTCATAAATAACACACATCGCTACCGACCACAGAACCATCGAGTACTGATTACCGAGTACCGATTGCTACACCTTTGACAACTAACCAGCAAAGTCTATGACTTCCGAGTACCAAGTCCTTCCGACTACTGAGTACCGAGACCATCTCACCACCGGGTACTTCCATCTTCCGAGTACTGAATCCTTTAAGTACTGTTCACCGATCATTGACCACCATACACTAGCTAGTCATATTGCTGGCGTAACACGAGATAGGAAGAATTGAAACACTCGTACCGACTATGAAGTCTACTAGTACCGACCGTGAAGCCTACAGCAACCGATCAAAAAAGTCTTTGACTTTCGACCGCAAAGTCTATAACTACTGATCACAAAGTCTAAGACCACCGACTAGTAAAGTCTACGACTACCGATCACAAAGTCTAAGACCATAGACTAGTATAGTCTACGACTATTGATCACAAAGTCTAAGACCACTGACCAGTAAAGTCTACAAATATCGACTAGTAAAGTCTTCGAGTATCGACCGGTTACTGTAGCAACGACCATAGACAAGGCACTATAACTGATTACCTGGCGTGGTTGTACTGCCGTGGTCAACAAGGCCATAGTCAAAGACTGTCATGGTCAAAGCCAGATGAGGTCATAATCAGATATGGTCAAAGTTGAACATGGTCAAAATACCATAGTCGAATACTGTGGTTGAAGCTTGACGTGCTCGAAACTTCACATGGTCAAAACTGGACATGATCGAAACCGGACGTGGTCGAAGTCGGACATGGTCTAAGTCTGACATGGTCGAAGTCTGCCGTGATCAAAATCTGTTGTGGTCAAACAGTCATGGTCGATGTCTGCTGACCGGACCTCCCAACTTGAAGCCGTTCGAACCACTGACTTCTCTGTGTGGTCGAAGCTAGCCGGTCAGGCTTCCCAATACAAAATGGTCAGACCGTTAAACCTGAGATCCATTTTAACAAACATGCATCGACCAAAACTTCTCCAACACAAATTCCAATGAAACCCAAATGTCAATTATTCATCATCACTCAAATACACGACCACCACATGGTCTAACAATCTCCCCTTGATGAATACGTTGACAACACAACAAACGTGTCTGAGAGAATTTGCAAAGGAAAAGAAACCAAAAGCCGCAGACCACAAAAAACTCGTAGAAAGCTCAGAAAACTCCCCTCAATACCCGAGAACTAAGTTTTTCAAATTTTTCCAAACTCTCATAAAATTCTCCAAATTCTCCCCCTTTCTTCTAAGTTCTCCCCCTTTGGCCATGAAATCATCAAGGGCTCCAAACAGAGGATAATTCTAAAAAGGAGCAAGGAGAGCAAACATCTAGAAGCTTTAGGATTATCCAAGTCAATTTTCATTGATTTAAGAAAGTACCCAAGTCATCTTTTTGGGTAGAACTTGCTAGATCATATAAAGTCATATACCATATAGCAAGTCAAAACAAGTCTTTAGCATGATTAAGGCAGTTAGATTAATGATAGGTATCACAACCATGACCAAACCGATCTATAGAGAGCGCAGAGGGATATCATACCAAAAAGCATAGGCCTAAAGGTGAAACAACAGTTAAATCTAGGTGAACTAGCAGTCTCATAAGGCAACCCATTGATCCACACTCAAATCTTTTAAGCATGTGGCATGCTTGTAGCATACTTCTTTTCATAATTCCTTCTTTGTAGTATTTTTTTAAATGTTGGTATGCTTGAAGCACACTTCTTTTCATTCGAGCACATTTTGTGCCTCTCTTTTTTTGTTTAACCATGGCATGCTTGAATCATATATCTTTTTATTTTTTTATTTATAACATGACAGCTAAGTGTTCATAAAAGATTACAATATGAAACGAACAAGCCTCACAACCAAGATTTAAAAGGACTCACAATCTAGCTAATCCTTTTAGATGAACATCACAAGATGCTATCTAGAATCACTATAGTCAAAATCTTTTGCCTTGTCATGTTTTAGTTCAAGTATACCAAGTTAATTACAACCTGTTATGACTATGACTACAAAGTAAATGAGTGAATATGATAAAGATAGCTCTACTATTTATTATTTGACTTCAGAGACTTAGACTTAATGTATTACTTGACAAGTATAACAAACAAAGCTCCTGAAATATTTAAACAACAAGCTCCCCCACAGAATAATCCCATCTCACTCAGCAAAAAGAACAAAAAGAGAAGAAACAAGCAGTTGATAGAAAACAAGCAATCTAAAAAAGGAACTCAAAGACCACTTGTAAGATAACATCATCTTTTGCACATGGTCTAACCAGAAGGTGAAACTCTTGGAAGCCTTCAATGGGAGTGAAGAACCAATAAGTATTCCAGTCAAGCAATGATGTAAAAGACTAGAACTCACTCAAGCGCACGTTCTTCATCCCGCATTATCTAGTCTTACACCACAGAAAGCATTGGTCTCACAATACTGGGGTTAGTGAAATAAGACTTAGGAATCCAGTACTATGACACATGATGAATAGGAGCAACAACAGACACTGATAAAGATTTAAGTGATATATTAGCATCTGACAAATTTCAACTAGATAATCATTGAGAAGTTCGTTCGCCCACAGTGCAATCTAACTTCCTCAATAGAGCTAGTCTAACCGGTGATTGGTTCAATCACATGGTCATCACTGGATAAAAATGACCCAACTGCTTAGGTAAAGATGGTCTGACCCTTGACTGAACTAAACGAGTAGAGAAAGCTAGTCTAAAAGCTGGTCTGACTCTCGACAGGTCTAAATGATCTAAGAAAGCTGGTTTGACTCTCAACTGGTCTAAACGAGTAGAGACTGTTGGTCAAAAGTCTCTTGAGAGGCTAGTCTGATCGTGGGAAGCAACTGGTCGAATACCTTGTTCGATCACGCTAATCCGACTATGAGAGACAGCCAGTCGAACATCCGATCCAACTTCGCTTGTCCGATCATGGGAGACAACTGGTCAAATACACTTCCCCATCCTATCTTTCTTTTCTTTCTTTTCTTTTGTAAAATAGAATTGAACCACATGACCATATTTACCACAATGTGTGCATCGATACTTGACCTGATGAGTGGTTGTATTAGAAGATTTCATAGCATTTATTTTGGTAGAGAACTCCTTTGCAATACCAGCAGATTTAAACACAATTTGTTTTGGTTCAAATTCAACTAAAATTTTTGGGTTCGAGTACCTTGAAAATTTTAGGGGATTTTTCCTAGCATGCTCAATGAAATTAAATCCTAGACTATGCTTTTTCACACTAGTTTTTGATTGATCTAGGATCATATTCACGTTTTTCTTGCCAAAAGAAAACCTCTCTAAAGTGTCCTTAAGGTACTCGTTTTCTTTAGATAGCGAGAAACATGATGAGCAATTAACAGATTCATTAGCCAGATCTTTAGAAGCAATAGCCTGAGCCACTCTCTCCTTTTCAGCAAAGTCATTAAGTTGTTGAGTCAATGCTTCTATTTCAGTATTAAGCTTAGGGCAGTTAAAGCGAAAAAGAGTTTTATGATAGAGCATTTATTTGATTGACTCCTAAGATGAATTAAGTCTAGCTTGCAGCAAACCACACCTAGAACATGATTTAGAAGAATTAGACTTAAGCTTTTTAATTTTATCATTACCAAGTTTAAGTTTTCCATCACAAGAATCATGGACCAATCTTAGTTTATCAAATCTATCAGTGACATCTCTGTTGAACTAGATTTGTTACACTAACTGATCTAGCAGTCTCTAACTTAGTATGTAAGACTTGACAAGCTTCACAAGAATCATCTTTATGAATAGATGCTCTAAGTCTATTAATCTCAGAATTCAAACTTTCGACTGCAAAATTGTTCTCCTTCAATTTCTTTTTACTCTTTCAATTCAACAGCAAGTTTAATTAAATCATCTTCAAGCTGATCATACGATGGTCTTATCTCATCGGGATCACTTTAGTCATTGTCGCTGTTGTTGTTACTGCTTGCCAAGGAGCACATAACCGTGAAGTCATCGGTGCTCTTCTTATTGCCTTTGGCATTATCGTCATTGTGGTCGTCATCATCACAACTCTCAAAATCCTCATCACTCAGATCAAGGCGCTCGAGAGTTGATTGAACCTTGTGATGGAAAAATCCACCCTTGGTGTTTCTCTTGGATGGTTGACGATGATAGGTCCTGCCTTCCTTGACCACCTTCCTTTTGAGCTTGGGATAATCCATCTTAATGTGGCATGGCTCACCACACTCAAAGCATCTGATCGAACCATAAGCACCACCTCGCTTCCTCATCCTCACATTGGTGAGTGCCTTGTATGCCCATGAGGAGATCAGCACTAGGTCCTCTTCAGGTAGCTGCTCGAACTGTTCTTCTTAAAAGGATGTCAAAGCAGACAAGGAAACACAAGACATTGTACTCGATGAATCCACCTACATGGGGTTAGTCACAAGTGCTAATGAAGATTTATTAGTCTTAGATAGCAAAGCTTCTATCTCATAGGTTTTCAATCTAAAGCACATATCATCTATGGTTAGAGTATCTAGATCGACAATTTGATTAATAATCAAAACGACCATCAACCACTCGAAACCTAAAGACCTCAAAATTTTGGTTGCATTATCTCCATTAGCAGGAATAACACCAACTCCACACAAATTACTAAAAAGCTTTTCAAAACAAGCAAAAAGATTATCTATAGATTCAGAAGGTTTTATAGCAAAATATGAGTACTCACTTTTGATAAACATTATTACGCACTTTCTTAATCTTAGCCGTTCCTTCATGATAATCGCGAAGAGTTTTCCAGATTAAGTGAGTAGAAGCATTATGAGCTAATCAAATTCCTTACGAGAAATTTCTTGAAAGAGCAAGTTATGAGCACGTGCATTCAAATCTACATCTGTTTTATTTTTGGCAATAACATCAATAGGAACCACATAAGTTTGAGAAACATTTTTCTAGACATCATTACCCTGAGCCTCAATGTAATCTTGCATGTGAGACTTTTAAAAAGCAAAATCAGTGCCATCCAGCATGGGGGATGATTCGCATATCTATCTAATTCCATCGCTACCTTGCTTTGATAACACTTGTAGGATCGAAAATAGCAATCACAGGGGAGTGAATGATTGTCACCACTTTTTGGCACCTGAAAACAAATCTCAAACCAATAAAAAAATCTAACTTACAAAGGTATAATTCAACTACAAGACGCTCCGATCGACCGCTCGCTTGACTGTGCATAGGCTCGATGAAGGTTACGACTGATCAGCGTTGCTCTGCAACAGGTTGTACGTAGTCGAAACCTTCTGCCACTCGACTACTCCGACCGCTCGATGTATTGCTCTATTTTTCTTGGCAGCGAATCAACACCTTTGTACGTGGTTATATGCTTCGACCCACTCACAATCACCACCAATCTTCAACAAAACACAAAGCAGATTGAACAACCAAATTGATTCAATGTGGTCTTTATTGCTGGATTTTGGTGGTTTTATAAAGCGCCCTCACAAGCACCCCTAAAAAGCTTTCTTTACGAAAGCCCTCAAAAACTAGTCACATTAGCCACAAGCCTCTCCCTACTTTTATAGGCTAACGTCCCAATTGTGTCCAACTCAAACACGAACACAACACCTTATCTCTTCCAAAAACAAAGGGACCCGAAACCCTTTTGAACATGGGTTTTAACCAAACTCTACCTCCTTCAAGTTATGGACTCCTATCCACAATTCCTAACTCAACATGTGACGAAGCCTCTAGGACAGCAGCTCCTATATCTCCATCACGCACCATCACCTCTTGTGTCAAAGCCTCTGGGACCGCACCTCCTATATCTTCTCCACGCATCATCATCACTCGTGTCGATGCCTCTTAGACCGCACCGCATGTAGCTTCTCCATGAATTACCACCTTTGATCTCCACGTGCTCCAGCATGAGCCTGGACCTCAGACTTCCCTATCCTAATCCCGATTCTCCTTGCACTGACCATGATCGATCGTCTCCACGCCAACCTACATATCAAAGACCAAAGAATGTTTTTTCAGCACAAGTTCTCTACAACTTGACCGACAACAGCACACACTTGAAACACAACTTTAACGATGCATCAACATCACACAGGTTGTCCACGACCATACATCTCATCGCTATCTAGTAATTAACCTTAGACCACTCAATACGACCAGTTACAACCACTATGCAAAACTAGTCGCTAGCTCATCGAGTACATGAACAAAAATACTTGGGAAATACCATCACTCAAAACACTCAGTAATAACACATATCGCTACCGACCACAGAACAATTAAGTACTGACTACCAAGTACCAAATACTGTGGTCGAAGCTTAACGTGCTCCAAACTTCACGTGGTCAAAGCTGAACATGATCAAAACCAGATGTGATCGAAGTCGGACATTGTCGAAGTCTGCCGTGATCGAAATCTGTCATGGTCGACATCTGCTGATCAGACCTCCCAACTCGAAGCCATTCGGACTACCGACTTCCGTGCGTGGTCGAAGCCAGCCGGTCAAATCACCCAATAAAAAGTAGTCTAACCATTAAACCAAAGATCTAGTTTTAACAAACGTCCATTGACCAAAACTTTCTCAAACACAAATTCCAATGAAACCCAAACGTCAATTATTCATCATCACTCAAATGCACGACCACAACATGGTCTAACATTATCATTTGAGTGGTTATTTTAAATTCGAGCTAATGAGCTATTATCGAGTCGAGCCTTGTTAACCTTTTTTCACTCAAAATAGCCTCATTTCAATTTTGTACCCATTAACTACTATAATCGGAGCAATTTTGATTCGAACTTTAACAAGCTTTTTTGCCAACCCTAATTCCACGGCTGGACCACTCCATGCATGGACGGGTAGACTATCAAGCATAGAAATACAATCACAGTGAACACGAATGGATATCGCTCTCTCTGTATTCTATTCCGTATTTTTCTCAGAGTCAGACATAGACAATATCGGATACCCATTTCTGCACTCTGTATTTGCTCCATAAGACTTTGAAAGATCGGTCAGATAGTAATTATCTACTTCTTTTGCACCCATACACAAGACATTGTACAGTATGGTGCAATTAAAGTAAAATGGAGAGACTAATAGCTGAGATGTCGAAGGAAGAGCACTAAATATTCTCCGCCTGTTTAAATGTGGTAATCCGCCTATATATTATCATATTACTAAGTGAAGTCATAACTGACTTCCTCATATAACTTGATATACAGATATTACTCATCGCGTATCAGATTTCATTTTTTTTCTTCGAAGTCAGAATCGGACATGGATAGTGCCGGATACTCATTTACCTTTTCCATATTCACTCCACGAGCCTTCTATCAGTCGGTCGATCGGACGGAAATTATCCACTCTGATTGCACCTAAAACCATGTGTAGTAGCACCAACGGATATTAAGGGTTTTATGGTAAAATCAATGGCCATCCTTGTCGTATAAAGGTCCACGCTAGGACCGATACCAAAACCCCCAAGCAAGGGATCGAGCCTAAAACAACCACCCCGCCCGGCCTCATGCTCAGAACTCCCCTCTTCTCGGCGGCCATGGAGAACCAGCAGAGAGAGAGGGAGCTCCAGCTTCTCCTCCTCCCCACGACCACTCCTCGCGACGCCGCAGTCTTCCACGCCCCTCGGCCGCCAGTGAGCTCCTCCGACCACCCGCGGCTCGACCTGAGCCTGTCCATGAGCATTGGATCACCACCGACACCGCTGCCGCCATCGACCGATCAGAAGAAGGCGGCGGCGGGGGCTGCAGCCGGGGCGGACGTGCAGGCGCTGAAGAGACAGACGGTGGAGCAGTCCCGGCTGGCGTCGGCGGAGCGGGCGTACGCGGAGCGCGTGATGGAGCTGGCGCGGCAGGAGCTGGAGCTGGCGGAGCGGGAGTTCGCGCGGGCTCGGGCCATCTGGGAGCGCGCGCGCGGCGAGGTGGAGAAGGTGGAGCGCATGAAGGAGATGGCCGCCGCGCGCCGGATCGGCTCGGCAGCGCTCGAGATCACCTGCCACGCATGCATGCAGCGCTTCCACCCCTAGCTCCTCCTCGTCGTCGTCTCCATCTCATCAGCTAGCTTGTAGCACGACACCGTATACCGCGCGTGTTGCTAGAATTCTCCACACTAGCTTATTGCTTATATTAGCTGTTGTTTAATCTGTGAGTGCTTTAATTTGGCGTTAATTAATTCAGCTTCTTCAGATCGTCTAGTTGATGCGTGCTAAAGGTACTAGCCAGAGATCGGAAGATAAATGTTAATTTATCTCTTGCATGCTTTGCTGTTTGGTTCCATCGTTTCCAGCCTGAAAAGATAAGGGAATCTAGCAGTTGAGCTAAGCTATCTTTACTTAGTGCTTTACAATTCGGATGTGCTAGCTGAGTACTAGCACATGTTTAGTAGGAAAGATGAGGCCTGCTTAGTACGAAAGATGGGCTCTCCAAGCTAGCTAACTTATTTTTTTTCTGTAAAAACAACTGTTGAGGTCACTGCATGCCAACATTTTTGTAGAAATGAAAGATTCCGGGTAAAAAAAATATTGAGGATGGTAACAGAGAGCCATAGGTCGTAACCAGTAAATTCGAGACATGACACATACATTTATGATAAAACAATTGTTTTAGTTGGAGGATCGGTGGAAAAAACCAAAATGGGTGTATATATAGGACGATGTCTGGTCCGCGTCGTTTGCCCAATTAACCCTAGCCATGAGGGAGGCGTTGAAGTAACACCTAGTCTTAAGGATGTTTGATGTGTCTGAATAAAATTCAACCCAAATCCACAAAAGCTTGTACTGAGATAGACAATTGAACAAGAGAGGGGTGGAACAGGTAGGGGTGGAATGGCAGCCTTGTCAAAAATGATGATATAGTTAGACAAACGAGCAGGAGCAGACACAGTAACCATGAGCTGTTTCTTGCACGGTTACTCCGATAACTCTTGCACATGAATAGTTTGCAACCTGCAAGAAGAAAGACAAGACATGCATAGATGCCATACGCAATGTGTTGATGCTATCACTCCAATTCCAAGATGTCGGCACTCGGCATAAAGGATTTCAGATTTCTACTGTGCTGCTACAGCTTCTTTCTTTTCTTTTCCTTCCGTTAGTTCTGATATTTCGGGGAATCAGTAGGGTAGTTAATGCTGCTCATGGCCTTCACGTGAGAAACACTATATGACAAAACATGTACCATATATATAGTAATATAGGTACCTGAAATTCACAATGGTAGTCTGGCTAGCAACAAAGAGAGTAGATAGTACTCTTGTAGGAAGATTAAATTTCACAAATGTTCCGAGACCTTGCTCAGTTGTGCCATTTTGTTCCTCGAACTAGAAATTTATTATAATTATGAGAGGTCTTTCAACTTGCTTAATTACACCACTTAAGTTGAAGGACCATGTGAGAAGGTCTAAAATAGTGTTGTGATGAACCATTGTAAATTTTATGAAGTGGGTATTTGAATTTGCAAAATTTGCATTTTATCGGTTTTGTTGTCCTGCTGCCGGTCAGACCGCTGGTATGGTGCCGATCAGACTGCTAGAGCGGGATGACCACAGTGGGTAGACCATTGGCCGGTAGTGCCGCGGATTACTTGCCGGTTGTAATTTTACAGAGAGATCCAGTACAGGGAGCGATAGTATTGACCTCGATGGAAATTTCTTGGATTTTGGGAATTTGGTTTTCGGTTGCTTTGAATTGTGTTTGGTTAGTGCACTAATATTGCATGAAGTATGTTGTGACTAACGTGGGAAAAGTTGTGAAGAACTTATATCCGAAAACAATTTTTTTGGTCTTTGGATGTATATGGACGCTTGAAGTCAATCATAATCAATGGCGAGAATCAGGGTTGCATTCATGGAGGAGTTGAGGTCTAAAATGATCAAAGATGCTGTGTGAGATTGCTAAGCTCAAGCATGTATATGGCATAAGGAATGCTAAAAATGTTGAAGGGAAGTTCAAACGATGGGTTGCACCATATGGCTTGATAAGTCCAAGTAAGGTGTGGTCAAGTGCAACTAAAACAAGAGAGACTTACTGATGTGTAACAAGCTAGTGGTGGACCTACACATGGCAAGCATGATAATTACTTGCAAGGAAAGAAGAAGATCAGGCTAAGAAAGAGTATTTTGGTAAGTTGACGAACTACCAAAAGCTATCTTGGATCAAAACCACAGTGCTTGAGTAGCACTTGGAAAAGCAATTCAAGTTAAGAGGAAACTAAGAAGATCAACTTGGATCAAAGGCTAAGGATTTAGTAGATTCGGGCTTATGTGCTTTGAATCGTGTATAAGTATAATGTATGAGTAAAACCCATATTATGTGATGTTAATAGGTTTCTCTCATTTGTACTAAGTTGATAGTATCTATTAGAGTTAGATGGGGTTGGTTACCTTATCTATTTAAAGTGTTGGGATAAAGACTTGCTAGTTAACCATCCTAACTTCTTATTGAAGCCAAATGTGCTAGGGTTAGGGTTAGAGAAGTGTAAGTGCTATGGTGTGCTATCTCATCCTCCAAGTGGAGTGGCTACAAAACCTTCATTCTCAATTAGCAATATATCAACTTTGTTCATATCTCATGGATCTCTCTTGTTTTGGTTGATTTACTCTTAATTTGGTTGGTTTTAATCTTCTCTTTTTCCTTCTTGATCTTGCTGGATGCAAGGACGAGTTAGTAATGGAGATATATCATGAAAATCAATCTCCATCCATCTAGCCCTCAGTATTGGCAAGTTCATGAAGTTGCCCAATTTTGCTTGCATTTGACACTCTCGAGTGATTTCTTAATGCAATTATTTTGCCTTGATTCCTTTAGTGTTCCACCTTACTGTGACATGTGTGAATATATCTAGTGTCATCTTGGCCTTCATTCATCCACGAGCAAGTCATATTCACTATTTTTTTTGTTCTAGTGCAACATTTCTTCAAATAAAAAAGGTCACAACTTTGACAACAATTTTCCAGATTTTTTTGCTGAAATAGGTTCTTTGACATCCGAGAGAAGGTGCATGCCAAGTTTCAAGTTATTTTTGCCTTGATTCATTTGGTGTTCTAGCTTGCTGTGATATGTGGGAATACATCTAGAGCCATCTTGGAAATCATTTACCCATGAGCAAGTCATATTCACCATTTTTAGTTTTTGCCCGGTTTTAGTACAACCTTCCATCAAATGGAAAAAGGTCACAAGTTTGATGGCGACTCTCCTGATTGTTGGTTGGAATAGGTTTGTGACATCCTAAAGAAGGTGTGTGCCAAGTTTCAAGTTATTATCAACTTTACATTATTTGAGCAATGAGTGGCTAGAGAAGCTTCATAAAGATGACTTTGTTAAAAATTGGCCCATTTAATTATGGCCTATTTCCTTAATTCCAATGCATGCATGGTTTAGTACCATATTGCTAAGGCAGGGTGAGGAAGACCGATTTATAAGGTGGAGTCCTCCCCACTCCTTGAATATGGAAAGAGATGGTATGAGGATGGTTCTGTCTAGTCACACACGCACGCGCGCACGCGCGCGCGTATTCACGTATTTTCGCGTGACTTGTGACTTGCGACGCGCGACCGTGCCGCGACGTGGTGCGCCACTTGGCAGACCAAGTCCATCTTTATTTTGCTGAACTATGCACCTCACTCTCTCTGCTTAATTGGGTTTTGATAATAGTCAATTTTCAGTGAGTAAATCATTGGTTAAATGTTTTTAGTTACCTGTGAATAATTGAGCAGTTACCAGTGAATTATTTCAGTTCAATGGGGTAGTTACTAGAGAGTAATTTGCATATCTATATACCTGGAGACGTCCAAGGTATAAGAGAGAGAGAATCCCTCACTACCTGCATCTCTTACTTCTGTCATCTTGTGCTGTTGTACTTCGCCGTCCGAACCTCGTCGACCTTTCTTCCCGGCGTGCACCTGGAAGGAGGGAGAGCGGCTATCTCCGAACCGTTGCCGCAGAGAGTACCTGCACAGGGCGGCAATAAGGTTTCTGGGCAGCATATCTGCGCGATCGCTCACTGCACTGCGACATCTACGTTATGCACTACGTCAAACCTGCGCGGCTTCCTGTTCTTCATCAGGCTAACAAGTAAGTCGTTCGTGCACACGTTCAACTTTGTTATTATATTGTTTTTCTTGTGTGTATTCTGAAGTATGATGAGTAGCTTGTTGTTAGTTGTGAGTTTTGCATCATTAGTTTATTATTTTTGTCTCCTAATAAAACTTGGAATTAAAATATTACCCATATTTGAAACAGACTTAGCCCTCCTATCCACAAAATTCACGAAAGTCTATAACAAAGTGAGTAACAAGAGGAGTGGCCATGTCACTTACTTTGGGTGTGGTGAGCTAAACCACATTCAGGCCAAGTGCCCCAAGTTGAAGGGTAAGGAGCAGAACAACTTTCGAAGGTGTCCTCAAGCTCGAGATGAAAAGTCCAAGAAGCCAAATTACCGCAAGTTCGTCAATCAGGTCCATACCGCTCTTGAGAACGTTAGCATGAGCGATGCAGACTCAGGGATGGAGGACAATGAGGATGACTCCCGTGGAAAGAAGAACACCCAAGACTTCACCAGTAGGTGCTTCATGGCTGAGGGTAACACCGACATCAACTCCTCCGACGAGCCCTATAATGATCCCGATGAATATGCCCTTGTATGCCCAACAAAGAGATGAAATGTGTTCTTGTTGCTGCTAAACAAAAACCGAAGAAACAATCTACATTTATTAAGAACCAAGACATCATGATTGGCAACTTGAACCTAGAAATTGTTAAGTTCAAATCCATGAATCTTGATAATAATTATGAATCTTGCTTATGCTTACATGATCAAATCGCTAATCTGAAAATTACTCATTCCTCTGTTGTTAGTCAACTTAAAGATGTTCTAGATAAATTAAAATATCTCAAGTCCAGTGACGATCATAATTTCTTGAATGCTATTGCTATGGATGTGATTCCTTTAGGTACTATTTCTTTATCATGCTCAAACTGCGCTTTGCTTGAATTAAAATTACAAAGTACTACTATCGAATTGTTCAAATTTAATCTTGATCATACTTGCTCTTATTATGAGGATAGTAAAATTAAAATGAAAGAGATGGCTGAAATGCTTCTTCGTTCTAGGACCAAATCTTCTGAAAATTATCCTAAGTTCACAATTGAGAATGATGCTCTTAACAAGACAGTTGAGGAGAAATATAAAATTAAAAAAATCCATGTCCATGAATGCATGTAAGAAAGTTATTGGTTCAATTTCTTATACATTTTGTGCTAAAATTCATACTACTTTAGATGAGATGCATGAGTCGTTTAGAATTAAATTCCAGGAGCAGATGGGTAGAGTTAGAAATTCCCCTTGTGTGTCTTGTGAGGCTTTGAAACTAGAGGTAGCTATCTATAAAAAGAGTTACGCTACGGCAACCAAAACCAATGAGTGTGCCATATGTGAGAAAAAGAGAGGTCTAGGATTTAATGTCCTAGAGTATTCCAAGAAACACCCACCTAAGATTGTGAGAGTAGTTAAAACTCCTGAGCCAACCAAGACTATCTTTAGGTCAGCAGGTTTTGCCCAAAACCCTTGTAGCAAGATAGGTGCTTACTTCAGTAGGTCAGACCCCTCAAAAGGTCAAGTATCACTGCACCTTGAGGTCCATTAGAGGTGTTCCTTCACATGTGAGTGTGTCTAGTGCCAAGCCTACTGTCTTTCCTTCTAGGAATAGATCTAGGTTTGTAGATGACTTCTTTGACTCCTTTGGTGATTCTAGGCAGCGCTTTGAGTTAGGATATAATGAGGGTAAATCACGGGTAGCGTACAGACAGGGGGAGTGCTAGCCCTTTGGTAGGTTGATTCGAAGAGGTCTAGTTGGTTCTTGTGTTCATCTTCATGATTATCTTTCTAACCATTTTATTCCTATTTTTATTATTGTTCCTAGACATTGTGTGACTTAGTACTGGATTCCCAGGTCTTTTATTAATAACCCTAGTACTGATGTACAACTGTTTCCTGCTTATGCCCTATAGGTTCGTCGAGTAAGGAAGGAGGACGTGTGGCTTGTTGATTCTGGGTGTTCATGACACATGACTAGAGAATCTCATTGGTTCTCCCTCACTTGTACATCAGGCAATGAGTTGAACACATTTGGGGATGCTTCTACTGGAACCATGACAACAAAGGACACTGTGCGTGTCAACAAAAAATTTGTGCTCAAGAACGTCGTTTTGGTAAGTAAGATGAGGTATAATCTGCTATCTATTTTTCAGCTTCTTGATGAGGGTCTAGAAGTGAGATTCAAGAGTGGAGAGTGTAGACTTATAAACTCCTTGATTGAGTTTGTCTTTAGGTTTTCTAGGTTTGTAAGGATCTTTAGTGCTAATTTTAGTATCTCTTCCAGCTCTGGCCCTTGGTATCTTATGGTTCCTGATTCTTCTGATCTAGTATTGTGGCATCATAAGTTTAGGCATATAGGCTTCAATTACCTGACTAGAGTCAATAGCAAGGACATTATTAAAGGATTGCCTAGGCTTAAGAGTTGTAATGACCTAGTTTGCACACCCTATAGACATGGTAAGATGATTTCTACTTCTCACCCTCCTCTTACCTGAGTGATAACTGATGGCCATGAACAGCTTTTGCACTTAGACATAGTTGGTCCTTCTAGAGTCTAGTCTACAGGAGGGAAGTCGTATGTGCTTCCCATTGTAGATGGCTTATCTAGGTATTCTTAGGTGTATTTTCTAGTTTCTAAGGATGAGGCTTTTAATTGCTTTAGAGAGTTGGCCCTCAAATTAGCAGTTGACCTTCCAACAGCCTTGAGAGCCATTAGGAGTGACAATTAAAGGAATGCGCGTAGGCTACGATAGCAGAAAATAAAACTTTTCTACCGCGCACACCAGGACATCATGCTAAGGAGGGATCATGGATCGTTACCACTAGACGCGCAGCGCAGCGGAAGAAGAGTTGGAGAAGCCGATCCAACCACGCGCGTCGAGGTAGTAGTGGAAGTAGCCGATCGTCCCGAACAGATCGTCTCCTCCACGCGATCAACCACACCACGAGTAGATCCAATCTGTAGGTTGTTGATGCCGATCAACGCCGCAACGAGCAGCGCCTCCACCGGTATCCACACGTCCGGGGCTGGAACGCCGATCGCGAGTGTACCAGCACTCGCAAGCGGCTAGGGTTTGGCTCGGGAGGTGGCGGCTAGGGTTTTGCTTGGGATTAACAGAAGCATGCACCCCTCAGCCCCTCGCCTCCATATATATAGACCTCCTCACTTGGGCCTCGTGGACCGAGGCCCAATAGGAGTCTATCCGGATCTCTATCCGAATTGAGCCCACATCCGAATCACATTCGAATTAGTGTTCCAACCCGTTAAGTGTGCGACCCTGTAGGTTCACGTATACTTGGTCGCAACCCGGAAACGCCTTTCCGGTCACCCTGTTAATAGCGGCCTCTAGAAAGACATATTAACCCCAAAGTATACGTAAAGATCATATCGGCTGAACCTATAATGTTCTCATGTACGAATCCCTTTGCCTCACGATATAGATTGAGCTCAAGGCGAGACCTGTGTCATCCTCTTAATAGCTCAATCACTCTCTCGATTACGTGATGGATTATAAACTCGTGATTGACTCCTCAATCACCTTGGCATGGCCATGCACTTTCATAATCCATTACATCGAGGGGCCCAGAGATATCTCTCCCATAAGGAGGGGCAAATTCTATCTTGATCATTCACATCCCACTACATGTTTCATGGCAAACCCGAAGACTACTTTTATGACTACCCAGTTACGGAGTAGTGTTTAGTAGTCCCAAAATAAGCTACTACGCATGTTGGGAACCATGATGATCTCAAGTCTAAGGATTCCACATAAACACTACTTGAGACCAACTGATGACACAAGGAATCTCTGCAGTGTCTCATGGCGGGTCTATCCAACATATGTTCACTAACACATGTCCATATTATTGATTTGGTATCTCCATACCATGATCCATGAGACATGATCATCAATCAATACATATGCTGATCTTTGAATCATATTTGTTCCTCATATGATATATAATCAGGGATCATTTAGAAATAGCAACATTTTGGCATTAAGAGTCTCATGAATAAGTCACATACTCATTGATCAATAATGATAATGTATTTCATGGAACAAAGCAATGTATCATAAACATAGTATGTGATATATATATAACATCTCCATGTTGCCTCTAGGACATATCACTAACAACAATGGCATAGAATTGAAGAACTCATCTTTTATCATTTTCTACACTGAGAGAATTAGAGCACCAATTCTCTTTACCTAGAGTTCTCTAGTAGAAGAGGGTAATAGAGAAAAAAGAATACAACCCTTGTAAAGATGCTAGGACTGAGCTAGATGAGCATAGCACCTCTATGAGGTTTTTGGCTGAGGTAATTTCTACTACTTGTTATATGTTCAATAGGGTTTTCTTGAGATTGTCCATAGGCAAGATTTCTTTTGAGCTTAGATTTAGTCATGGGCCTAGCATATCTCATTTCAAGATATTTGGTTGCAACTGCTTTGTTATTAAACATGGAAACTTTGATAAATTTGAATCTAGATATTATGATGGCATTTTCTTTCGATATCCTGTTAATTCTCGTGGCTTTCGTGTATTGAATTTGGGTATTAATAAAATCATTGAGACTTATGAAATCACTTTTGATGAGGCTAGTCTTGGTGCTAGACTTGACAGTGCAAGTACACATACATGGTGATCAAGAGAGCATCTTCATCAATGACGACCCTGACCTAGAGGATGAGGACCCAATCCATCTTCTAGTCACTCCTGAGTTGGTTGGAGAGCCTGCTTCTACTATTCTATCTTCAACAAAGCAACCTCCTCCCACCTTCACCAGCACTTCAAGTGGCTCTGCTCCTACCTCTATAGTCCATGAGGTAGAGGCCACATCTGCATCAGGATCTTTTCTTCATATTCAGTGATGACACCCTTAGGAGTAGATGATTAGGAATCTCCATGAGTGAGTTACTCACTCCAGGATTATCTCTCTAGATTCTGATGCACATCCTGCTTTTGTTACGTCTTTTGAATCCTAAGATGTCACCCATTGTTTATCTGAGCCATTTTGTGTCAATACTATGCATGAAGAGTTTGAGAACTTTAAAACAAACCACATCTAGACCTTAGTTAAACCTCCTCCTAATTATAATGTAATCGAAACAAAATGGGTTTTAAAAAAATAAGCAAAGTGAGGATGGGTTGGTAGTTCGCAACGAGACTAGACTTGTAGCTCAAGATTTTTCCTAAGTAGAAGGCTTAGACTTTGAAGAGACCTTCGCACCTGTAGCTAGATTAGAAGCCATTCGCATATTGTTAGCATTCACGGCGTCTAAGGGCTATAAACTTTTTTAAATGGATGTCAAGAGTACTTTTCTAAATGGTTTTATAGAAGAAGAGGTCTATGTCAAGAAGCCTCTTAGTTTTGAAATTTTCAACTTCTCAAACCATGTGTATAAGCTCTCCAAACCCTTGTATGAATTGAAATAAGCCTCTAGAGCTTGGTATGATAGGTTTAAGAGTTTTCTGCTTAAGAATGATATTAAAATGGAAGTGGTAGATAAAACCTTGTTCACTCTCAGATATGGCAGTGACTTCTTACTTATTAATATTTATGTGGATGATATTATATTTGGTGGTTCTTCTCTTGCTTTGGTGTCTAGATTTCAATGTCTATGAGCAGGGAATTCAAAATGAGTATATATGGTGAGCTGACATTCTTTCTTAGTCTTCAAGTCAAGCAATTGAAAGAAGAGACCTTCATTCATCAAACCAAATACACAAATGATGTTCTTTGGCACTTCAACATGGGAAGCAGCAAGCATATCTACTCCAATTTCTACTTCTACCATGCTAGATCCTGACAAGAATGGAGAGTCTATGGATCAGAAGGAGTACCACAACATGATCGACTCCCTCCTTTACCTCGCAGTATCGAGGCCGAACATACACTTTGCTGTGTGTTTGTGCACTCGATTCCAGGCTTCCCCTTGTGCCTGACATCATCAAGCAGTTCATATCATCTTCGGGTTCCTTCAGGATACTCTTGACTTTGCACTCTCTTTTGATTATACACTCTCTCTTCACGCTTTTTCTGATGCTGATTTGCAGGGTGTAGGATAGATATAAAGGAAGAGTACCTCTGGCACTTGTCATTTCCTAGGAATATCTTATATCTCTTAGTTATCTAGGAAGCAGTTCTCTGTTGCACAGTCCACTGCTGAAGCAAAGTATGTAGCTGCTACTAGTAGTTGTTCTTAGGTTCTCTGGGACTTATCTACTCTACAGGACTATGGGTTGGCCTTAGATAGTGTTTTTCTCCTCCATGACAGTACTAGTGCTACAAAAGTTACCAAAAACCCAATGCAACACTCTGGGACCAAACACCACTACTACAAACAATGTTATCACAGATGGCTCAAAACCGTCATCACAGATGGTTTCTAAACCGTCTGCGTTTATGTGTCAGTGATAATAGCTGGTTATCACAGATGGCTCCCACACCATTTGTGATAACTTCTGTGACATTCGACTATCACAGATGGTTTGGTGTTCCAAACCGTCTATGATATCATACATATCATAAACGGTTCGGTGTTCCAAACCATCTGTGATATCGTATATCACAGACGATTTGGAATACCGAACCATCTGTGATAGCTATTTCAATAGCAATGTTGATTGCTCTTTTTCAGATAGCCTCAGGATATGCTAGCCACGTCATCTAAAAACAAGCAAGATCACGTATATATAGTACATGGCAATCATTACATAAATCTCATAGTTGAATGAAACAACACAAGCAAATCACATATATAGCATGATGATCATTGCACAGATCTCACAAATGAATTAAATTGAATGAATTATTTGATTAAGCACAATTGAGTGATTACAATTGAATCCAATGTTGCAACATCTAATCACCATTGCCAGGGTGGAACTCTCCAGTCTTGTTTATGACCTTTGCTAGCAAGAATTAGGAGAGGTTTCCTCGAATTTCGACGAGTTTGTTAAGATTAATTGTACTTTCATTGAAGTCCACACGATGTCACTAGGAGTAATATTAAGTCATTAATTAACATGTGTGTATATATATAATCAGAAAATAATAATCATTGGAAGGTTCTCAAATCTCTGGATCATTCGTCTTAGCGTCCATGATTTCTTTATATGGCGGCAAACGTAGAATCCACATATGTTGCCCTGTAGCTACTGGTGGCACTTCAAAAAATAGAATTACATACAAAGGTATTATCAATTCTAGAGGTATTATAATGAAGTGTGATATAGAATTGTTGTATTGTAGTGGGTACCAAAAATCGCGTCCCGTGTTACAGTGTGTCGCTGGATTCCTTGTATCTCCCTCCTTGGGCAATATAAGCGCTAAATGAGCTATGTGATTTCAAAATATTTAGCCTCAGCCATTGCAAATGAAGGAAAGATTACAATAGAAATGTATGGAGGAAATGAGTTTACCTATCAATTGCTTGTTGCACATGAGTGAAGTCATGGTTGCTCCTAAGTAGGGAATCAAGGTATATTATCTTGCTCCACTTTGGTACAATCACAATCAGAATCCAGTGAGACCTAGTCATGTGTGTCGCCATAGTGATTAATCCTAAGTTCATGCTGCGTATCAAGTACAAATGAAACTTGTGTGGCAACTAATGAAGCACTTACTTCAGGTTGAAGGGTATCATGATATAGTCCTTGTCACTGTGAGCAATCAATCCGCTCATTATGTAATTTGGACGAAGGATGCATTATCGTTGATGGATTACTTAGAGACCAAGTGTGGGTTGAGGAAACCCACTGGTTGTCGCCGTCGCCAGACTTGTTGGATCATGTATCTATACATAAACAAAGAGTAATAATATTTATCGGTATGACATGAATGTAGAACTTCATTGTATAGTACACTTACAGTGTCCAGCATCGTAGATGTGAGGTGTCAAATTCGTCGAGGTTGAATAGTAAGAATAAGTCCTCAAAAGTCACGACGAAGTAGCCTGAGTCGTGGAGGAAATGCGCCTCTGTGTATCTAATAGTGAATCCACTATGCCTGATTGGCTTTATGTTGGACGTCTGCATGTACTAGGTATGCAATGCATTGCAAACTAGTCCAAGCCTAGGTAATTATGACTCGGGGACCAACGACACTGGAAGAATGAACTTCCATTGCCCAGCAGGTGCCTTAATCTTCTTCAGTTGGGTCTTAGTGCCTTACTTACGATAGATTTTCGGCAGTGTCTCCACGGGAGCCGATGCAACAGGCTTCAGAAAAGGAGCTGGAGTTAGAGCCACGGGAGCCGATGTGACAGGTTCAGAGTGATGTCCCTCTTAGGCCACTAGATGTGGAGATCGCGGCACGGACGAGTTGAGGGCGATGTCCCTCTTGGGCCACTGGATGAATGTATGGACGGCATCCCCTAATGTCATAATCTCTTCATTTGGGGACTTCTCAAGAGGGACAGTCCTAAAAACATCATTAATCATGTCCACCTGAACCTTCATGAAACCGGTCTCTAGTTGGGCACCGTGCACCAGCGTCCCTGACAGCCAGGATACACCATCCCTCGCTAGTGTCAATGGGAATGGAGCTAACAAGCTTGACTCTGAGGATGCAAGGCGTGGGCTCTGTCGGGGCCCGGATTTCCAAACCCGGACCCTCTGTGTATTACAGCACTAGTCCCGGATCAAAGCTAGTGCACACAGTTAAACAGAAATGATTACATAACCAACAGTACTTTATTACAATAATAAAGAGTACCGACTGAAAGGTCTCATTATTACAAATGAGGTTTCAAGACCTCGCACACATGAAACACAGAGGAGGCAAAATAAATTCAGCGGAGACCCATCAATATGCCACAGTCAATTGACTGGGGAAGCGCGACCTAGTACTCTGGGAATCCTTCATCAAATCCACCCGCGAAGTAGTCGTATTCCTCTGGAGCTTCGTATTCCTCTGAATATTATTTTTGAGTGCAGCATGTGAGTACATAAAGTACTCCGCAAGTCTTGGGAAAATGCAGTAGATGCAAGGCTTAACAAAGGAGGGTTATATGGTTCTTTTGCACAAAGCAATATTTTATTTCAAATACCATTAAGTAGTTTCGAAGGCATCATTTTCACCAATTAATTGTTTTAACTGAAGCTAATAAGCATTGTATAGTGAAGGTTCTATCCACCAACACTAGTTAATCAACTTTAACCGATAAAGTTTGAAACTGCGGGTTACATCCACCCTCTCTGGCTTTGACCGCCAGGATACCCTTCCGAGAGTTCTCTCCACTCTCGGAGTACAAAACTTTGTTTTTAAAATTAAAACCAATGGTCTACCATGTGAATGCATTCCTTGCCCGCCCTTGACCGAGGGCACGGCCATTCGAATAGTTTGACACTCTGCATAGGTTGTACAACTTTACCCCCAAGAGATAAATTATCCTAACAGTCACCACGCTTCCTTTGGCATGAGACCCAGATAAAATATCACAAAGCTTTTATCCTCACTCTAGTCTAGCTAGACACCACCCGCTGAGGTTTCACCGCAGAAGGGTTCCATCCACCCAGTCCGAAGCCCCCTCTTGCGCCACATGAGTATAGTACATCCCTGTCCCTCACTGTGAATAACCAGTAAATCCCTGGCACCCACGTTCCATTGGTGGTACCTAAACTAGACTATCGTAAGTTAATCAGCTAGGTCGTACCTATATAGACTCGGGGTTGTACGGTAATGCTCAGTCTGGACAATCACAAGCGTCGGTTCTTAATCGACTAGGGTGGAACATTTACTTTACAAGATCTCGTGCTTTCCGCACCAATCCCAACCAACCATCCACCCCAGTCTAAACCAACTTTCACATTTTATTTTATTTCTAAAAGAACAGTGGTAACACTAGTCACCACTTAATTCTAAATACAATTACCAGTTCAATGAAACATGATTTCCCATAGAACAAAAGATTTACATATCATGACTAAGCATTTTACTACCGTCTAATAATACCAAAGGATTATGAAATTCTCATTATTGAGACAAAGGTAATACTAGGGTTACAAGGGTGCATGGCATTCAAGTTCAATGGAGGGCATAACAAGGTTGGTTTAACTAATGCCTTCATACCAGAATTAGAGTTCTAATTAAATAGCGATGCACATAAATTTAAAATAATTAAAAACATTTATCAAACATAGGTTCAAAATAATCAAAGGAGACTTGCCTTCTTGCACGCTCTCTGGGTCTTCTTGCTGCGAGATGGAGAGATCTTCGACAACGGTGGAATCTACGCGCGAAAAGACGAAGCAAACAAAACAAATAAATACAAAAAAATTCAAATAAAATCAAAAATTAAAATAGAGGCCATATTTTGATGGATTATGATTTTATAAGAATTTATAAATTTGAACGGCTTAATTTGGAGTTAAAATGAGGAAGTTATGCTTATTTGAAATTCTCAGATTGAATAAATCCAGAAATTATTAAATTTTTGACAGGTGGGGCCCACTGGCAGCATTTACTTTTTAATGTTTTATTTTATTGCTTTACTCTGAGTCTATGACAGGTGGGACCCACATGAAAGTGAGCCCACTGCGTCGGTCTTTGACATGTGGGACCCCTCTGTCAGTGACCATACACTCTATTGGTCACTGACATGTGGGACCCATCAGGCTCTGGGCCCATATGTCAATGGCCAGCGCAGACGGGTGGGGCCCAGGTGGCAGTGGCCAGCGCAGACGGCGGCCGCTGACGCGTGGGGCCCATCTGTCAGTGCGGAAAAATAAGGGAAAGGCTCAACCTTAGCGTACGGAGCCGGGGGCTCGAACGCGTGCCAAGGGAACCGGGGGGAGGGAGGGATAGCGCTGATAACCAACTGGGCTCATGGGTGTTTCTTACCCATAAAGGGTAAATATACCTTTTGAGGTATCTGCCGGAGGGGTTCGGCCAGAAGCGGACGGAGGCGACGACGAGGGTGGCCGGAGGGGTTCGGGTTTTCCGGTGCAGCAATGTTCCGGTGGCAGGGAGGATCGGCTGAGGGGTCTGGGGTGGTCGCCGGCGCACAGGGAAGACGACGGAGGCGACGGAGAGGCGAGGCGTTGCCTAAGCAGGCGGCGATTCCTCGCCGAAGTCCAAGACAGCGGCGGAGGTGAGTGCGCACGACGCGGGGGCTGTGGAGCGCACGGGAGAGAGAGGGAAGTGGAGGGGGAGGGGGTGCGGTGAGAGGGGAGGCTAATGGGGGTATTTATAGGAGGTGGAGGACAATGGGCCGGTGGCGATTTGTCGCCGGAGATGGCGCGGCGGGCTGTGATTACGGGCGGAATTAGGGGAGGACGGGGCGTGGAAGGAAAGGGGGCGCGGCATAAGGGGGATTTGGTCGTGGCGGTTTCCAAACTGGAGAGGAGCGGCGAGTGATGGCCGGATTCCATGCGGGCTCGGTCGGCCGGAGTAAAGAAGGAAAGAGGGAGGGAAAAGAAGGAAGGTGGCGCGAGGAAGGGGAAGGCCTGACAGGCGGGGCACGGGCGGCAGCGGGAGCGGGGCGCAGGCGGCTGACGGACGGGGCCCGCAGGCAGTGAGAGGAGAGAGGAAGCAGGGTGCAGATGGCAAGATGGGCAGGCGCAGGCGCCGTGGCGCGCATCGGGCCAGCCAGGTGGCGGCCCGAGAGGAGGGGAAGGCGGAGCCGACTGACGGGCCGGGCCCGCTTGGCGGAGGGAGAGAGAGAGAAGCAGCCGGGATTAGGCCGGGCGGCGACGTGGGCGGATCTGGGCCGTCCACGCGTCGGTCGGAGGGAGGGTTGGGAATTTTATTTTTGAGAATTTGATTTTGATTTTCAGAAAAGGCTAGGAAATTATTTGAGCCTCAGAAAAATATGAAAATACCTCAAAAATTCCAGAAAAATTCACAGAAGCTCCTGGAGATATTTTGGACTTAATACAATTATTTCCAACTAATGTTGGTATTAAATTTTCATACTTTAAAATACTTTTTAAATTTTAAAAATAGGTTTTAAACTCCAGAAAATTCAGAAAACCAAAAAAAAGCCAAATAAAATCCAAATACTTTAAAATAATTAATTTGAAATTAAATTTTTCCAGAAAGCAAATTTTTGGGATGTTACAGGCTCCTACATAACGATACATGATGAGCTAAGGCATCCACCATGTAGATCTATCTATGTAGCATTCTAAAGAGGCACATTACCTGGATATCGTCGATGGGTACGTGGGCGTCGCTATGTTGAGTAATTGGCATAGACGCGCAGCTACTCCGACGTTGAGGGGGACTAGGTACCGCATTATCAGGGTTGAGTTGCGATTGGTTGCGGACTTGTCTCAGTTCTTCCCTCAATGAATCTATCTCTCCTCGAAGTGAGGCAGTCTTCTCTTGAAGTGAGGCAGATAGCTATTCCTCAAGTTATGCACGAAGCTCCTATTTTATTTGTTTGTTACAATAGGACTTGGATCTCTTCCTACTCCTATATGTCTCAGAGTCATTTGGGAATCCGTGTCTCCAAGATACGTAGACCCCAGGCCTCGCGTGCGACCTGAGTGCTCCTTGTTTCCCAGGGCCTGTGATAGTATATCTCTCCCTATATTCTTCAAAGGAGCCTCGGGAAGATTCGGTAGTTAATGATTGCTGCAAGAGGAAATTATGTTATTTTCGAACCCATAAAGTTCAAGAGGTATTAACAACTATGTAGTTTAACATATCTTACTAGGCGTTGGGATACTCCCTCTTCTGTGGGGTTTTTGAAAGAGGAGACACCCGAAGACGTGGTTGATGACCTTGCTCTTAACTAGTTTTAGGCGCGCTTGTTTGCGATCCCGACAAATGGTGAGGAGGCTTCTGATCGGATTGCGACCTTGTCCTACATTCTCCACTGCAGGATTTTACCCGTGTACCTAGCGGTGCCAAGTCTATGAGGGTGAGTGTTTTGTGACTGGAGAGTCTTGTGTGCCATACTTTCTTGTTCAAATTCGGTCGTTGTCTTCATCTACACAAAGGCCTCCCATGTTTCCGGCGACATGAAAGGATACCTCTTGAAGGGCGTGAGATCCTTGGCCATGTACTGTGTGACAACAGTGCTCTTGAAGATCCCATCGTGAGGAGCGTCTGTCGTTGCACGAGTCCCTATACTTCTTCTAGGATCTCGAACGAATTTGTTATTTCCACCCATAGATGATTTTTTTGATCCTTTGCCAAATCTTTCCAGCTTGTTATGGTGATGGGGACCCATTGTCTTCCAATTATCCCATAGGTAGTTTGAAATGATGTCGCTGCTTTCTTCGGTTGCAGAGGGACCCCATTCGGAGAGATCATCATGATGGTCATTCGACCCTCAGGCCTTTTCGATACTCCTCAGCCACGCTTGGTTATCCTGATCTTCAGAGCGTGAGACTCAGATGACGACGACGATGGCTGTGTGGCGTCATCTGTCTTATAAGAAAAAACCAACTACAGTGAGCTATGAGCGTAAATAAATTAAGTTCTATTAATCGAATTACATACCAGTGTCTCAAGGTCCTTTTGGAATAGCAACATGCCATTCCAAATAGATCTTGTAGCTAGCAAGTGAAACATATATTATGAAATACTAAATATCATAAAACAAAGTTCTATGAATCAAATTACACACACCGGTGTCTCAAGTTCATTGAACCTAACACACTGGAGTGTGTAACTTGTTTCATGCCCTTTGAAGGTCTATGTGGCATATATTATTGCTAAAAGGTCCCTTTGGAATAGTAACATGCCATTCCAAATAAATCTTGTAGCTAACAAGTGAATTATATATCACGAAGTACTAAAGATCATAAAATAAAGTTCTATGAATCAAATTACACACCAGTATCTCAAGTTCATTGAACCTAACACACTGGAGTGTGTAACTTGCTTCATGCCCTTTGAAGGTCTATGTGGCATATATTATTGCTATAAGGTCCCTTTAGAACAGTAACATGCTATTCCAAATAGATCTTGTAGCTAACAAGTGAAGCATATATCATGAAGTACTAAAGGTCATAAAACAAATTAGCCAACTATTGAAGATCACAAAAAAAACTAGCCAACTATTGAGACAGATCACAAGATTGACAAATGACAGTAATAGTAACAATCTAGAGCTTAAGCTTGAATATCCAATTTTAGTATTAGATCTTGTAGCTAACAAGTGAAGCATATATCATGAAGTATTAATGATCACAAAACAAATTAGCCAACTATTGAGATTAGATCTTGTAGCTAACAAGTGAAGCATATATCATGAAGTATTAGACAAGTATCATCATCGAGCTAATATCCGAACCCATTGTGGGATTTGGATTTCGTACCGTAGGAAGGAGAGGCGGTTAGCATTAGGAGGGAGAGGCGGCTCATGTTGGGAGGGAGAGGCGATAGGCATTAGGAGGGAGAGGCAACGACAGGAGGGATAGGCTGCATTGGGAGGGAGAGGTGGCGTCGCACGCGAGTGAGTAGTTTGATCTAGCAAAACATAGTAGGGACGGCGGAGATGCAGTGCGTGAGTGAGGACTCTGCGAGCAGAACCTATCCTTAGGGTATATTTATAGGGAAACTATCACAGATAGTTTTATTATGGAACCGTCTGTGATAATACTATCGCAGACGGTTCTTTTATACAACCATCTGTGATAGTATTATCACAGATGGTTTATTCCGATAAAACACCTGTGATAGTTCCCTATTCTTCATCTAGCCACAAGAAATGCATGTTGGCCATGCAATATGAAAAACGCAAGCATAATCATAAATATAACTATTTCTTAATTACTGAATCAATTACAATTACAATGGAATATAGTTCCATAATTATATGCCGAGTTTCCTAATTATGATTACATTGCAACAATTTCCAAATAGGTGCTTGTTGTATGGGATCATTGATTACATTTACCTATTTCCTTTTAAATAAAGTCCTTCACAGTGATTGACACGCATATAGTTTACTTCATCGCCTTGTTCTTCCTCGAGCCTGATGTCGTCTCTAAATGGAGGCAACTCATCAAATTGATTGTACTCTTCCTCATCCACAACATTCTCAACTCTGATAATCCTTCTTTTTCCATGAAGAACTACATGGCGCTTCTTATTTGCCGGGTTGGTTACATAAAATACTTGAACAACTTGCCTCGTGAGTATGAATGGTTTATCTTTGTATCCTACATATTTGAGGTCCATAGTAGTGACGCCGTACTTATCGACCTTTACACCCCATGGGAGTTGGACCCAACGGCATTGAAAAAAAGGAATCTTGAAAATTACATAGTTAAGCTCCCAAATCTCCTATACAAGCCCTTAGTACGAGCCTGGGCCAACGGTACTGACGTACGCATCAAAGGCATCTATGCAGACATATGAGTTCTATACTGTGCTCTTTTTATCCTGATCTGTTGTATAAAAAGTGTAGCCATTAATATTGTATCCTTGCCATATAACAATTGTAAATTTTGGCTCTTTTGCCAACCATTTTAGTGTTTCACTTGACAACCTCCCAGTCAATTGCACCTTCAACCATTCATTGAACTAACGATTGTGTTGTCTTGTGATCCAAACCTCTGACTCTCCTGCATTCTCTTGGCGTAGCATGTTCTTGTGCTCTTCAATATGCGGGGTCACTTCAGTCATATGTTGTAAAACCATGAAATGGGCTTGAGCATATGTATCTCAATCCAGAGTTATTGCTTTCCTTCCGATAGTCCCGATACCCTCGAGCCTCCCCTCATGATGAGATAGAGGTACACCTATCGGTTCGACTTGAGCCATGTAGTCGATGCAGAATTCAATAACCTCTTCGGTTGTATAACTTTGGATGATGCTACCCTCCAGTCGAGATCGATTGCGTACATAGGACTTGAGAATTCCCATATACCTCTCAAACGGGTATATATGATGTAGAAACACGGGGCCGCATATCTTTATCTCTTTCACAAGGTGGATAATGAGATGGACCATGATATCAAAAATACTGGAGGAAAATACATCTCTAGATGACATAGAATCACTACCACCTCGGTCTGTAGAGCATCTAGTCCATCGGGATCGATTACCTTATAAGCAATTGTGTTAAAGAAATAACACAGCCTTATGGTTGTCACTTGAACCTTGTTCGACAAAATACTTCTAATTGCAACAGGTAGCATTTGTGTCATTAGTACATAACAGTCATGAGACTTCATGACAATTAATTTCAAATGTTCCATGGAAAACAAGTTTCTTCATGCTGGTGGAGTGACCGGATAGAACATTCACACCATGCAAGGACTAGCACAGTTGAGTTATCTTGGATTTAGACAGAGTGTAGCAAGCTGGCAGTAGGTACGTCCAGCCTTTATTGATTTCTATCGGTGCTAACTCGGTCTTGATATTCATAGCGACCAAGTCACACCTTGCATTGACACCATCCTTTGTTTTATCAGGAATGTTCAGTAAGAGACCAATCAAATTGTCACATACATTCTTCTCTACGTGCATGACATCGATGCAATTGCAAACTTCTACGTGCTTCCAATAAGTCAAGTCCCAAAATACTGACCTCTTCTTCCACGTGTTCTTCCGACAGGTCCTTAATTTTCGTCCCTTTCCAAGCACAACGTCGATATCCTTGACCATATCATAGACCTTTTTCCCACTAAAAGGCCTTGGTACTAAGTATCCTCTTTTTTCTGTCAAGTTGTTTCTTCATCTTGCAGTATGGATAATACTTTGGAAGGAATCTACGGTGATGCAGCATATACACAGTTTTGCATGAGTTGTTCAACCACACACTCTCGGTATAATATAAGCAGTGTGAACAGGCTTTGGCTCCTTTTGTACTTAACCCTGACAAGTTACCAAGGGCAGAAAAATCATTAATGGTGCAGAACAACATGGCACGTAGAGTGAAGTTCTCTCGTTTGTCCGTATCCCATACATGTACCCCTTCGTTCCACAGTATCGCAAGATCTTCCACCAATGGTGCTAGGTACACATCAATATCATTCTCAGGTTGCTTCGGCCCTTGGATAAGTAGTGACATCAAAATATACTTCCGCTTCATACACAGCCAAGGAGGAAGGTTGTACATGCACAGAGTCACGGTTTAGGTGCTATGTCGGCTGCTCATATTACCAAAAGGATTCAATCCATCTGTACTGATCAACCCAAACCTTATATTCCTCGGTTCCACACTGAAGTCTACAAATATCATATCAATGTTCTTCCACTGGGCAGCAGTGTGTCTTATCATTCCGTCTTTCTTACGCTGCTCCGAGTGCCAACGCACCAATCTTGCATCCTTTCGGTTTGCAAATTAACGCTTCAAACGGGGAATTATAGGAAGATACCACAATATCTTAGCAGGAGGTCCTTACTTCAACTCGATGCCCTTCCCATCATCGGAGTCATTTTTACACTTGTATCAGGATGCTTTGCACACCGGACAAACATGTAAGCTAGCATACTCTTTACGGTAGAGGATACAATCATTCGGACATGCATGTATTCTTTCTACTTCCATTTCTAATAGACAAAGAATCTTCTTAGCTTGGTAGATGGTTCTCGGCAACACATTTCCCTTTGAAAGCATGTCCGCTAGGAGACCTAACAATGATGTGAAACTCTTATCGAACCAACCATTGCTTGCCTTCAATTTCAGCAGTTCTAGAATGGATGACAACCTTGTGTATTGCGGCTTGTAGCTCAGGAACAAAGGTTTCTCTGAGTCTTCCATCAAGCCCTCAAATTTACCAAACTCTCTCACTACAATTTTGTTCTGCATCACATAGTATCTGATCCAGATTGTCATTCTACGAACTATCCTCATCGAAAGCACAGTCCATAACTAGCATATCGTTGTCTCCCTCGATGATGTCATAACTACCTTGTGTAATCTTCTCATCACCGTGACTGGTCTAACATTTGTACCCCTTTCTGAAACCCCTTTGAATTAAGTAAGCTTCGACCTGCGCTAAGTTGCTAAACATCTTTAGATTATCACAATCAATGCATGGATAGTACATATATTCCATCCCCTTCTTAACATATCCAGCTCGATCGCTTTTCTAAAAGCACACGCCATTAATGTACTGTTCACTCACATGGTTCTCAACGTACATCTAGCTTCGATCCATCTACTCTACACATGTAACACATGGGTGTCAAATTGGATTATTAGTGCTACTATAGCAAATCAGACTAGCTACTTAATTACACACATCTATATTACGTAGCTAGCTAGCCATGTATTCATGAAACAATAATATTAAGCAAGAATATATTAAAGTGAACTAGGATCGAGTACTTACCCATTTTGAAATTGAGCAAAGTACCATTATCTTTCTAAACCTAACTAGCTACATCTAAACAAAAACCTAGCTATCATCTCTTTCTATTACAAGGCATATAAGTTATTAGAAGCAATTGAGTACAAACCTCTGATCACCAAAAAGATGTATATAGATCTACAAGCGATATGTTTCACCAAACTCCCCAAAGTTGGCTGCCTTGCTCCACTGATACAGCACAATGAAGATAGATCTGTGTTGAGACCATGTACGCCTGCTATTTAATAGTGCAGATTATCACAGGTGGTTCCAACCACAAATCGTCTATGATACGACACTATCACAGACAGTTCGTATTAAGAACCGTCTATGATAATTCATAGATAGTTATTCATACAAACTGTCTGTGATGTCCACAACTTTCATAGACAGTTATCACAGACGATTTTTTATATGAACCATCTGTGATGTCCACAACTTTCATAGACAATTATTAACACGAACCATCTATAATGTCTCAATTATCACAAACGGTTCGTGTTAATAAATATCTGTAAAGTTCACTAATGGTTATTAACACGATTCGTCTGTGATGTCTCAATTATCACAGACGGTTCGTGTTAATAACCATATATGAAAGTATCGTAGACGTTGTTAGTATAAACCATCTGTAATGTAACTGTCCAGTATAGCCACTTTTGTAGTAGTACATTGATATTAGATATCATTTCCTTACAAACCATATAGAGAAGAGTGATGTTGCGCTTCACTTTGCAAAGTCAGATCACCAGGTAGCAGACATTTTTGCTAAGGCTCTTGATTTTTCTCGTTTTGCTTCTTTGTGGGGGAATTGGGAGTTATTAATCCTTTTGGCCTATTTTATGGGAGAGCTTGACTCTTTCGTATCCATTATATCATACTGCATATTTAATTTTAGCAACTTGCATTGTAATATAACTACATAGAGCTTTGACCATTATCCTTATGTGACATGATATCTTTCCTTACATCTTACTGTCTTGTGCTAGTTTGTTAGATTTATCATGTCTTTATATATATAGCTTAGCTTTGCCATGCTAGCTTTCTTACATGTGAGAAACTTTAACTAAAGCCATATCTTGTTGGGTCTTATGACTAGTATTGATCTAGTGATCATCTTATGATTCATGCATGTCAAATAGCCTAAGTTGAATTTTGAATTAGATCGAGCTATGCTGGTTCTTTATTGAAGCATAAGTTTACTTCTCCTAGGCTTTTGTAGCTGGGGTCGGGTATAGCTTACATACTAAGGAGTAGCTCATTGCTCTTGAATTAAAAATGAAAATTAAAAACTGATCTCTTTTTGTGTGAAAAACTACTCTCTCCAATTCTTTCTTATGATATAGCTTACCATTGCACTAGACATGAATTTAGGGGGCGTTTTAGATGACCAAGACTACTCTTTTAAGATTCTTTCTTGGGATGGTCGTAGTAAGGCCTAAGATTTATCACATGGCTAAGAAAGCAAAATTATGAAAAATGGTTTTAACTTAGGAGGCAATTGTGGATGGCTCCTAGTTTAGAACTTGTTTTTCTAATATAAGACCAAAATATGTTTCAAAATTGCCAAATGTGCTAATTATGATAAATTCCATGTGTTTGAACAACATGATTCAACATTGAACATGTAGCACTCTAAATTGACTTAATTATACTTTCTTGATTCCATTGAGTTTATTGACATGGCTTGACTCATTTTTGGATATCTTTGGATAAACTATGATCTTGAGCAACTTGACATGCTAAAAATATATTTAATTTTAGATTATTGCTCATTTGGCATTAGCTTTGCTATATATAGTTTGTCATGATCTAAAATAGCTACTTCACATAATATGGGTTCATGTAATACTTGTAGAGTCACTTTTTATAATTTTCATGGCTTCTTAAGCTAAAAATGAATAAAATGCCACCGCTTCATTTCATTCATGCTCTATCAACTTTCATGCATCTTGATGATTCTATTATCAAAGGGAGAGAAAGATTGGCAAAAATGCATTTGTAGAGCATGAGATTTGGAGTTTTTGTGTGAATTTTTGCTAAATTAGAGTTTTTTATGCCTTGTTGTGACTCTCTTTATCTTTTGATCTCTTATTGCTATGACCAAAGTCAAATAGAACAATTATTATTTCATATGGACCTAGAGTGAGATTGTGAAATTTCCAAATTCCTTTGATGGATTTGAAGCTTTTTATAGAAAACTTGCTCTTTTCAATAGCTTCACTCCACTTCTGGCTCATATGGTCATTTTCAGTCTTTGCATTTCTTCTGTAACCATTTTGAGCCTCTCTTTGCAAAATTCTTTTTTTTACTTCTAAAGTCACATTTTATTTGCATTTTTGAGAAATTGTTAATGGGTTCATCGAAGGGGAGATTGAAGGACCATATGAGAAGATCCAAGATAGTGTTGTGATGAACCATTGTAAGTTTTATGGAGTGGGTATTTGATTTTTGCAAAGTTTTCATTTGATCAGTTTTGTTGTCTTGCTGCCGATTAGACTACCGGTATGGCGCTGGTCAGACCGTTGGAGCGATATGACCGCAACGGTCACACCGTTGGCCAATAGTACAGTGAATTACTTGCCAGTTGTAATTTTCAAGAGAGGTCCAGTTGTGGGGATTAGGTATTGCCGCCCTATGGTGGGCAGTAGTACCAGCCTAGATGGATATTTCTTGGATTTTGGAAATTTGGGTTTGGGTTGTTTTGAATTGTGTTTGATTAGTGCATTAATGTCGCATGAAGCATGTTCTGACTAATGAGGGTCAAGTTGTGAAGAATTTGTATTTAACAATAATTTCTTGGTCTTTAGATGTGCATGGACGCTTGTAGTCAATTATGGTCAATAGCGTGGATCAGCGCTACGCTCATAGAGAAGTTTAGACCTAGAATGGTCAAGGGATGTGTGTGAGATGGCTAAGTTCAAGCATGGTACAAGAAGGGCGGAAATGTTGAAGGAAAATTCGAGCGACGGGTTGCACCATGTGGCTTGGTCAATCTAAGTGATATGTGGTCCGGTGGAACTAAAATGAGAAAGACTTACCGATGTGTGGCAAGCATGGTGATTGTTTGCAAGGGAAGATGAAGACCATGTCAAGAAATGGTATATTGGTAAGTTGACCAAAATACAAAAAACTACTTTGGATCAAAACCATAGCGCTTGAGTGGAACTAGGAAAAGCAGTTTAGGTCATAGAGAAGTTGAGAAGATCAAGTTGGATCAAAGGCTAAGAACTTAGTGGATTCGGGGTTATGTACTTTGAAAACTATGCATAAGTGTAGTATATTAATAAAACTCGTGTTGTGTAGGGTTAACGGATTTATCTCATTTGTACTAAGTGGATAGTGTCTATTAGGGTTAGATGGGGCTTGTTGCCTTGTATATTGAAATGGTTGGGATAGAGACTTGCTAGTTAACTATACAACCATCCTAGTTTTCCTTGTTGAAGCCAAGTGTTCCAGGATTAGGGTTAGAGAAGTGTGAGTGATGTGGTTTGCTCTCTTGATCTCCAGGTGGAGTGACTCTAAAACCTTCATTCTTAATTAGCAATATATCAACTTTATTAATTTCTCATGGATATCTCTTGTTTTGGTTAATTTGCTCTTTATTTGGTTGATTTTGATCTTTTCTCTTCTCTTCTTGACCTTGCTGGATAACAATGAGAGTTAGTGATAGAGATGTATCATGAAAATCAATCCCTATCTATCTAGATATCAGTATTGGCAAGTTCATGAATTTGCCCCGATTTTGCTTGCATTTGACCATGTCGAGTGATTTTTTGATTAAATTGTTCTTGCCTCGATTTATTAGCTGTTCTAGCTTGTTGTGACATGTGAGAATATGCCTAGTGCCATCTTGACCTTCATTCGCCCACGAGCAAGTCATATTCACCTTTTGTTTTAGTGCAACATTCATTCAAATGGAAAAAGTCACAATTTTGACAATGATTTTCTTGATCGTTAGCTGCAATAGGTTTGTGACATCAGAGATAAAGTGCATGCCAAGTTTCAAATTATTTGGATCTACGGATCAAAAGTTACATGATTTTTTAACTTTGAAATAATGTTGTTTTTTACTGTTCACCGCGCTGATTTTACTATTTACTTGTATGATCGGATTTTATTGTGCTATTCACTGGTATGACCAATTTACTGTTCACTAGTATGACTGGATTTTGCTAGAGGTATGACCGGTGGGTTTTGAATTTCTCGGATTTTTATTTCTTGATTTCTGGTTTTTGTGTTAGTTTTTCATCTTAAATCTTCATAACTCTATAGATATCAGAGTGAAGGGTTGTGAATATTTGGAGAAAAATTTGAAGGCACAATTCATCCGCCTGATTGGGAACATACCGGCAATGATGTCACTAGCTTCAGCTGCATCTTCTACGAACACATGATTTACTCTTGCATAGAACGTGGGTCTGGTACAACCTTTGCTTCTGCCTGCAGATGTGAAGTTGACTGTACTCTGCAAAATCTGACATTCTTGTTTCTGAGCTGCCTCTCTGACGTTTCAAGTATTTGTAGTGGTTCTTCAGCATACGTGCAGTCATCTTGCAATTCAATATCTGACAATGGTACTTCATCGGTTGGCTGTCGTAGACACTTTCGAAGCTGAGATACATGGAACACATTGTGTATTCTTGATAAGTTAGGTGGAAGCTGCACTTGATAAGCTACTTCTCCAATTCTTCCAATGACTTGAAACGGTCCCACATATCTCGGTGCTAATTTGCCCTTGACTTGAAACCTCTTAACTATCTTGAATGGCGTGACCTTGATGTAGATGAAATCTCCAACTTCAAAGCTCAAATCCTTTCTGCGGTTGTCAGCGTAGCTCTTCTGTCGGTCTTGAGCAATCTTGAGTCTCTCTCTGATAATCCTAACATGTGCTTCTGCATCTTGAGCAATCTGAGGGCCAACAAGTTAGCGTTCACCTATTTCTGACCAATTCAGTGGGGTTCTATATTTTCTGCCATATAGAGCTTCAAATGGTGCCATTCGGATGCTAGCTTGGTAACTATTGTTATATGAGAACTGAGCAAATGGGAGACAAGTATTCCACGCTGCTCCATACACAATAGCACAAGCTCTTAGCATGTCTTCCAAGATCTGGTTGGTTCTCTCTGTCTATCCATCTGTCTGCGGATGATACGCTGAGTTGATATTCAGATCGGTGCCCATAGCTGCATGCAATTTCTCCCAAAATTTGAACGTAAACTGTGCTCCTCGATCTGACACAATCTCCTTTGGAACTTCACGGAGTGTCACTATTCTGGTCAAATATAGCTCCGCAAGCTTGTCCTTCCCGTAGGTTTGCTTAATCGGGAGGAAATGAGCTACTTTGGTCAATCTATCAACAATGACCCAGATAGCGTCATATCCTTCACGAGTCTTGGGAAATCCAGTAATGAAGTCCATTCCAATGCTATCCCATTTCCATTCGGGAATTGGCAAAGGCTGTAACAATCCCGAGGGTTTCTGGTGGTCTATCTTGATCTGCTGGCAGACATCACATTTGGCTACATACTCTGCAACTTTCTTTTTCATCCGGTTTCACCAATACTTTTTCTTCAAGTCTTGGTACATCTTGGTACCTCCTGGGTGAATTGAGAACTGAGGCGAATGGGCTTCAGATAGGATCAACTCTCTCAATTCCTTCTTGTCGGGTATATTATAGCGGCCACGGAAGGTAAGGATTCCATGCTCATCTATCGCATATTCCGATGAATCTTCTTCTTGAATTTCCTTTTTCAGTTTTTGAATCTCTTCGTCTTCATCTTGTGCTGCTTTGATCTGATCTATCAATAATGGTTGAAGCTCTAATGCTGCCATACTGCCTTGTTCTGTAATCACCAAATTCAGTCGTAGCATATCCTTTTGCAACTCTGATGGGTACTCTGTCATGCTGGCTTTGCTTGGGTGAGCCTTACGGCTAAGGGCATCGGCAACTACATTCGCCTTGCCCGGGTGATATTGAAGCTCAATATCATAATCTTTAATTAATTCCAGCCACCTTCGTTGTCTCATGTTCAACTCTGGCTGTGTGAACAGATACTTCAAGCTCTTGTGATCTGAGAATATCTCACAACGATTCCCTAGCAGGTAGTGCCGCCAAAATTTGAGAGCATGCACCACGGCTGTTAGTTCTAAATCGTGTGTTGGGTAGTTTTCTTCATGTGGCTTCAACTGTCTTGAGGCATAGGCAACAACTTTTCCATCTTGCATAAGTACACATCCCAAACCTTGCTTTGAGGCATCGCAGTAAATTTGAAATTCCTTCTCTGGATTGGGCAAAATCAACACTCGCGTGGTTGTCAACTTGGTCTTTAACATCTGAAAACTCTCTTCACAAACATCTGTCCGTGTGAATAGCCTGTCTTTCTTCAGAAGTTGAGTGAGTGGACGAGAAATCTTGGAGAATCCTTCTATGAATCGGCGATAATAACCTGCCAATCCAAGGAAGCTTCTCACTTCAGTCACTGGCTGACATTCTGTTTTGATGCTTGGCAATTGGCTTTGTGCCTGGAACCAACTCTATGGCAAGTTCTATTTGTCTATTCGGGGTTTTGCCTGGTAGTTCTTCTGGAAATACATCAGGATACTCTTGTACTACTGGCACTTGATCAGGTGTAACTGCTAGCATGTTGATCATGCGCCTTTTTGCATCCTTCAAAACTTCTCGGTCTGTTTTCACTATCACTCTCTGACCTTCAGGATTTACCAAGGATACGGTCTTGATTTCACAGTTTACCTTGCCTTTGTTTTTGGCTAACCAATTCATGCCTAGAATGGCATCTAATCCTGACATGTCTAACTGCAACAAATCTGCTTTGAAGTCTACCCCTTGGATTTTTGTATTGAGCCCACTACACCCACTGTGGGACTCCATTCTAATCCCAGGGGTTTCAACCACATAAGGTCTTGGCAATGAAACAGAAGGCAACTGATTTATTGAAGCAAAACTCTTCGAAATAAACGAATGTGTTGCACCAGGGTCAAATAAAATCAATGCATGTATGGTGTTGATTGGGAACATACCGGCAATGATGTCACTAGCTTTAGCTGCATCTTCTACGGACACATGATTTACTCTTGCATAGAACGTGGGTCTGGTACGACCTTTGCTTCTGCCTGCAGATGTGAAGTTGGCTGTGCCTGCGGGTGATTGAGGTCCATCTGCTTTGATCTGCAGAGAGCCTCCTTCGGGGGTGCTAGAGCCTGACTGTGACTTTGTTTCCTGCTGCTGCTGGTTTTGGAATTGGAGTTTAGCTGCATCTGATTTCAAACTCCTCCTCGGACACTGATGCTTGTAGTGTCCACTCTCTCCACAATGGAAACATGCATCTGTCCTTCGTGGACAGCTGCTAGCAAGATGCTTGCCATTGCAGGTGGGGCACTTGATGGCGAAGGGTAAAGGAGAACTGTACTGTTGAGATTGTCCAGACTGGTTCTTCGGTAGCCTCACAAACTGTCGGGAGGATTGGGATCGAAATGAAGATGATCCCGAGGTTTTGCTTCGCTGAGCATTGTGAGGAGATTGAGATTTGTGCACTGCCTTACGCTTCCTGTAATCTTCCATTTCACCTCTAGCCTCTTCTGAAGTAATCAGGCTATCCACCATATCGTGCAGGTCTTTGAATTTCATGGTTGAGATATGAAATTTCTAAGATTGCTGTAGTCCTGCTCGGAATTTGCTCATCTTCTTTTCCTCATTGTCAACATCTTCTGGAGCAAATCTGGAAAGGTGGTTAAATTGGTGCAAGTATTCTATGACTGTGCGTCCACCTTGTTTAAGCGCTAGGAATTCCCGGCGCTTAGCCTCCATGATACCATCCGGTATATGAGCCTTGCGAAAGGCATTGGAAAACTCTTCCCAACTAATCTCTCTGTTCTGTAGTGTGCGTTGATAGTTGATCCACCATGTTGCTGCAGCGCCCTGCAACTGATGGGATGCATACAACACCTTTTCTTTATCATCACATTGAACAGTGTCAAGTTTCCTTTCCACGTCCACGAGCCAATCCTCAGCTACTATGGGGTCAGCTGAGGTGAAAAAGACTGGTGGACGTGTTTTCATAAAGTCTGCCCATCGGGTGGAAATTGGTGCACCATCCTGAGGAACATTGCTTCCACCTTGAATTCCCGGAAATCTGGCTGCTATCTGCTCAAGTAATCAGGCCTGCTGATCTAACACTTGTAAGATGTTCTGTTCTCCCTGGTTTCGGTTCTGCTCCAACATTGCTATCACACTGGCGAGTGTCGCTTGATCTGTGGCAGGTGCACCCTGCCTGTTGGTCTGACTGCTCTGCTGATTTGGGTCCATCTGCCAATTGCGAACTTGAGATCAGTTTTGCAGCGGCTTTGGCAATCAAGAGGGAATAAATAAGACATCGAATTTTCAAGGTAAGTATAGGATGAAAAAGGTAAGAACGGGAGCGAAAGGGGACAGGAGAAAGCTTTGAATATAGGGGGATTACTGATAAGTAGGCAAACAACATACAAGATAATGAACATAATTTTACAATACGCAAGTGGTACACAAACCACTTAGGGTTCATGATTACACCTGCTTTTCATTACAAAGAAATACCACTACCACTCAGGGTCAATCTAATCTAGCGAACAATCGCTACTCCTCCAACTACTGAGGAACGAAATTTTGAAGTTAGATGAGAGAAGCGGTAAACATTTTGCGAAAGTAAAACTTAAGCGGAAGTAAACTAAGATAGATAAGGTAGCAACAAGAGAGGAAAAAGACAGCAATAATACTTATATTTTTCGTAAACCCTTTTTATGGCTTAAATTAAGTTTTGCGATAGAATCGCTTCCTAGTTTGCCTTAGGTCTCAACCTACGGTCAAGAGCCTGCTCTGATACCACTTCTTGTAACGCCCCCGTTTCAAAGGGCGCGTATGGACACGACATTCTGTAACTATTCACGCATGAACAGTTATGGAACGTCGCGCAAGAGTATACCATTGCATGCTTACAACCAAAGTCCAGCATATATTTCACATATGGAATAACATCCAGTTTTGACAGCGGGGCATGCAAGCCCAAAGCATAATTACATTACAAAAAGACTTCCAGAATTCGCTTGAGCGCGGCGAAGACCTAAAGCCACGGGTCCTCGTCGAAGAAGAGACCCTCAGAGACGTCCTCGACGGGGAGACCTTCACCTTCGTCTTGATCCTCTAAAGAATTGAATTAGCAAGCCGTGAGCCAAACAACCGGCTCAGCAAGTCCCAAAGGGACTCTATCTTACTATATGCACGGAATAACAATGGAGGGGAGTATACTTGTTTTATTAGCTTTGGTGGATGCAGTTTTATTTGCAAACATTTTATAAAATGGACTCAAAACTTCTTAAGATCTCAGGGGTTTTTCAAGAAGTGTTAATTAACCAACCTAAACAAGTTAAAACCTGTACAAAACTACTTAAGCTTCGCTGCTGGAATCACCCAGGTGACACAGCTCCATTAACCGGGAGCACGGCGTATTCGAATACCATTTATTTGACTCTGCAGAGTTTACTCAGCTTTACCCACACGCATCCTTAACCCTCATGACTGAGTTAAGGAACCGGGTCTTTTCGCTGCTCAACTCTTGGTATACAATTCACCTGATAGGTAATAATCCCGCACACCCTCGGGCCCGAGTTGTGGGGACCTAATGCGGGGTTTCACTTAAGTTGAGCAGGTACTAAACCAGGGTTGACAAGTCAACACCTGTGGTTGAGCGATCACTATGACATTTGCTCAGCGTAAGGGTTTCAGTCCTTATATTTTCACATGGCCCGCAACCTTACCAGGCCCGTGACCCAACCTAGGGTAAGAGTTGGGTGAATAATCATCTTGCGATGCACCACAAACCCCCCCTTCCTTCAATCCTAGGGTAAGAGATGGGTGAATAATCATCTTGCGATGCACCACAACCCCCTCACCCTACCTTGTGCACGCCGGCACTCTCCGCTCTAAGATACGGTGTCCCATACCACCCTACCTTAGAGTCGGGTTTTACAAATTCTGTTGGCTCGCTGCCACGACCTTATTAGTATAAGACTTTTGAGTGATAATAATATCTTACAGTTATCTAGATTACCAAGTAATTAATTCTAGGGTTACAAAGGCATGGCTGCAAGTTTAACATGGCATTTGTCGGTGGTAGGTTTAACTACATAACATGTCATTCTAAACATTTTATTTTACTTTGAACTTAACATTTCACAATTAGCATAATGCAAATAGCATAGTAACATAATTAAATAACATGGGTTGCAACATGATCAAAGGATTTGGGACTTGCCATCAATCCGGATGATCTCAGCTAGCTCGAACGTAGAAGCTCCTGGATCCTGAGCCTGCACTTGAACCTCCGGGATCTCCGACACTAGCGCAAACACATAAAATAAATTAAATCCAGCTTGAGACTAATCAAGCGAGGAAAAATAAACTATTTAAAAAGGAGTAAAATGCATAAATCTCCAAATGAGGAATTTTGGGAATTTATCTCGGATGATTTTGGTGGAATGGAGGTCAAAAATGGGTTTAGAATATTATTTGGAGCAAAGTGGTAAAATTTGGGAATTTTTGAGATTTTCTGTGATTTTCTAGGATTTATTTGGATTTTTCTGGATTTTAGAAATTAGAAAATCACTGGAAAATGGTTAAGCACAGTGTTGGGCCGGCCGGTTGCTATAGTGCGGCTCGGCCTGACGTTCAAACGCGCGCGCGGGAGGGAAACGGCCCGGGAGGCCGCGGCCCAAGCGGCTTTTGCGCGCGCGGGGGAGAAGTGGGCCGAGGGGGAATCGGCCCAGAGCGAGCGCGCCCGCGCGGCTCGGATGACCGCCGCGTGGCGGGACGAACGGCAGCGGGGCGGGAGCGGTGAAGCGGTGCGAGGAGATCCGACGGACGAGGGGAGGCTTGGTTATGAAGATCGGACGGCAGTGGTTAAGCGATATCCAAGGGCCGACGTTAGATGGCACGGAGAGGAGAGGACGGCCGAGATAGAGCCACGTCGGTCGTCTTCTTCCTCCGTCCGCTACAGCGCCAATGGGGCGGAGCCACGACGGCGACGGCGGTTCGGGCGCATGGAGGGTCGTCGGCGGCGACCGAGGGCACCGGCGGGTGCGGCTTGACAAGGGGATCCCATTTTCGGGGCTTGGGAGGCGAGGGGATCAAAGGAGAGAGCGGGAGAGAGAAGGGGGTGGTTCGGCCTTTTGGGGGCGGAGGGGGTTACCGACGGCGAGAGAGCTCAATCGGTCGCGATCACACGGACAGGGGATCAAGAGGCTCACGTTGGCGGTGGCGGTCGAAGCTGGGGAGCGGCGGGGTGAGCTGGCCACGGGGAGCACCTTCGATCGGCGGAGGTCGTCGGCGACAGAGCTCCACAAGGTTCCTCCTGACCAGGGGAGTTCACAAAAAGTGTCAATAGACTGCGGAGATGCTCAAGGACAAAGGAATCGGCAAATGGTGGAGGAGGGGAGAGGATTGCTTCTCGGGGGTCGCCGGCGCAGGGGAGGATGGCGGCGGCGACTGGGGCGACGGGGTTTCAATCAGCCGCTTGGGGAGGGAGCTGGGAGGGGTAGGAAGTAAATGAGGGTGTTTGGGGAGACTGGGAAGCAAGAGAGTGCGAGGGAGACGGGTTGGGATTTTATACTTCGGGCGGAGAAGAGGGAATCCGAGGGGAGCCGTGGGGAAGAAGGCTCGGGCGCGGCGCCGGGGTCAACAGGAGTGGTTGGGGAGTCTCCTCCGCGGGATGGAGGTGACTGGGGTGACGCCGGCCCTGTAGCGCTTAAAGGCGACGAGACAGGAGCAGGTGAGGGCGGGCACGGGTGAGGGAGCGTCCGCGCACGGCGAGGGAGGTGCAGCGACTGCCAGATGGGGTCGGAGCTGAGGCGGGGTGACGTGGCGCGTGGGCATCCACGCACTTCGGGCAGAGGCTGTCGGGACGGCGCGGCGCGACACGGAGACCACGGGCGCAGGGGAGACCACGGGCGCGGAGGTGAGCAGGGGCAGTGTGGGGAGCGAGCGCAGCACGCACGCGTGCGCGAGGGAGGAGGCGGGGAACGGGGAAGGCGCCAACGGGAGAGGGGAGCCGGGCGGCGGGGAAAGCGGGAAGAGAGGCGGCGCCAGCGAAGAGGGAGAGCAGGGGAGGCGCCAGGGAGGGAGGGAGGCGGGAAGAAGCGGGACGCCAAGATAAGAGGGAGACGGCCACCCAGAAAAGGAAAGCGGGTTTTGGGGAAAACTTTCCTAAAAGGGAAAGTTTTCAGAATTCACTCAAAAATACAGCAAAAATAACGAAAATTTTTGGTTTGAAATTTTGGGGCTTTTCAACCTACCCCCCTTAAAAGAATCTCGACCCCGAGATTAACTTGGTCCAGGGAGTAAGTTGGGAAAATCTCGCTGCAAGTCTGACTCTCGTTCCCAAGTGGACTCATCCGCTGTGTGATTCTTCCACTGTACTCTGCAAAATCTAACATTCTTGTTTCTGAGCTGCCTCTCTGACGTTTCAAGTATTTGTAGTGGTTCTTCAGCATACGTGCAGTCATCTTGCAATTCAATATCTGACAATGGTACTTCATCGGTTGGCTGTCGTAGACACTTTCGAAGCTGAGATACATGGAACACATTGTGTATTCTTGACAAGTTAGGTGGAAGCTGCACTTGATAAGCTACTTCTCCAATTCTTCCAATGACTTGAAACGGTCCCACATATCTCGGTGCTAATTTGCCCTTGACTTGAAACCTCTTAACTATCTTGAATGGCGTGACCTTGATGTAGATGAAATCTCCAACTTCAAAGCTCAAATCCTTTCTGCGGTTGTCAGCGTAGCTCTTCTGTCGGTCTTGAGCAATCTTGAGTCTCTCTCTGATAATCCTAACATGTGCTTCTGCATCTTGAGCAATCTGAGGGCCAATAAGTTGGCGTTCACCTATTTTTGACCAATTCAGTGGGGTTCTATATTTTCTGCCATATAGAGCTTCAAATGGTGCCATTCGGATGCTAGCTTGGTAACTATTGTTATATGAGAACTGAGCAAATGGGAGACAAGTATTCCACGCTGCTCCATACACAATAGCACAAGCTCTTAGCATGTCTTCCAAGATCTGGTTGGTTCTCTCTGTCTATCCATCTGTCTGCGGATGATACGCTGAGTTGATATTCAGATCGGTGCCCATAGCTGCATGCAATTTCTCCCAAAACTTGAACGTAAACTGTGCTCCTCGATCTGACACAATCTCCTTTGGAACTTCACGGAGTGTCACTATTCTGGTCAAATATAGCTCCGCAAGCTTGTCCTTCCCGTAGGTTTGCTTAATCGGGAGGAAATGAGCTACTTTGGTCAATCTATCAACAATGACCCAGATAGCGTCATATCCTTCACGAGTCTTGGGAAATCCAGTAATGAAGTCCATTCCAATGCTATCTCATTTCCATTCGGGAATTGGCAAAGGCTGTAACAATCCCGAGGGTTTCTGGTGGTCTATCTTGATCTGCTGGCAGACATCACATTTGGCTACATACTCTGCAACTTCCTTTTTCATCCGGTTTCACCAATACTTTTTCTTCAAGTCTTGGTACATCTTGGTACCTCCTGGGTGAATTGAGAACTGAGGCGAATGGGCTTCAGATAGGATCAACTCTCTCAATTCCTTCTTGTCGGGTATATTATAGCGGCCACGGAAGGTAAGGATTCCATGCTCATCTATCGCATATTCCGATGAATCTTCTTCTTGAATTTCCTTTTTCAGTTTTTGAATCTCTTCGTCTTCATCTTGTGCTGCTTTGATCTGATCTATCAATAATGGTTGAAGCTCTAATGCTGCCATACTGCCTTGTTCTGTAATCACCAAATTCAGTCGTAGCATATCCTTTTGCAACTCTGATGGGTACTCTGTCATGCTGGCTTTGCTTGGGTGAGCCTTACGGCTAAGGGCATCGGCAACTACATTCGCCTTGCCCGGGTGATATTGAAGCTCAATATCATAATCTTTAATTAATTCCAGCCACCTTCGTTGTCTCATGTTCAACTCTGGCTGTGTGAACAGATACTTCAAGCTCTTGTGATCTGAGAATATCTCACAACGATTCCCTAGCAGGTAGTGCCGCCAAAATTTGAGAGCATGCACCACGGCTGTTAGTTCTAAATCGTGTGTTGGGTAGTTTTCTTCATGTGGCTTCAACTGTCTTGAGGCATAGGCAACAACTTTTCCATCTTGCATAAGTACACATCCCAAACCTTGCTTTGAGGCATCGCAGTAAATTTGAAATTCCTTCTCTGGATTGGGCAAAATCAACACTCGCGTGGTTGTCAACTTGGTCTTTAACATCTGAAAACTCTCTTCACAAACATCTGTCCGTGTGAATAGCCTGTCTTTCTTCAGAAGTTGAGTGAGTGGACGAGAAATCTTGGAGAATCCTTCTATGAATCGGCGATAATAACCTGCCAATCCAAGGAAGCTTCTCACTTCAGTCACTGGCTGACATTCTGTTTTGATGCTTGGCAATTGGCTTTGTGCCTGGAACCAACTCTATGGCAAGTTCTATTTGTCTATTCGGGGTTTTGCCTGGTAGTTCTTCTGGAAATACATCAGGATACTCTTGTACTACTGGCACTTGATCAGGTGTAACTGCTAGCATGTTGATCATGCGCCTTTTTGCATCCTTCAAAACTTCTCGGTCTGTTTTCACTATCACTCTCTGACCTTCAGGATTTACCAAGGATACGGTCTTGATTTCACAGTTTACCTTGCCTTTGTTTTTGGCTAACCAATTCATGCCTAGAATGGCATCTAATCCTGACATGTCTAACTGCAACAAATCTGCTTTGAAGTCTACCCCTTGGATTTTTGTATTGAGCCCACTACACCCACTGTGGGACTCCATTCTAATCCCAGGGGTTTCAACCACATAAGGTCTTGGCAATGAAACAGAAGGCAACTGATTTATTGAAGCAAAACTCTTCGAAATAAACGAATGTGTTGCACCAGGGTCAAATAAAATCAATGCATGTATGGTGTTGATTGGGAACATACCGGCAATGATGTCACTAGCTTTAGCTGCATCTTCTACGGACACATGATTTACTCTTGCATAGAACGTGGGTCTGGTACGACCTTTGCTTCTGCCTGCAGATGTGAAGTTGGCTGTGCCTGCGGGTGATTGAGGTCCATCTGCTTTGATCTGCAGAGAGCCTCCTTCGGGGGTGCTAGAGCCTGACTGTGACTTTGTTTCCTGCTGCTGCTGGTTTTGGAATTGGAGTTTAGCTGCATCTGATTTCAAACTCCTCCTCGGACACTGATGCTTGTAGTGTCCACTCTCTCCACAATGGAAACATGCATCTGTCCTTCGTGGACAGCTGCTAGCAAGATGCTTGCCATTGCAGGTGGGGCACTTGATGGCGAAGGGTAAAGGAGAACTGTACTGTTGAGATTGTCCAGACTGGTTCTTCGGTAGCCTCACAAACTGTCGGGAGGATTGGGATCGAAATGAAGATGATCCCGAGGTTTTGCTTCGCTGAGCATTGTGAGGAGATTGAGATTTGTGCACTGCCTTACGCTTCCTGTAATCTTCCATTTCACCTCTAGCCTCTTCTGAAGTAATCAGGCTATCCACCATATCGTGCAGGTCTTTGAATTTCATGGTTGAGATATGAAATTTCTAAGATTGCTGTAGTCCTGCTCGGAATTTGCTCATCTTCTTTTCCTCATTGTCAACATCTTCTGGAGCAAATCTGGAAAGGTGGTTAAATTGGTGCAAGTATTCTATGACTGTGCGTCCACCTTGTTTAAGCGCTAGGAATTCCCGGCGCTTAGCCTCCATGATACCATCCGGTATATGAGCCTTGCGAAAGGCATTGGAAAACTCTTCCCAACTAATCTCTCTGTTCTGTAGTGTGCGTTGATAGTTGATCCACCATGTTGCTGCAGCGCCCTGCAACTGATGGGATGCATACAACACCTTTTCTTTATCATCACATTGAACAGTGTCAAGTTTCCTTTCCACGTCCACGAGCCAATCCTCAGCTACTATGGGGTCAGCTGAGGTGAAAAAGACTGGTGGACGTGTTTTCATAAAGTCTGCCCATCGGGTGGAAATTGGTGCACCATCCCGAGGAACATTGCTTCCACCTTGAATTCCCGGAAATCTGGCTGCTATCTGCTCAAGTAATCGGGCCTGCTGATCTAACACTTGTAAGATGTTCTGTTCTCCCTGGTTTCGGTTCTGCTCCAACATTGCTATCACACTGGCGAGTGTCGCTTGATCTGTGGCAGGTGCACCCTGCCTGTTGGTCTGACTGCTCTGCTGATTTGGGTCCATCTGCCAATTGGGAACTTGAGATCAGTTTTGCAGCGGCTTTGGCAATCAAGAGGGAATAAATAAGACATCGAATTTTCAAGGTAAGTATAGGATGAAAAAGGTAAGAACGGGAGCGAAAGGGGACAGGAGAAAGCTTTGAATATAGGGGGATTACTGATAAGTAGGCAAACAACATACAAGATAATGAACATAATTTTACAATACGCAAGTGGTACACAAACCACTTAGGGTTCATGATTACACCTGCTTTTCATTACAAAGAAATACCACTACCACTCAGGGTCAATCTAATCTAGCGAACAATCGCTACTCCTCCAACTACTGAGGAACGAAATTTTGAAGTTAGATGAGAGAAGCGGTAAACATTTTGCGAAAGTAAAACTTAAGCGGAAGTAAACTAAGATAGATAAGGTAGCAACAAGAGAGGAAAAAGACAGCAATAATACTTATATTTTTCGTAAACCCTTTTTATGGCTTAAATTAAGTTTTGCGATAGAATCGCTTCCTAGTTTGCCTTAGGTCTCAACCTACGGTCAAGAGCCTGCTCTGATACCACTTCTTGTAACGCCCCCGTTTCAAAGGGCGCGTACGGACACGGCATTCTGTAACTATTCACGCATGAACAGTTATGGAACGTCGCGCAAGAGTATACCATTGCATGCTTACAACCAAAGTCCAGCATATATTTCACATATGGAATAACATCCAGTTTTGACAGCGGGGCATGCAAGCCCAAAGCATAATTACATTACAAAAAGACTTCCAGAATTCGCTTGAGCGCGGCGAAGACCTAAAGCCACGGGTCCTCGTCGAAGAAGAGACCCTCAGAGACGTCCTCGACGGGGAGACCTTCACCTTCGTCTTGATCCTCTAAAGAATTGAATTAGCAAGCCGTGAGCCAAACAACCGGCTCAGCAAGTCCCAAAGGGACTCTATCTTACTATATGCACGGAATAACAATGGAGGGGAGTATACTTGTTTTATTAGCTTTGGTGGATGCAGTTTTATTTGCAAACATTTTATAAAATGGACTCAAAACTTACTTCTTAAGATCTCAGGGGTTTTTCAAGAAGTGTTAATTAACCAACCTAAACAAGTTAAAACCTGTACAAAACTACTTAAGCTTCGCTGCTGGAATCACCCAGGTGACACAGCTCCATTAACCGGGAGCACGGCGTATTCGAATACCATTTATTTGACTCTGCAGAGTTTACTCAGCTTTACCCACACGCATCCTTAACCCTCATGACTGAGTTAAGGAACCGGGTCTTTTCGCTGCTCAACTCTTGGTATACAATTCACCTGATAGGTAATAATCCCGCACACCCTCGGGCCCGAGTTGTGGGGACCTAATGCGGGGTTTCACTTAAGTTGAGCAGGTACTAAACCAGGGTTGACAAGTCAACACCTGTGGTTGAGCGATCACTATGACATTTGCTCAGCGTAAGGGTTTCAGTCCTTATATTTTCACATGGCCCGCAACCTTACCAGGCCCGTGACCCAACCTAGGGTAAGAGTTGGGTGAATAATCATCTTGCGATGCACCACAAACCCCCCTTCCTTCAATCCTAGGGTAAGAGATGGGTGAATAATCATCTTGCGATGCACCACAACCCCCTCACCCTACCTTGTGCACGCCGGCACTCTCCGCTCTAAGATACGGTGTCCCATACCACCCTACCTTAGAGTCGGGTTTTACAAATTCTGTTGGCTCGCTGCCACGACCTTATTAGTATAAGACTTTTGAGTGATAATAATATCTTACAGTTATCTAGATTACCAAGTAATTAATTCTAGGGTTACAAAGGCATGGCTGCAAGTTTAACATGGCATTTGTCGGTGGTAGGTTTAACTACATAACATGTCATTCTAAACATTTTATTTTACTTTGAACTTAACATTTCACAATTAGCATAATGCAAATAGCATAGTAACATAATTAAATAACATGGGTTGCAACATGATCAAAGGATTTGGGACTTGCCATCAATCCGGATGATCTCAGCTAGCTCGAACGTAGAAGCTCCTGGATCTTGAGCCTGCACTTGAACCTCCGGGATCTCCGACACTAGCGCAAACACATAAAATAAATTAAATCCAGCTTGAGACTAATCAAGCGAGGAAAAATAAACTATTTAAAAAGGAGTAAAATGCATAAATCTCCAAATGAGGAATTTTGGGAATTTATCTGGGATGATTTTGGTGGAATGGAGGTCAAAAATGGGTTTAGAATATTATTTGGAGCAAAGTGGTGAAATTTGGGAATGTTTGAGATTTTCTGTGATTTTCTAGGATTTATTTGGATTTTTCTGGATTTTAGAAATTAGAAAATCACTGGAAAATGGTTAAGCACAGTGTTGGGCCGGCCGGTTGCTATAGTGCGGCTCGGCCTGATGTTCAAACGCGCGCGCGGGAGGGAAACGGCCCGGGAGGCCGCGGCCCAAGCGGCTTTTGCGCGCGCGGGGGAGAAGTGGGCCGAGGGGGAATCGGCCCAGAGCGAGCGCGCCCGCGCGGCTCGGATGACCGCCGCGTGGCGGGACGAACGGCAGCGGGGCGGGAGCGGTGAAGCGGTGCGGGGAGATCCGACGGACGAGGGGAGGCTTGGTTATGAAGATCGGACGGCGGTGGTTAAGCGATATCCAAGGGCCGACGTTAGATGGCACGGAGAGGAGAGGACGGCCGAGATAGAGCCACGTCGGTCGTCTTCTTCCTCCGTCCGCTACAGCGCCAATGGGGCGGAGCCACGACGGCGACGGCGGTTCGGGCGCATGGAGGGTCGTCGGCGGCGACCGAGGGCACCGGCGGGTGCGGCTTGACAAGGGGATCCCATTTTTGGGGCTTGGGAGGCGAGGGGATCAAAGGAGAGAGCGGGAGAGAGAAGGGGGTGGTTCGGCTTTTTGGGGGCGGAGGGGGTTACCGACGGCGAGAGAGCTCAATCGGTCGCGATCACACGGACAGGGGATCAAGAGGCTCACGTTGGCGGTGCCGGTCGAAGCTGGGGAGCGGCGGGGTGAGCTGGCCACGGGGAGCACCTTCGATCGGCGGAGGTCGTCGGCGACAGAGCTCCACAAGGTTCCTCCTGACCAGGGGAGTTCACAAAAAGTGTCAATAGACTGCGGAGATGCTCAAGGACAAAGGAATCGACAAATGGTGGAGGAGGGGAGAGGATTGCTTCTCGGGGGTCGCCGGCGCAGGGGAGGATGGCGGCGGCGACTGGGGCGACGGGGTTTCAATCAGCCGCTTGGGGAGGGAGCTGGGAGGGGTAGGAAGTAAATGAGGGTGTTTGGGGAGACTGGGAAGCAAGAGAGTGCGAGGGAGACGGGTTGGGATTTTATACTTCGGGCGGAGAAGAGGGAATCCGAGGGGAGCCGTGGGGAAGAAGGCTCGGGCGCGGCGCCGGGGTCAACAGGAGTGGTTGGGGAGTCTCCTCCGCGGGATGGAGGTGACTGGGGTGACGCCGGCCCTGTAGCGCTTAAAGGCGACGAGACAGGAGCAGGTGAGGGCGGGCACGGGCGAGGGAGCGTCCGCGCACGGCGAGGGAGGTGCAGCGACTGCCAGATGGGGCCGGAGCTGAGGCGGGGTGACGTGGCGCGTGGGCGTCCACGCACTTCGGGCAGAGGTTGTCGGGACGGCGCGGCGCGACGCGGAGACCACGGGCGCAGGGGAGACCACGGGCGCGGAGGTGAGCAGGGGCAGTGTGGGGAGCGAGCGCAGCACGCACGCGTGCGCGAGGGAGGAGGCGGGGAACGGGGAAGGCGCCAACGGGAGAGGGGAACCGGGCGGCGGGGAAAGCGGGAAGAGAGGCGGCGCCAGCGAAGAGGGAGAGCAGGGGAGGCGCCAGGGAGGGAGGGAGGCGGGAAGAAGCGGGACGCCAAGATAAGAGGGAGACGGCCACCCAGAAAAGGAAAGCGGGTTTTGGGGAAAACTTTCCTAAAAGGGAAAGTTTTCAGAATTCACTCAAAAATACAGCAAAAATAACGAAAATTTTTGGTTTGAAATTTTGGGGCTTTTCAACCTACCCCCCTTAAAAGAATCTCGACCCCGAGATTAACTTGGTCCAGGGAGTAAGTTGGGAAAATTTCGCTGCAAGTCTGACTCTCGTTCCCAAGTGGACTCATCCGCTGTGTGATTCTTCCACTGTACTCTGCAAAATCTGACATTCTTGTTTCTGAGCTGCCTCTCTGATGTTTCAAGTATTTGTAGTGGTTCTTCAGCATACGTGCAATCATCTTGCAATTCAATATCTGACAATGGTACTTCATCGGTTGGCTGTCGTAGACACTTTCGAAGCTGAGATACATGGAACACATTGTGTATTCTTGACAAGTTAGGTGGAAGCTGCACTTGATAAGCTACTTCTCCAATTCTTCCAATGACTTGAAACGGTCCCACATATCTCGGTGCTAATTTGCCCTTGACTTGAAACCTCTTAACTATCTTGAATGGCGTGACCTTGATGTAGATGAAATCTCCAACTTCAAAGCTCAAATCCTTTCTGCGGTTGTCAGCGTAGCTCTTCTGTCGGTCTTGAGCAATCTTGAGTCTCTCTCTGATAATCCTAACATGTGCTTCTGCATCTTGAGCAATCTGAGGGCCAATAAGTTGGCGTTCACCTATTTCTGACCAATTCAGTGGGGTTCTATATTTTCTGCCATATAGAGCTTCAAATGGTGCCATTCGGATGCTAGCTTGGTAACTATTGTTATATGAGAACTGAGCAAATGGGAGACAAGTATTCCACGCTGCTCCATACACAATAGCACAAGCTCTTAGCATGTCTTCCAAGATCTGGTTGGTTCTCTCTGTCTATCCATCTGTCTGCGGATGATACGCTGAGTTGATATTCAGATCGGTGCCCATAGCTGCATGCAATTTCTCCCAAAACTTGAACGTAAACTGTGCTCCTCGATCTGACACAATCTCCTTTGGAACTTCACGGAGTGTCACTATTCTGGTCAAATATAGCTCCGCAAGCTTGTCCTTCCCGTAGGTTTGCTTAATCGGGAGGAAATGAGCTACTTTGGTCAATCTATCAACAATGACCCAGATAGCGTCATATCCTTCATGAGTCTTGGGAAATCCAGTAATGAAGTCCATTCCAATGCTATCCCATTTCCATTCGGGAATTGGCAAAGGCTGTAACAATCCCGAGGGTTTCTGGTGGTCTATCTTGATCTGCTGGCAGACATCACATTTGGCTACATACTCTGCAACTTCCTTTTTCATCCGGTTTCACCAATACTTTTTCTTCAAGTCTTGGTACATCTTGGTACCTCCTGGGTGAATTGAGAACTGAGGCGAATGGGCTTCAGATAGGATCAACTCTCTCAATTCCTTCTTGTCGGGTATATTATAGCGGCCACGGAAGGTAAGGATTCCATGCTCATCTATCGCATATTCCGATGAATCTTCTTCTTGAATTTCCTTTTTCAGTTTTTGAATCTCTTCGTCTTCATCTTGTGCTGCTTTGATCTGATCTATCAATAATGGTTGAAGCTCTAATGCTGCCATACTGCCTTGTTCTGTAATCACCAAATTCAGTCGTAGCATATCCTTTTGCAACTCTGATGGGTACTCTGTCATGCTGGCTTTGCTTGGGTGAGCCTTACGGCTAAGGGCATTGGCAACTACATTCGCCTTGCCCGGGTGATATTGAAGCTCAATATCATAATCTTTAATTAATTCCAGCCACCTTCGTTGTCTCATGTTCAACTCTGGCTGTGTGAACAGATACTTCAAGCTCTTGTGATCTGAGAATATCTCACAACGATTCCCTAGCAGGTAGTGCCGCCAAAATTTGAGAGCATGCACCACGGCTGTTAGTTCTAAATCGTGTGTTGGGTAGTTTTCTTCATGTGGCTTCAACTGTCTTGAGGCATAGGCAACAACTTTTCCATCTTGCATAAGTACACATCCCAAACCTTGCTTTGAGGCATCGCAGTAAATTTGAAATTCCTTCTCTGGATTGGGCAAAATCAACACTCGCGTGGTTGTCAACTTGGTCTTTAACATCTGAAAACTCTCTTCACAAACATCTGTCCGTGTGAATAGCCTGTCTTTCTTCAGAAGTTGAGTGAGTGGACGAGAAATCTTGGAGAATCCTTCTATGAATCGGCGATAATAACCTGCCAATCCAAGGAAGCTTCTCACTTCAGTCACTGGCTGACATTCTGTTTTGATGCTTGGCAATTGGCTTTGTGCCTGGAACCAACTCTATGGCAAGTTCTATTTGTCTATTCGGGGTTTTGCCTGGTAGTTCTTCTGGAAATACATCAGGATACTCTTGTACTACTGGCACTTGATCAGGTGTAACTGCTAGCATGTTGATCATGCGCCTTTTTGCATTCTTCAAAACTTCTCGGTCTGTTTTCACTATCACTCTCTGACCTTCAGGATTTACCAAGGATACGGTCTTGATTTCACAGTTTACCTTGCCTTTGTTTTTGGCTAACCAATTCATGCCTAGAATGGCATCTAATCCTGACATGTCTAACTGCAACAAATCTGCTTTGAAGTCTACCCCTTGGATTTTTGTATTGAGCCCACTACACCCACTGTGGGACTCCATTCTAATCCCAGGGGTTTCAACCACATAAGGTCTTGGCAATGAAACAGAAGGCAACTGATTTATTGAAGCAAAACTCTTCGAAATAAACGAATGCGTTGCACCAGGGTCAAATAAAATCAATGCAGGTATGGTGTTGATTGGGAACATACCGGCAATGATGTCACTAGCTTTAGCTGCATCTTCTACGGACACATGATTTACTCTTGCATAGAACGTGGGTCTGGTACGACCTTTGCTTCTGCCTGCAGATGTGAAGTTGGCTATGCCTGCGGGTGATTGAGGTCCATCTGCTTTGATCTGCAGAGAGCCTCCTTCGGGGGTGCTAGAGCCTGACTGTGACTTTGTTTCCTGCTGCTGCTGGTTTTGGAATTGGAGTTTAGCTGCATCTGATTTCAAACTCCTCCTCGGACACTGATGCTTGTAGTGTCCACTCTCTCCACAATGGAAACATGCATCTGTCCTTCGTGGACAGCTGCTAGCAAGATGCTTGCCATTGCAGGTGGGGCACTTGATGGCGAAGGGTAAAGGAGAACTGTACTGTTGAGATTGTCCAGACTGGTTCTTCGGTAGCCTCACAAACTGTCGGGAGGATTGGGATCGAAATGAAGATGATCTCGAGGTTTTGCTTCGCTGAGCATTGTGAGGAGATTGAGATTTGTGCACTGTCTTACGCTTCCTGTAATCTTCCATTTCACCTCTAGCCTCTTCTGAAGTAATCAGGCTATCCACCATATCGTGCAGGTCTTTGAATTTCATGGTTGAGATATGAAATTTCAAAGATTGCTGTAGTCCTGCTCGGAATTTGCTCATCTTCTTTTCCTCATTGTCAACATCTTCTGGAGCAAATCTGGAAAGGTGGTTAAATTGGTGCAAGTATTCTATGACTGTGCGTCCACCTTGTTTAAGCGCTAGGAATTCCCGGCGCTTAGCCTCCATGATACCATCCGGTATATGAGCCTTGCGAAAGGCATTGGAAAACTCTTCCCAACTAATCTCTCTGTTCCGTAGTGTGCGTTGATAGTTGATCCACCATGTTGCTGCAGCGCCCTGCAACTGATGGGATGCATACAACACCTTTTCTTTATCATCACATTGAACAGTGTCAAGTTTCCTTTCCACGTCCACGAGCCAATCCTCAGCTACTATGGGGTCAGCTGAGGTGAAAAAGACTGGTGGACGTGTTTTCATAAAGTCTGCCCATCGGGTGGAAATTGGTGCACCATCCCGAGGAACATTGCTTCCACCTTGAATTCCCGGAAATCTGGCTGCTATCTGCTCAAGTAATCGGGCCTGCTGATCTAACACTTGTAAGATGTTCTGTTCTCCCTGGTTTCGGTTCTGCTCCAACATTGCTATCACACTGGCGAGTGTCGCTTGATCTGTGGCAGGTGCACCCTGCCTGTTGGTCTGACTGCTCTGCTGATTTGGGTCCATCTGCCAATTGGGAACTTGAGATCAGTTTTGCAGCGGCTTTGGCAATCAAGAGGGAATAAATAAGACATCGAATTTTCAAGGTAAGTATAGGATGAAAAAGGTAAGAACGGGAGCGAAAGGGGACAGGAGAAAGCTTTGAATATAGGGGGATTACTGATAAGTAGGCAAACAACATACAAGATAATGAACATAATTTTACAATACGCAAGTGGTACACAAACCACTTAGGGTTCATGATTACACCTGCTTTTCATTACAAAGAAATACCACTACCACTCAGGGTCAATCTAATCTAGCGAACAATCGCTACTCCTCCAACTACTGAGGAACGAAATTTTGAAGTTAGATGAGAGAAGCGGTAAACATTTTGCGAAAGTAAAACTTAAGCGGAAGTAAACTAAGATAGATAAGGTAGCAACAAGAGAGGAAAAAGACAGCAATAATACTTATATTTTTCGTAAACCCTTTTTATGGCTTAAATTAAGTTTTGCGATAGAATCGCTTCCTAGTTTGCCTTAGGTCTCAACCTACGGTCAAGAGCCTGCTCTGATACCACTTCTTGTAACGCCCCCGTTTCAAAGGGCGCGTACGGACACGGCATTCTGTAACTATTCACGCATGAACAGTTATGGAACGTCGCGCAAGAGTATACCATTGCATGCTTACAACCAAAGTCCAGCATATATTTCACATATGGAATAACATCCAGTTTTGACAGCGGGGCATGCAAGCCCAAAGCATAATTACATTACAAAAAGACTTCCAGAATTCGCTTGAGCGCGGCGAAGACCTAAAGCCACGGGTCCTCGTCGAAGAAGAGACCCTCAGAGACGTCCTCGACGGGGAGACCTTCACCTTCGTCTTGATCCTCTAAAGAATTGAATTAGCAAGCCGTGAGCCAAACAACCGGCTCAGCAAGTCCCAAAGGGACTCTATCTTACTATATGCACGGAATAACAATGGAGGGGAGTATACTTGTTTTATTAGCTTTGGTGGATGCAGTTTTATTTGCAAACATTTTATAAAATGGACTCAAAACTTACTTCTTAAGATCTCAGGGGTTTTTCAAGAAGTGTTAATTAACCAACCTAAACAAGTTAAAACCTGTACAAAACTACTTAAGCTTCGCTGCTGGAATCACCCAGGTGACACAGCTCCATTAACCGGGAGCACGGCGTATTCGAATACCATTTATTTGACTCTGCAGAGTTTACTCAGCTTTACCCACACGCATCCTTAACCCTCATGACTGAGTTAAGGAACCGGGTCTTTTCGCTGCTCAACTCTTGGTATACAATTCACCTGATAGGTAATAATCCCGCACACCCTCGGGCCCGAGTTGTGGGGACCTAATGCGGGGTTTCACTTAAGTTGAGCAGGTACTAAACCAGGGTTGACAAGTCAACACCTGTGGTTGAGCGATCACTATGACATTTGCTCAGCGTAAGGGTTTCAGTCCTTATATTTTCACATGGCCCGCAACCTTACCAGGCCCGTGACCCAACCTAGGGTAAGAGTTGGGTGAATAATCATCTTGCGATGCACCACAAACCCCCCTTCCTTCAATCCTAGGGTAAGAGATGGGTGAATAATCATCTTGCGATGCACCACAACCCCCTCACCCTACCTTGTGCACGCCGGCACTCTCCGCTCTAAGATACGGTGTCCCATACCACCCTACCTTAGAGTCGGGTTTTACAAATTCTGTTGGCTCGCTGCCACGACCTTATTAGTATAAGACTTTTGAGTGATAATAATATCTTACAGTTATCTAGATTACCAAGTAATTAATTCTAGGGTTACAAAGGCATGGCTGCAAGTTTAACATGGCATTTGTCGGTGGTAGGTTTAACTACATAACATGTCATTCTAAACATTTTATTTTACTTTGAACTTAACATTTCACAATTAGCATAATGCAAATAGCATAGTAACATAATTAAATAACATGGGTTGCAACATGATCAAAGGATTTGGGACTTGCCATCAATCCGGATGATCTCAGCTAGCTCGAACGTAGAAGCTCCTGGATCCTGAGCCTGCACTTGAACCTCCGGGATCTCCGACACTAGCGCAAACACATAAAATAAATTAAATCCAGCTTGAGACTAATCAAGCGAGGAAAAATAAACTATTTAAAAAGGAGTAAAATGCATAAATCTCCAAATGAGGAATTTTGGGAATTTATCTGGGATGATTTTGGTGGAATGGAGGTCAAAAATGGGTTTAGAATATTATTTGGAGCAAAGTGGTGAAATTTGGGAATTTTTGAGATTTTCTGTGATTTTCTAGGATTTATTTGGATTTTTCTGGATTTTAGAAATTAGAAAATCACTGGAAAATGGTTAAGCACAGTGTTGGGCCGGCCGGTTGCTATAGTGCGGCTCGGCCTGACGTTCAAACGCGCGCGCGGGAGGGAAACGGCCCGGGAGGCCGCGGCCCAAGCGGCTTTTGCGCGCGCGGGGGAGAAGTGGGCCGAGGGGGAATCGGCCCAGAGCGAGCGCGCCCACGCGGCTCGGATGACCGCCGCGTGGCGGGACGAACGGCAGCGGGGCGGGAGCGGTGAAGCGGTGCGGGGAGATCCGACGGACGAGGGGAGGCTTGGTTATGAAGATCGGACGGCGGTGGTTAAGCGATATCCAAGGGCCGACGTTAGATGGCACGGAGAGGAGAGGACGGCCGAGATAGAGCCACGTCGGTCGTCTTCTTCCTCCGTCCGCTACAGCGCCAATGGGGCGGAGCCACGACGGCGACGGCGGTTCGGGCGCATGGAGGGTCGTCGGCGGCGACCGAGGGCACCGGCGGGTGCGGCTTGACAAGGGGATCCCATTTTCGGGGCTTGGGAGGCGAGGGGATCAAAGGAGAGAGCGGGAGAGAGAAGGGGGTGGTTCGGCTTTTTGGGGGCGGAGGGGGTTACCGACGGCGAGAGAGCTCAATCGGTCGCGATCACACGGACAGGGGATCAAGAGGCTCACGTTGGCGGTGGCGGTCGAAGCTGGGGAGCGGCGGGGTGAGCTGGCCACGGGGAGCACCTTCGATCGGCGGAGGTCGTCGGCGACAGAGCTCCACAAGGTTCCTCCTGACCAGGGGAGTTCACAAAAAGTGTCAATAGACTGCGGAGATGCTCAAGGACAAAGGAATCGGCAAATGGTGGAGGAGGGGAGAGGATTGCTTCTCGGGGGTCGCCGGCGCAGGGGAGGATGGCGGCGGCGACTGGGGCGACGGGGTTTCAATCAGCCGCTTGGGGAGGGAGCTGGGAGGGGTAGGAAGTAAATGAGGGTGTTTGGGGAGACTGGGAAGCAAGAGAGTGCGAGGGAGACGGGTTGGGATTTTATACTTCGGGCGGAGAAGAGGGAATCCGAGGGGAGCCGTGGGGAAGAAGGCTCGGGCGCGGCGCCGGGGTCAACAGGAGTGGTTGGGGAGTCTCCTCCGCGGGATGGAGGTGACTAGGGTGACGCCGGCCCTGTAGCGCTTAAAGGCGACGAGACAGGAGCAGGTGAGGGCGGGCACGGGCGAGGGAGCGTCCGCGCACGGCGAGGGAGGTGCAGCGACTGCCAGATGGGGCCGGAGCTGAGGCGGGGTGACGTGGCGCGTGGGCGTCCACGCACTTCGGGCAGAGGCTGTCGGGACGGCGCGGCGCGACGCGGAGACCACGGGCGCAGGGGAGACCACGGGCGCGGAGGTGAGCAGGGGCAGTGTGGGGAGCGAGCGCAGCACGCACGCGTGCGCGAGGGAAAAGGCGGGGAACGGGGAAGGCGCCAACGGGAGAGGGGAGCCGGGCGGCGGGGAAAGCGGGAAGAGAGGCGGCGCCAGCGAAGAGGGAGAGCAGGGGAGGCGCCAGGGAGGGAGGGAGGCGGGAAGAAGCGGGACGCCAAGATAAGAGGGAGACGGCCACCCAGAAAAGGAAAGCGGGTTTTGGGGAAAACTTTCCTAAAAGGGAAAGTTTTCAGAATTCACTCAAAAATACAGCAAAAATAACGAAAATTTTTGGTTTGAAATTTTGGGGCTTTTCAACCTACCCCCCTTAAAAGAATCTCGACCCCGAGATTAACTTGGTCCAGGGAGTAAGTTGGGAAAATCTCGCTGCAAGTCTGACTCTCGTTCCCAAGTGGACTCATCCGCTGTGTGATTCTTCCACTGTACTCTGCAAAATCTGACATTCTTGTTTCTGAGCTGCCTCTCTGACGTTTCAAGTATTTGTAGTGGTTCTTCAGCATACGTGCAATCATCTTGCAATTCAATATCTGACAATGGTACTTCATCGGTTGGCTGTCGTAGACACTTTCGAAGCTGAGATACATGGAACACATTGTGTATTCTTGACAAGTTAGGTGGAAGCTGCACTTGATAAGCTACTTCTCCAATTCTTCCAATGACTTGAAACGGTCCCACATATCTCGGTGCTAATTTGCCCTTGACTTGAAACCTCTTAACTATCTTGAATGGCGTGACCTTGATGTAGATGAAATCTCCAACTTCAAAGCTCAAATCCTTTCTGCGGTTGTCAGCGTAGCTCTTCTGTCGGTCTTGAGCAATCTTGAGTCTCTCTCTGATAATCCTAACATGTGCTTCTGCATCTTGAGCAATCTGAGGGCCAATAAGTTGGCGTTCACCTATTTCTGACCAATTCAGTGGGGTTCTATATTTTCTGCCATATAGAGCTTCAAATGGTGCCATTCGGATGCTAGCTTGGTAACTATTGTTATATGAGAACTGAGGAAATGGGAGACAAGTATTCCACGCTGCTCCATACACAATAGCACAAGCTCTTAGCATGTCTTCCAAGATCTGGTTGGTTCTCTCTGTCTATCCATCTGTCTGCGGATGATACGCTGAGTTGATATTCAGATCGGTGCCCATAGCTGCATGCAATTTCTCCCAAAACTTGAACGTAAACTGTGCTCCTCGATCTGACACAATCTCCTTTGGAACTTCACGGAGTGTCACTATTCTGGTCAAATATAGCTCCGCAAGCTTGTCCTTCCCGTAGGTTTGCTTAATCGGGAGGAAATGAGCTACTTTGGTCAATCTATCAACAATGACCCAGATAGCGTCATATCCTTCACGAGTCTTGGGAAATCCAGTAATGAAGTCCATTCCAATGCTATCTCATTTCCATTCGGGAATTGGCAAAGGCTGTAACAATCCCGAGGGTTTCTGGTGGTCTATCTTGATCTGCTGGCAGACATCACATTTGGCTACATACTCTGCAACTTCCTTTTTCATCCGGTTTCACCAATACTTTTTCTTCAAGTCTTGGTACATCTTGGTACCTCCTGGGTGAATTGAGAACTGAGGCGAATGGGCTTCAGATAGGATCAACTCTCTCAATTCCTTCTTGTCGGGTATATTATAGCGGCCACGGAAGGTAAGGATTCCATGCTCATCTATCGCATATTCCGATGAATCTTCTTCTTGAATTTCCTTTTTCAGTTTTTGAATCTCTTCGTCTTCATCTTGTGCTGCTTTGATCTGATCTATCAATAATGGTTGAAGCTCTAATGCTGCCATACTGCCTTGTTCTGTAATCACCAAATTCAGTCGTAGCATATCCTTTTGCAACTCTGATGGGTACTCTGTCATGCTGGCTTTGCTTGGGTGAGCCTTACGGCTAAGGGCATCGGCAACTACATTCGCCTTGCCCGGGTGATATTGAAGCTCAATATCATAATCTTTAATTAATTCCAGCCACCTTCGTTGTCTCATGTTCAACTCTGGCTGTGTGAACAGATACTTCAAGCTCTTGTGATCTGAGAATATCTCACAACGATTCCCTAGCAGGTAGTGCCGCCAAAATTTGAGAGCATGCACCACGGCTGTTAGTTCTAAATCGTGTGTTGGGTAGTTTTCTTCATGTGGCTTCAACTGTCTTGAGGCATAGGCAACAACTTTTCCATCTTGCATAAGTACACATCCCAAACCTTGCTTTGAGGCATCGCAGTAAATTTGAAATTCCTTCTCTGGATTGGGCAAAATCAACACTCGCGTGGTTGTCAACTTGGTCTTTAACATCTGAAAACTCTCTTCACAAACATCTGTCCGTGTGAATAGCCTGTCTTTCTTCAGAAGTTGAGTGAGTGGACGAGAAATCTTGGAGAATCCTTCTATGAATCGGCGATAATAACCTGCCAATCCAAGGAAGCTTCTCACTTCAGTCACTGGCTGACATTCTGTTTTGATGCTTGGCAATTGGCTTTGTGCCTGGAACCAACTCTATGGCAAGTTCTATTTGTCTATTCGGGGTTTTGCCTGGTAGTTCTTCTGGAAATACATCAGGATACTCTTGTACTACTGGCACTTGATCAGGTGTAACTGCTAGCATGTTGATCATGCGCCTTTTTGCATCCTTCAAAACTTCTCGGTCTGTTTTCACTATCACTCTCTGACCTTCAGGATTTACCAAGGATACGGTCTTGATTTCACAGTTTACCTTGCCTTTGTTTTTGGCTAACCAATTCATGCCTAGAATGGCATCTAATCCTGACATGTCTAACTGCAACAAATCTGCTTTGAAGTCTACCCCTTGGATTTTTGTATTGAGCCCACTACACCCACTGTGGGACTCCATTCTAATCCCAGGGGTTTCAACCACATAAGGTCTTGGCAATGAAACAGAAGGCAACTGATTTATTGAAGCAAAACTCTTCGAAATAAACGAATGCGTTGCACCAGGGTCAAATAAAATCAATGCAGGTATGGTGTTGATTGGGAACATACCGGCAATGATGTCACTAGCTTTAGCTGCATCTTCTACGGACACATGATTTACTCTTGCATAGAACGTGGGTCTGGTACGACCTTTGCTTCTGCCTGCAGATGTGAAGTTGGCTATGCCTGCGGGTGATTGAGGTCCATCTGCTTTGATCTGCAGAGAGCCTCCTTCGGGGGTGCTAGAGCCTGACTGTGACTTTGTTTCCTGCTGCTGCTGGTTTTGGAATTGGAGTTTAGCTGCATCTGATTTCAAACTCCTCCTCGGACACTGATGCTTGTAGTGTCCACTCTCTCCACAATGGAAACATGCATCTGTCCTTCGTGGACAGCTGCTAGCAAGATGCTTGCCATTGCAGGTGGGGCACTTGATGGCGAAGGGTAAAGGAGAACTGTACTGTTGAGATTGTCCAAACTGGTTCTTCGGTAGCCTCACAAACTGTCGGGAGGATTGGGATCGAAATGAAGATGATCCCGAGGTTTTGCTTCGCTGAGCATTGTGAGGAGATTGAGATTTGTGCACTGCCTTACGCTTCCTGTAATCTTCCATTTCACCTCTAGCCTCTTCTGAAGTAATCAGGCTATCCACCATATCGTGCAGGTCTTTGAATTTCATGGTTGAGATATGAAATTTCAAAGATTGCTGTAGTCCTACTCGGAATTTGCTCATCTTCTTTTCCTCATTGTCAACATCTTCTGGAGCAAATCTGGAAAGGTGGTTAAATTGGTGCAAGTATTCTATGACTGTGCGTCCACCTTGTTTAAGCGCTAGGAATTCCCGGCGCTTAGCCTCCATGATACCATCCGGTATATGAGCCTTGCGAAAGGCATTGGAAAACTCTTCCCAACTAATCTCTCTGTTCTGTAGTGTGCGTTGATAGTTGATCCACCATGTTGCTGCAGCGCCCTGCAACTGATGGGATGCATACAACACCTTTTCTTTATCATCACATTGAACAGTGTCAAGTTTCCTTTCCACGTCCACGAGCCAATCCTCAGCTACTATGGGGTCAGCTGAGGTGAAAAAGACTGGTGGACGTGTTTTCATAAAGTCTGCCCATCGGGTGGAAATTGGTGCACCATCCCGAGGAACATTGCTTCCACCTTGAATTCCCGGAAATCTGGCTGCTATCTGCTCAAGTAATCGGGCCTGCTGATCTAACACTTGTAAGATGTTCTGTTCTCCCTGGTTTCGGTTCTGCTCCAACATTGCTATCACACTGGCGAGTGTCGCTTGATCTGTGGCAGGTGCACCCTGCCTGTTGGTCTGACTGCTCTGCTGATTTGGGTCCATCTGCCAATTGGGAACTTGAGATCAGTTTTGCAGCGGCTTTGGCAATCAAGAGGGAATAAATAAGACATCGAATTTTCAAGGTAAGTATAGGATGAAAAAGGTAAGAACGGGAGCGAAAGGGGACAGGAGAAAGCTTTGAATATAGGGGGATTACTGATAAGTAGGCAAACAACATACAAGATAATGAACATAATTTTACAATACGCAAGTGGTACACAAACCACTTAGGGTTCATGATTACACCTGCTTTTCATTACAAAGAAATACCACTACCACTCAGGGTCAATCTAATCTAGCGAACAATCGCTACTCCTCCAACTACTGAGGAACGAAATTTTGAAGTTAGATGAGAGAAGCGGTAAACATTTTGCGAAAGTAAAACTTAAGCGGAAGTAAACTAAGATAGATAAGGTAGCAACAAGAGAGGAAAAAGACAGCAATAATACTTATATTTTTCGTAAACCCTTTTTATGGCTTAAATTAAGTTTTGCGATAGAATCGCTTCCTAGTTTGCCTTAGGTCTCAACCTACGGTCAAGAGCCTGCTCTGATACCACTTCTTGTAACGCCCCCGTTTCAAAGGGCGCGTACGGACACGGCATTCTGTAACTATTCACGCATGAACAGTTATGGAACGTCGCGCAAGAGTATACCATTGCATGCTTACAACCAAAGTCCAGCATATATTTCACATATGGAATAACATCCAGTTTTGACAGCGGGGCATGCAAGCCCAAAGCATAATTACATTACAAAAGACTTCCAGAATTCGCTTGAGCGCGGCGAAGACCTAAAGCCACGGGTCCTCGTCGAAGAAGAGACCCTCAGAGACGTCCTCGACGGGGAGACCTTCACCTTCGTCTTGATCCTCTAAAGAATTGAATTAGCAAGCCGTGAGCCAAACAACCGGCTCAGCAAGTCCCAAAGGGACTCTATCTTACTATATGCACGGAATAACAATGGAGGGGAGTATACTTGTTTTATTAGCTTTGGTGGATGCAGTTTTATTTGCAAACATTTTATAAAATGGACTCAAAACTTACTTCTTAAGATCTCAGGGGTTTTTCAAGAAGTGTTAATTAACCAACCTAAACAAGTTAAAACCTGTACAAAACTACTTAAGCTTCGCTGCTGGAATCACCCAGGTGACACAGCTCCATTAACCGGGAGCACGGCGTATTCGAATACCATTTATTTGACTCTGCAGAGTTTACTCAGCTTTACCCACACGCATCCTTAACCCTCATGACTGAGTTAAGGAACCGGGTCTTTTCGCTGCTCAACTCTTGGTATACAATTCACCTGATAGGTAATAATCCCGCACACCCTCGGGCCCGAGTTGTGGGGACCTAATGCGGGGTTTCACTTAAGTTGAGCAGGTACTAAACCAGGGTTGACAAGTCAACACCTGTGGTTGAGCGATCACTATGACATTTGCTCAGCGTAAGGGTTTCAGTCCTTATATTTTCACATGGCCCGCAACCTTACCAGGCCCGTGACCCAACCTAGGGTAAGAGTTGGGTGAATAATCATCTTGCGATGCACCACAAACCCCCCTTCCTTCAATCCTAGGGTAAGAGATGGGTGAATAATCATCTTGCGATGCACCACAACCCCCTCACCCTACCTTGTGCACGCCGGCACTCTCCGCTCTAAGATACGGTGTCCCATACCACCCTACCTTAGAGTCGGGTTTTACAAATTCTGTTGGCTCGCTGCCACGACCTTATTAGTATAAGACTTTTGAGTGATAATAATATCTTACAGTTATCTAGATTACCAAGTAATTAATTCTAGGGTTACAAAGGCATGGCTGCAAGTTTAACATGGCATTTGTCGGTGGTAGGTTTAACTACATAACATGTCATTCTAAACATTTTATTTTACTTTGAACTTAACATTTCACAATTAGCATAATGCAAATAGCATAGTAACATAATTAAATAACATGGGTTGCAACATGATCAAAGGATTTGGGACTTGCCATCAATCCGGATGATCTCAGCTAGCTCGAACGTAGAAGCTCCTGGATCCTGAGCCTGCACTTGAACCTCCGGGATCTCCGACACTAGCGCAAACACATAAAATAAATTAAATCCAGCTTGAGACTAATCAAGCGAGGAAAAATAAACTATTTAAAAAGGAGTAAAATGCATAAATCTCCAAATGAGGAATTTTGGGAATTTATCTGGGATGATTTTGGTGGAATGGAGGTCAAAAATGGGTTTAGAATATTATTTGGAGCAAAGTGGTGAAATTTGGGAATTTTTGAGATTTTCTGTGATTTTCTAGGATTTATTTGGATTTTTCTGGATTTTAGAAATTAGAAAATCACTGGAAAATGGTTAAGCACAGTGTTGGGCCGGCCGGTTGCTATAGTGCGGCTCGGCCTGACGTTCAAACGCGCGCGCGGGAGGGAAACGGCCCGGGAGGCCGCGGCCCAAGCGGCTTTTGCGCGCGCGGGGGAGAAGTGGGCCGAGGGGGAATCGGCCCAGAGCGAGCGCGCCCGCGCGGCTCGGATGACCGCCGCGTGGCGGGACGAACGGCAGCGGGGCGGGAGCGGTGAAGCGGTGCGGGGAGATCCGACGGACGAGGGGAGGCTTGGTTATGAAGATCGGACGGCGGTGGTTAAGCGATATCCAAGGGCCGACGTTAGATGGCACGGAGAGGAGAGGACGGCCGAGATAGAGCCATGTCGGTCGTCTTCTTCCTCCGTCCGCTACAGCGCCAATGGGGCGGAGCCACGACGGCGACGGCGGTTCGGGCGCATGGAGGGTCGTCGGCGGCGACCGAGGGCACCGGCGGGTGCGGCTTGACAAGGGGATCCCATTTTCGGGGCTTGGGAGGCGAGGGGATCAAAGGAGAGAGCGGGAGAGAGAAGGGGGTGGTTCGGCTTTTTGGGGGCGGAGGGGGTTACCGACGGCGAGAGAGCTCAATCGGTCGCGATCACACGGACAGGGGATCAAGAGGCTCACGTTGGCGGTGGCGGTCGAAGCTGGGGAGCGGCGGGGTGAGCTGGCCACGGGGAGCACCTTCGATCGGCGGAGGTCGTCGGCGACAGAGCTCCACAAGGTTCCTCCTGACCAGGGGAGTTCACAAAAAGTGTCAATAGACTGCGGAGATGCTCAAGGACAAAGGAATCGGCAAATGGTGGAGGAGGGGAGAGGATTGCTTCTCGGGGGTCGCCGGCGCAGGGGAGGATGGCGGCGGCGACTGGGGCGACGGGGTTTCAATCAGCCGCTTGGGGAGGGAGCTGGGAGGGGTAGGAAGTAAATGAGGGTGTTTGGGGAGACTGGGAAGCAAGAGAGTGCGAGGGAGACGGGTTGGGATTTTATACTTCGGGCGGAGAAGAGGGAATCCGAGGGGAGCCGTGGGGAAGAAGGCTCGGGCGCGGCGCCGGGGTCAACAGGAGTGGTTGGGGAGTCTCCTCCGCGGGATGGAGGTGACTAGGGTGACGCCGGCCCTGTAGCGCTTAAAGGCGACGAGACAGGAGCAGGTGAGGGCGGCCACGGGCGAGGGAGCGTCCGCGCACGGCGAGGGAGGTGCAGCGACTGCCAGATGGGGCCGGAGCTGAGGCGGGGTGACGTGGCGCGTGGGCGTCCACGCACTTCGGGCAGAGGCTGTCGGGACGGCGCGGCGCGACGCGGAGACCACGGGCGCAGGGGAGACCACGGGCGCGGAGGTGAGCAGGGGCAGTGTGGGGAGCGAGCGCAGCACGCACGCGTGCGCGAGGGAAAAGGCGGGGAACGGGGAAGGCGCCAATGGGAGAGGGGAGCCGGGCGGCGGGGAAAGCGGGAAGAGAGGCGGCGCCAGCGAAGAGGGAGAGCAGGGGAGGCGCCAGGGAGGGAGGGAGGCGGGAAGAAGCGGGACGCCAAGATAAGAGGGAGACGGCCACCCAGAAAAGGAAAGCGGGTTTTGGGGAAAACTTTCCTAAAAGGGAAAGTTTTCAGAATTCACTCAAAAATACAGCAAAAATAACGAAAATTTTTGGTTTGAAATTTTGGGGCTTTTCAACCTACCCCCCTTAAAAGAATCTCGACCCCGAGATTAACTTGGTCCAGGGAGTAAGTTGGGAAAATCTCGCTGCAAGTCTGACTCTCGTTCCCAAGTGGACTCATCCGCTGTGTGATTCTTCCACTGTACTCTGCAAAATCTGACATTCTTGTTTCTGAGCTGCCTCTCTGACGTTTCAAGTATTTGTAGTGGTTCTTCAGCATACGTGCAGTCATCTTGCAATTCAATATCTGACAATGGTACTTCATCGGTTGGCTGTCGTAGACACTTTCGAAGCTGAGATACATGGAACACATTGTGTATTCTTGACAAGTTAGGTGGAAGCTGCACTTGATAAGCTACTTCTCCAATTCTTCCAATGACTTGAAACGGTCCCACATATCTCGGTGCTAATTTGCCCTTGACTTGAAACCTCTTAACTATCTTGAATGGCGTGACCTTGATGTAGATGAAATCTCCAACTTCAAAGCTCAAATCCTTTCTGCGGTTGTCAGCGTAGCTCTTCTGTTGGTCTTGAGCAATCTTGAGTCTCTCTCTGATAATCCTAACATGTGCTTCTGCATCTTGAGCAATCTGAGGGCCAATAAGTTGGCGTTCACCTATTTCTGACCAATTCAGTGGGGTTCTATATTTTCTGCCATATAGAGCTTCAAATGGTGCCATTCGGATGCTAGCTTGGTAACTATTGTTATATGAGAACTGAGCAAATGGGAGACAAGTATTCCACGCTGCTCCATACACAATAGCACAAGCTCTTAGCATGTCTTCCAAGATCTGGTTGGTTCTCTCTGTCTATCCATCTGTCTGCGGATGATACGCTGAGTTGATATTCAGATCGGTGCCCATAGCTGCATGCAATTTCTCCCAAAACTTGAACGTAAACTGTGCTCCTCGATCTGACACAATCTCCTTTGGAACTTCACGGAGTGTCACTATTCTGGTCAAATATAGCTCCGCAAGCTTGTCCTTCCCGTAGGTTTGCTTAATCGGGAGGAAATGAGCTACTTTGGTCAATCTATCAACAATGACCCAGATAGCGTCATATCCTTCACGAGTCTTGGGAAATCCAGTAATGAAGTCCATTCCAATGCTATCCCATTTCCATTCGGGAATTGGCAAAGGCTGTAACAATCCCGAGGGTTTCTGGTGGTCTATCTTGATCTGCTGGCAGACATCACATTTGGCTACATACTCTGCAACTTCCTTTTTCATCCGGTTTCACCAATACTTTTTCTTCAAGTCTTGGTACATCTTGGTACCTCCTGGGTGAATTGAGAACTGAGGCGAATGGGCTTCAGATAGGATCAACTCTCTCAATTCCTTCTTGTCGGGTATATTATAGCGGCCACGGAAGGTAAGGATTCCATGCTCATCTATCGCATATTCCGATGAATCTTCTTCTTGAATTTCCTTTTTCAGTTTTTGAATCTCTTCGTCTTCATCTTGTGCTGCTTTGATCTGATCTATCAATAATGGTTGAAGCTCTAATGCTGCCATACTGCCTTGTTCTGTAATCACCAAATTCAGTCGTAGCATATCCTTTTGCAACTCTGATGGGTACTCTGTCATGCTGGCTTTGCTTGGGTGAGCCTTACGGCTAAGGGCATCTGCAACTACATTCGCCTTGCCCGGGTGATATTGAAGCTCAATATCATAATCTTTAATTAATTCCAGCCACCTTCGTTGTCTCATGTTCAACTCTGGCTGTGTGAACAGATACTTCAAGCTCTTGTGATCTGAGAATATCTCACAACGATTCCCTAGCAGGTAGTGCCGCCAAAATTTGAGAGCATGCACCACGGCTGTTAGTTCTAAATCGTGTGTTGGGTAGTTTTCTTCATGTGGCTTCAACTGTCTTGAGGCATAGGCAACAACTTTTCCATCTTGCATAAGTACACATCCCAAACCTTGCTTTGAGGCATCGCAGTAAATTTGAAATTCCTTCTCTGGATTGGGCAAAATCAACACTCGCGTGGTTGTCAACTTGGTCTTTAACATCTGAAAACTCTCTTCACAAACATCTGTCCGTGTGAATAGCCTGTCTTTCTTCAGAAGTTGAGTGAGTGGACGAGAAATCTTGGAGAATCCTTCTATGAATCGGCGATAATAACCTGCCAATCCAAGGAAGCTTCTCACTTCAGTCACTGGCTGACATTCTGTTTTGATGCTTGGCAATTGGCTTTGTGCCTGGAACCAACTCTATGGCAAGTTCTATTTGTCTATTCGGGGTTTTGCCTGGTAGTTCTTCTGGAAATACATCAGGATACTCTTGTACTACTGGCACTTGATCAGGTGTAACTGCTAGCATGTTGATCATGCGCCTTTTTGCATCCTTCAAAACTTCTCGGTCTGTTTTCACTATCACTCTCTGACCTTCAGGATTTACCAAGGATACGGTCTTGATTTCACAGTTTACCTTGCCTTTGTTTTTGGCTAACCAATTCATGCCTAGAATGGCATCTAATCCTGACATGTCTAACTGCAACAAATCTGCTTTGAAGTCTACCCCTTGGATTTTTGTATTGAGCCCACTACACCCACTGTGGGACTCCATTCTAATCCCAGGGGTTTCAACCACATAAGGTCTTGGCAATGAAACAGAAGGCAACTGATTTATTGAAGCAAAACTCTTCGAAATAAACGAATGCGTTGCACCAGGGTCAAATAAAATCAATGCAGGTATGGTGTTGATTGGGAACATACCGGCAATGATGTCACTAGCTTTAGCTGCATCTTCTACGGACACATGATTTACTCTTGCATAGAACGTGGGTCTGGTACGACCTTTGCTTCTGCCTGCAGATGTGAAGTTGGCTATGCCTGCGGGTGATTGAGGTCCATCTGCTTTGATCTGCAGAGAGCCTCCTTCGGGGGTGCTAGAGCCTGACTGTGACTTTGTTTCCTGCTGCTGCTGGTTTTGGAATTGGAGTTTAGCTGCATCTGATTTCAAACTCCTCCTCGGACACTGATGCTTGTAGTGTCCACTCTCTCCACAATGGAAACATGCATCTGTCCTTCGTGGACAGCTGCTAGCAAGATGCTTGCCATTGCAGGTGGGGCACTTGATGGCGAAGGGTAAAGGAGAACTGTACTGTTGAGATTGTCCAGACTGGTTCTTCGGTAGCCTCACAAACTGTCGGGAGGATTGGGATCGAAATGAAGATGATCCCGAGGTTTTGCTTCGCTGAGCATTGTGAGGAGATTGAGATTTGTGCACTGCCTTACGCTTCCTGTAATCTTCCATTTCACCTCTAGCCTCTTCTGAAGTAATCAGGCTATCCACCATATCGTGCAGGTCTTTGAATTTCATGGTTGAGATATGAAATTTCAAAGATTGCTGTAGTCCTGCTCGGAATTTGCTCATCTTCTTTTCCTCATTGTCAACATCTTCTGGAGCAAATCTGGAAAGGTGGTTAAATTGGTGCAAGTATTCTATGACTGTGCGTCCACCTTGTTTAAGCGCTAGGAATTCCCGGCGCTTAGCCTCCATGATACCATCCGGTATATGAGCCTTGCGAAAGGCATTGGAAAACTCTTCCCAACTAATCTCTCTGTTCTGTAGTGTGCGTTGATAGTTGATCCACCATGTTGCTGCAGCGCCCTGCAACTGATGGGATGCATACAACACATTTTCTTTATCATCACATTGAACAGTGTCAAGTTTCCTTTCCACGTCCACGAGCCAATCCTCAGCTACTATGGGGCCGGAGCTGAGGCGGGGTGACGCGGCGCGTGGGCGTGGGCGTCCATGCACTTCGGGCAGAGGCTGTCGGGACGGCGCGGCGCGACGCGGAGACCACGGGCGCAGGGGAGACCACGGGCGCGGAGGTGAGCAAGGGCAGTGTGGGGAGCGAGCGCAGCACGCACGCGTGCGCGAGGGAGGAGGCGGGGAACGGGGAAGGCGCCAGCGGGAGAGGGGAGCCGGGCGGCGGGGAAAGTGGGAAGAGAGGCGGCGCCAGCGAAGAGGGAGAGCAGGGGATGCGCCAGGGAGGGAGGGAGGCGGGAAGAAGCGGGATGCCAAGAGAAGAGGGAGACGGCCACCCAGAAAAGGAAAGCGGGTTTTGGGGAAAACTTTCCTAAAAGGGAAAGTTTTCAGAATTCACTCAAAAATGCAGCAAAAATAACGAAAATTTTTGGTTTGAAATTTTGGGGCTTTTCATGTTGTGAATTGTACCACTTGGGCATGCTCATTTAAAATTTAGTAGAAGGGTAAAAGTGGCACACCTGGACAAGTTTAACGACGTCTTCTGCAATTTTCTGATCTAGAAATTGTACATAGCTCAGAGATATATGCAATCCATTCAATCAGCAACGCTGTTAGAGTGAACTGCCATAATTTGGAATCCAGAAGAACATTCTGCAACCAGTAGTTTAGCCAAACATTGTTGCGTTATGCCTAGTGGAATCAAGGGAGGTTCTCCCTTTCATTGCTTTGATCTAGACAAGACAGGTTGAGGTGAACAATCTCTTAAAAAGTACCGACATGGAACCAAAAACAAAACTTAGCTAGCTAAGCCTGCCCATGTGCACTGCCTTTTTGCATTTGGAATCTTGTTCTCACATAACCACATTGGTTTTGTTTGTGGTGTGTAGCTAGGACTATTTGAGGGAAGAAAACATCATGATGGTTTAGTTTCTTGGTGTATGGCGCAATTGCTGATCTCTTCCAGAGAGTGGTTGCCGACATAGCAATATTAGAGAAATTGTCCGTATTATTGTGATGAAAGTTCATCCCCGCGGTAGAGATCGCAAAATAGTACCTATTTCACAGCATTCCTTGGGAGTTTCTTTGTAAAGGGCTTATCCTTTTAACAGACTGTGTAAGATAACAAGTATTAACATGGTAGTGTCAAACGACATTTAAAATTGGCAAAAATACAAAATTATCTGCTTAGAAGTTATGCTTTTCCGGAAAAGAAGATACGCAAATTGCAAAATATTTCAGCAGCTAATCTACACCAACCCAGTACTAACTGTAGTTTCCTTACGATTTGTGCAGTTCTAATGAAGAATATATATTAGTGGGCATTGCATGCGACAGCAGGAATTGTAGTCAATCCCAAAATCGGTGATTTGATATTTTAGTGTCGGCCTTTCAAAGATCCAGGATATGGGAACATTGATCGGTAACATGGATGTGCATATCCAAGGGAAACATGCATATATATAGATGATGCAAAACGAGGAACATGACAAAAGGAAAGGAATAAAGGAGAAGCAGATGGCCTGAGCTCAGATTGAAAAGGACAGACATATTGCATGTATAGGGCACGCAGCAGTTTCCTGCGTTATATACATGTATATATCCAATTTAAGAGTCACTAGTTAAGTACTCGTGCGTTACAACAGATTCGAAATAAAACATACCACATGTTTTAAAAAGTGTGATAAATTGATTCCTCGGATATATGTTGAAAAAGTCAAATCAAAGTTTTCTAAGACATAACTTTATAATCCCTAATACATAAGAGTGTTTAAGTAGGAAAAAAATAGCAATTATCATCCGTGTTCTTGCAATTCTCATCTCAGCATATGTACGAAACATGTCTCAGTAGCAGTCAAATAACAATAAGGTTCACCTTCTCTAGATTATACCTTCTGTTTCTTCCAAGATAACTTAGTTGTCACACTTCAAAGAACATCAGTATTCCTCGAACTAAACCCGGGATCATGAAAATGGTCAATAAATCATAAGTGATCATAATCATTCGCACTCGTACTTCAGGCAACGCCACGATATACTACTGGACAGCCACATGATTCTGGCATTGCAGTATTTTGCTTTTGCATAATAACGTTTGTAACTTTCATAAACTCTAGTAAACAGTGATGAATCTACCAACTAAACAAATGAAGAATCACCTCTACTCATTATCTGGTGAAGCGAAATGATCTACAGCTAGAATATCAACTATCTTCTCCGGTTGCATAGAATGACCTCAAGCATGGCCGACAGCTAAGGGAACCCAAATAAAGCAGAGAGAGAGAGAGAGAGAGAACACAATCAAAATGGTGAAAATTCATTGTGGTCTGCCGATAAAAAAGTAATGAATCACAGATGAATTGTAAAGATGACATAAGCGTTAACACTGCAGCAATTGCCCAAAGATCATCTCCTACAACTCCTACAAAAAAAAATGTTTCGAGTTAATAGAAAGCAAACCTACTTGTGTTCCTCCTTCTACCATGTTCTATAGTTGGTTGCACAGAAACCATTAATCCAATGGATCTTAAAACATCACCAATAGCTTCTCTGCCTCTTCTTTAATTGCCTTTTGAATATCAATTCCTTGGTTGCTCTCCCTCCCTCTCTCATGCCCCTTTAAGCTACTAGACATTCTTCAAAATTGTGAAATGGATAAATAGAAAAAGGTGAAGCAAATTTCACCACTACCAGATCTTTGATCTTTTGTGACGGCCAAATTGTACATGTAAGTAATTGAAATGGAACATTCTCTCATGAAAAAGTAATACCTATTAAGGAGAAATTGAGCTGTCATATCTCTTGGTGGAACAACGATAACCGTACCCATTTGAATCATTGCTAGAAGCACCTGCAGGATTGTTTTGCAAAACTTCATTGGGTGTAAACTACTCTTTGGAGATCATATGCCCAAAGAAACTTACTCTCTCAGGATCCTTTTGATAAATTCCATAAAATGCTTCAAGCAATCCTTCTTAGATATTTGACTATTACTGGCATACTGCAAGTAGGAAGAACGAAGGTTAATTAGATTAACCATGCTGCAAACATCTAGTATAGTTTTTCTTTCGAAATGAAACTTTATGGGAATTGGGAGATCAAGAAATCAGATGCAACCTTCCCGTAATTCCAAAATCATAGAAGATTCCCATAATTCCAGTATTTCCACTGATTGCTGGATGCTGTGTAAAGAATGGCCAATAGCAATCACTACTACAAAAGAGGTTATACTGGACGGCTACATCACAGACGGTTCATACGGAACCGTCTGCGCTTAAACTATCACAAACAGTTTATAGTATCAATCGTCTGTAATATTTTTACAGACGGTTATTAACACGAACCGTTTGTGATAAGTGAGACATCATAGACGGTTCATGTTAAGAACCGTCTGTGAAAGTTGCAAACATCATAGACGGTTTATATAAAAACCGTCTCTGATATTCTAGACATGACAGACGGTTCTTATAACAAACTGTTTGTGATATTGCGGATTAGCACAAATGGTTATTAATACGAACCGTCCGTGATATATTGGTATCACAGACCATTTGTGGTTGGAATTGCCTGTGATAATCTGCGCTGTTAAATACTGGGCGTACGTGGTCAATCTCGACACAAATCTGTCTTCATCCGGCTTTAGGGAGTTCGGTGAAAACATATCGTTGTCTTCTTAGTGATCAGAGATTAGTACTCAATTACTTTTAATAACTTATATGCATGCTTTTGTAATTGAAAGAGATGATAAATATGTTTTTGTTTAGATCTAGCTAGTTAGGTTTAGAAAGATAATGTTAGTTTGCTCAAATTTAGAATGGCTAAGTACTCGTAGTTCACTTCAATATATTCTTGCTTAACATTATTATGTAATGAATACATGGCTAGCTAGCTACCTACGTAATATATATAGATGTCATGTGCAAGTATAGCTAGTCTAATTTGCTATATAATAGCACTAATAATCATTTTTGGTACTCATTTGTTACATGTGTAGCGTAGATGGACCGAAGCTGAATGTGTTGTTTCATTTATAAAAACCGTCTGTGATATTCGACTATCACAGATGGTTTTTGGTATTAACTGTCTGTGATATGGTTCATATCACAGACGGTTCGGTTTTCTGAACCATTTGTGATATCATTCATATCATAAACAGTTCAGTGTTTGAAACGGATTAGGATATATATCACAGACGGTTTGGAACACCGAACCGTCTGTGAAAGCTATTTCAACAGCGATTTTATTTGCCCTTTTTCGACTAGTCTCAGGATTTGCTAGCCATTCTCTCTGAAAACAAGCAAGATCACGTATATAGCACAGGACAATCATTACATAAATTACACAGATGAATGAAACAACACCAGCAGAGCATAAAGAGCATTCTCATGAACCAGGGAAAAATTAAAACTAGCATAAAGCTCAAGTTTTAAATTATTGATTATTGCTCTCAGATGTAGGGTTACTCAAGATATAATATTGGTCTTCCCACTACTATGGTCTATAATCTTCACTAATTGGATATGTCAAATGAGATTCAAACCTGGAGCTCTTAAATAACAAGTTACTTATCTGCCAAACTTAAGAAAACATTAATTTATACTTTCGGCTAGCAGGAAGGCAAAGCAAGTGACCACAGGACAGTACTTCAACTTAATATACTCCGACTGAAACAATCACAGATTCTACAAGTTTGATAGCAAACCGAATTAGCTAACAATTGAAGCATATATCCCGAAGTACTAAAGATCACAGAACTAATTAGCCAACTATTCCGAAAGTGATAGATTGAAAGATTAACAAACAAATGATAGCAATCGTAACAATTTAGAGCTTAAGTTTGAACATCCAATTTTAGTATTAGACCAGTATCATCATTGAGCTTTAAACCGAGCCCACTAGCAACCAATGTCTCCCAGTACTAGAGCGTATATTAGAGATTAATGAACTAGCACAGCTCACAATGTTTGCAATCAAAAGGACTGAAATACTCACGGTGCAGATGGCACTCAAAGCCGTCCAGAAGTGAACCAAGCCGGTGGAAGCAAAACTACAGAGAAGAACCAGGCAAGGCACACCCGAAGGTACTGACCCAGAAAACCTAGCGCTCCTCTGTGCCGCCGAGAGAGAGGAGCATGGTAGGCGGAGATACAATGCCATTTTGCCCTTCAGGACACACCAGAACCAGCAAAGTCAAGGGAAGGAGAAGCCGCACAAGGACGCCGAGAAGCACCGGCCGTGTGCGCCTCGCCGCCGAGCACCAGGGAACATGAATCACCACCGAGACCTGCGGTTACTAGCGAAGAAGAGGCCCCAAGGATCAAAATCCAAAGCCAACTCGGGAAGAAAAGAGGGGAATGAAGAGATAGAGCTCACTATTTTTTTGATGAATCTCATGGAGGAGGCGACCTCCTTTTATAGCTGAGAGGAGGAGGGGGAAGAGGAGATCAGAGCGGTGGCCACCAACGATTGGAGCTGAGGCTCCCGGGCCGCAAGTGCCTCCAGTACTGCCACCTCTCTCCGCCGAAATCACTGCCGCCCCAAAGATTGGATCTGCCGAGTGAGCCGCCGCACGGGAGGAGACCAGTCTCCTCCCCTTATCTCTTCGAGCCGGCCCACCGACAGGTGGTCCCCATTCTCTTTTTTCCTGTTTTTCATTTCTTTTGTCAATTGAGAAATTACCGAAATGCCCTTGGAAATACTGTAGAAGGCACTGTGCTCCTGGTCTGACCTTCCAGAGAAAATTCTAGTGATGGAAAGTAAATATCAAGGGACAAGGATACTGGTGAACATCACAAAGCATAGGACCGTAAGAATATAGCCATTTCATCTGCTGCACAGATCAAGGTCCTTGCTAAAGAAACTGCCTAGCACAGCTCTAATCCACATCCGTGAGGGGAGGACAATCGACGAAACGAACGCCTCGCAAAGGCGTTTACCGACAGAGCCAGAAGATCTTATCCCATCGAAGCAAACACGAAGATTGAGGATGTACACTACTACTCAATGCTCCGATGACTAATGAGATAGTGAGATAACACGCAGTTAGCATGGCGATCAACGGGGCCACTCATGGCCACAGCCCCCCAGCACCGCATGTGCAGTGCAGTGTTGAGCTCGATCAATCTGTATCACAGCATCAGTCCGTGCGTCCAACCGCAACAAGAGGCAGGATTTTTTGCTGGTTCTAAATTTTTAACAGGGCTGTACGTCCGATTTTGCCGATAATTGTAAAATTTTGAAAGATTTTGGTCGAAAATTTTAAATCAGAATTCAAATTTTAAAAAATATTGACCGATTATTGGTTGAATTTAAATTGGTCCAAATTAGTTATAAATTGGCTTCAATTCAAATTTAGCCAAAATTATTTAGCCGGTACTCATATTTACCAGAAGGTAGCGGTAGAACTCGTAAAACCGAGGCTAATCCCCTCGACAAGGGTTTCCCCTCTAGCTGCACATGTGCAACGCGAGGCTAATCCATTGTTTCGAATCCTGAAAGGCTCGCAAAATTGAACAAAGACAAGTTCACTCACCAAGAAACTAACAGACAGACAAGTTCACTCACCAAGAAACTGACAGACAGGCTAGTCAAGATGATTGGTCAGTCAGACCAAACAGCGCATATAATTCTGATAGAAATGAGCAAAATCGGAGCGCGCAAGCAATGACATCGGATCCCTGTCGTATCCGCGAGCGTGAAATGATCGATTAACTGCAGAAGGTGGCAACCAAGGATGGCAACAGAGGCTTGATCCATCCATGAACACTGCGAGGTGATAATGAGGCCTCAAGGCCACAAGATCTGAAGAAAATATTAGTAATATGCCCTAGAGACGATGTTGTAATATTCTGTCCGTACCCTCCCTAGGGACTAATTCGGGGATATTGAAAAGGAGTCAAGGAAAACATAATTAAGGGATTCGCTTGGGAGAAACTATCCCAATTCGATTGAATCGGGAGAAAGTTGGGTTGGGCTGGCGTGTCAGAGGAAGGGAGGGGGACTTCCTAGTTAGCCGCAACCTCCACTCCACCCATGTCACCAGCCACCATGCCAAGCCGCACGCCCGCTGTGATGTTGTGTGCTGGCTGAAGGCACTACTACAGAAAAGGTCATCACAGACGATTCAAAAACGTCATCACAGACGGTTTTCTAAACCGTCTGAATTTATAGGTAAGTGATAATCGAAGGTTATCACAGACGGTTGTCGAACCGTCTGTGATATATCAGTATCACAGACGGTTTTTAACTAAAAACCGTATGTGATAGCTGATTATCACAGACGGTTTTTAGTTACAAACCGTCTGTGATATTGATATATCACAGACGGTTTTTAGTTACAAACCGTCTGTGATTATCACCTATCACAGACGGTTTGTAACTAAAAACCATCTGTGATGTTCTCCCCTAAATCTATTTCTGTTTATTGGCTAGCCTCAGGAAATGCTAGCCATGCCCTCTGAAACAAACAGATAAAGATGTACATGTATACATACATTCACATCTCAATTCATTTCAGAAATATAAAATATTCAATTCACATCTCAATTCATTTCACAAACATAAAACATCGAATTCGCATCACACTTCATTTCACAAACATAAAGCATCCATTTCGCAAATCAACTAATTGAAATGAAATAAAATATCCATTAACAAATACACAATTACAAAAGATCTACACTGCATTTGCACTTAGATGGTAACATTGCATTTTCTATTGCTCTATCACTCCAGAATCGAGATCTCGTGGAAGGAACTGATCCATAATCAACGAATTTGTCAGATTGCACAAGCTATACTTGCATGGTGCATGATTGCCATTCAAGTATTGCTTGTGCAGCCGACAAGTTCGTTGATTATGGATCCGTTCCTTTCGCGAGACCTCGATTCCGGAGTGATAAGAGCAATAAAAAATCATTGTGTGCAGTGGAACTCTCCATCTGATCTTACTTTAGACCACAAAAACCAAGCAAACTCTCCTTGAATTTTTGCAAAGTCCGGCTGTTTCAATGCAGTTGTAGAGATGGGCGCAACTTGTCGATAGGAATATCAATGCACGTACATATATAACCTGACAAGTATGAAATAAATATGGGAAAATTGACAAACCTTAGCATTGGTGATCTTCTAGGAATCGAGGAGTAGTCTCATATGGTGGCAAACGTAGAATCCACACGTGTTGCCCGGCTGCTGCTGCTGCTGGCACTGCAAAAAAATAGAATGTGGTAAATCAAGAGGCATAACTACTAAGTGTTGTATAGGATTAATTAATGTGTAGCTAGCAAATACCCGAAAATTGCGAACATGTTTCAAGGGCTTGGCCCCTGTCGTCGAGCCACATGTTTGTGCAACGTTTGCGGCGAACGACCTTCGTTATTCAAAAAAGTTAGATTAGTCATTCGGAAGGAAAGAAAGAGTACAATGTACAATGTACTTACCTATCGAGTATTTGGGCGATAGCTGTGTACTTGGATTTGTTCTTACTTAGAGAATCAAGGTATATAGCCTTGTTCCATTTTGGTATAATTAGAATTAAAATCCAATGGAAGTGCTCATTGTATGGCATAAGAAGAAATTCCTTATCGCGGTGAGCCAGTAGTGTTGATGTAATATAGCTCTCGACAAAGGATGCATTCTCGTTGATGGTATCAAAGGTGACCAAGAGTGGGTCCAAGAAACCAATTGGTGTTTTTGTTGATCTAGCTTCGGTCAGCATGAATCTATATATATACACAGAAAAGCAACAAATTGTGACATATATCGGTATTACGTGAACAGAGACTATGATTGTACAGACTTACAGCGTCCAGCATCGAACGAGTGAGACGTCGAGAGCGTTGAGCGTGAAAAGACCAAATATATCGTCAAAGGTCACCGCGAAGACACATTCCTGAATTTCGTGCTGGAAATGTTCCCGCTTGAATTTGACAGTGATACTTGAGCGCCGTTCTGCCTCTGGCCTATTGGACTGTTCCATATACCAAGCGTGTAATGTTTGGCAACCAAGTCCTAAGGCTAAGAGGTGCTCTTCCGGGAATATCATCGGCTCGCCTGGCACGAATTTGCGGGCCAATGGCAGGTACGGGATATCGTCATCATCTTTCGTCTTTGATTTGCCCTGGCCACTGCCTCGACTGTAAGTCGACTTTATGGTAGTCGACTGTAATGGTACAGACGGTGCAAGTTGCACCAGTGCATTTAGCTCTGGTTCGCACTGCCCTTCTGGTCCGGCCACTGGTGAAGAAGCCTCCAGGAAGATATCGCTTTTGGACCACTGGATGAATGTTCCAATGGTCTGCCCTAGAGTCACGATCTCGTCGTTGGGGGCCTTCGGTAGCGGAACGACCTCAAAATTGGCATGCACACCATCCACATTAACTTTTGCGTAGCCTGGCACTAAAGGTTGACCGTGCACCATGGCCCCGATACCAGACTGATATGCCTAGCCCTAAGAAGCGTACAAGGAAACGGAGGCACATCTCACTTGGAGCCTGCACTTCGTAGGCTCCTACATAACGATACAAAATTAGCTACTCCAATAGGCCTATCAATGGAGTAAGCATTCGAGAGATAATAATTATTACCTGGATGTTGTCCATAGGAAATCTGGCCTCGCTTTCCATCGGATTGGACGCGCAACTACTCGGACGGTTGTGCGGGCTAGCTAGCACAGGAGCGGCGGCCTGCTGACTTTCTGTATGCTTTCGCACCTCATCTCTGACTACATCAGCCAGCTCACCCATTAGCTGCTCTCTAAGAGATGCCTTGATCTCTTCTCGTAGCCGCTCCTCACGCTCGGCTTTGGTTCTCTTCCTACGCCGATACATTTCGGAGTCATCTTGGAAACCATGTTTCCAAGGAACGTAAAGCCCAAGGCCTCTCGTACGGCCCGGGTGCTCCTTGTTTCCCAGGGCCACAGAGAGCATATCATTCTCCCTTGTTCGCTAGAATGATCCCAGGGTAGATTCAAAACTCAGCTCTTCCTGCAAGAGCACGACATGTCATTTTAAGCCGTGCGTTAACGTCGTGCTTTGTTTTATCACGAATGTTCAGTAAGAGACCAATCAAGCTGTCGCATACATTTTTTTCTACGTGCATGATGTCGATGCAGTGTCAAACATCTAGGTACTCCCAATAAAGTAAGTCCCAAAATATTGATCTCTTCTTCCAAGTGTTCTTCTCATGAGCCTTCAATTTACGTCCCTTTCCGAAAACAACATCTAAATCCTTAACCATATCATAAACCTCGTGTCCTCTTAAATGCCTTGGAGCTAAACCATCTTCCTTCTCTCTGTCAAATTATTTCTTCATCTTGCGGTATGGGTGAGCCCTCCGAAGGAACCGGCGGTGACGCATGTAGACGGTTTTGCGTGAGTGTTTCAGCCATACACTCTCGGTACCATCTAAACAGTGAGTACAAGCTTTGGCACCTTTTGTACTATGGCCCGATAGGTTACCAAGGGCAGGATAATCATTTATGATGCAGAATAATAAGGAGCGCAGAGTGAAGTTCTCTCGTTTGTATGCATCCCATACATGTACCCCTTCGTTCCACAGTATTTTTAGATCTTCCACCAACGGTGCTAGGAATACATCAATATCATTCCCAGGTTGTTTTGGCCCTTGGATAAGTATCGACAGCAAAATATACTTTCGCTTCATACACAACAAAGGAGGAAGGTTATAGATGCAGAGAGTCACGGGCCATGTGCTATGTCGGCTGCTCATGCTACTAAAAGGATTCATTCCATCTGTACTCAGTCCAAACCTTATATTTCTTGGTTCTGCACCGAACTCTACAAAACTCCTATCGATGTTTCTCCACTGCGCGGAATCAGCAAGGTGTCTTAGCATTCCATCCTTCTTGCGCTCCTCCGAGTGCCAACGCAGCAGTTTTGCCTCCTTTGGATTTGCAAAAAACCTTTTCAAACGGGGAATTATAGGAAAATACCATGCCACCTTAGCAGGAGGTCCTTTCTTCGCCTCTGTTCCCTCGCCATCATCTGATTGATTATTACGTTTGTATCGGGATGCATTGCACATCGGACATACATGAATGTTTGCATACTCTTTACGGTAGAGGATACAGTCGTTCGGACATGTATGTATTCTTTCTACTTCCATTCCCAACAGACAAAGAACCTTCTTGGCTTTATACATGGTTTTAGGCAACTCATTTCCCTCCGAAAGCATGTCCGCTAAAAGACCTAGCAGCGCCGTAAAATTCTTGTCAGACCAACCGTTGCTTGCCTTCAATTTCAACAGTTCAAGCACGGTCAACAACCTCGTGTACTTGCAGCACGTGAACAAAGGTTTATCCGAGTCCTCCATCAAGCCTCGGAATTTAACATACTCTCTCTCATCATAGTTCTCTTCTACATCGCGAAGCATTTGATCTAGATTATCATCGTGCAACCTATCCGAATCCGAACCACAATCGACATCATCCGGCGGCATGTCGACATTCACTTCACCGGCGATGTCATCCGGCGGCATATCATTCACTTCACCGGTGATGTCATCCGGCGGCATATGATCATTCATTTCGCCATGACTGGTCCAACACGTATAACCCTTTTTGAAACCCCTCCGAATCAAGTGTGCTTCAATTTGCCCTCGGTTCTTAAACATATTTAAATTCTCGCAGTCACTGCATGGACAGTACATATATTCCACCCCCTTATTCAACATATCCTCCTCGGCAGCTCTTGTAAAAGCAGACACGCCATTAATGTACTCTTCACTCACACGACTCACGGCATACATCCAGCTTCGGTCCTACGTTACGTACATATATAACAACTTAGTATTAAAAATTAAATTAACTAATTATTACTACATATATACCGGCCACATGTATTATATTGAGGCTTAATTTGCTAGCTCAATTCATATTATAAACACAACAGCTATTATATAACCAACAATTTTGCAAACCATCTTCAATTAATAACACTCACCAATTACTTAGATCTAAATTGTAATGCATGCAAAGAAAAAATAAATTTCATTACTAACCATATCTAGAGCAACCAGGAAAGTATGAATCTTCAAAGCTCAATCTCTGCTTCCTCCCACCAAATTAAATGGCCTGAAATCGCCTAGCTTGCCTCCTGAGCGAAAGAGTGTGCAGCAGCGGCTAGATCTGGATCGAAATGAAGACAGCTGCGGTCTGAGCAGCGCAATAAATTCCTACTGCCATTATCACAGACGATTTTTAATTAAAAATCATCTGTGAATTATCACAGATGATTTTTTTATTAAAAACCGTCTGTGATAACCAACTTATCACAGACGGTTTGTTATTAAAAACCGTCTCTGATAATATGGGATTATCACGGACGGTTTTTAATACAGACCGTCTGTGATACTAAAGTATCACAGACGGTTCATCGGTAAGAACCGTCTGTGATACTCATTTTCTCCGACTCCACCAACTCAGACAGTGTCCAAATTAAAACCGTCTGTGTTAGTATCGGTCACAGACGGTTTTGTCAAACCGTCTGTGATTGGCCGTCTAGTATTAAGCTTTCTGTAGTAGTGAGGGGAGGAGCCAGGGGGTAGCAGGAGGAAGGCGCCAGCTAGGTGAAGAAGAGGCAAGAAGGGGGGCGGCCAGGAAACGGGAGAAGAAGGAGGAAGGAAGAGGAAGAGGAAGCCGTGTTGGGAAAAAATCATTGGGTTTAGGTAATTACCGTTCTAGACCTTGATCTCCTTGTTTTCAGCCGTAATAGATTATTGTTTTAGCGGTCGTGATAATGCTAGACATAGTAGATGAGAATTGTAGAAAATGCATTTTAGGGACTGTTGTTCGTCAAGATCGTTGTTTTGTATTGCGATTAAGTTTTGGGGTAGCTACGTCATGTTTCATAGCTTGTCCATATTAAGAAAAATCGTAGAATTGTCTGAAGTTTTCATAGAGTGCAAGATCAAGTAATTTGGTTAGCGGTTTAGGAGTTATGGTCTCAAGAATTCTACTGTCTAGAAGTGGTTGTTGTTGGACGTAGTTGTGGTATTCTGTAGATTAGCCTTAGGAGATGGCCAAATTAATTCTTGGGCATAACTAAAGAAAGGTAGGGAATTTCCTATAGTTTTCAAAAGTCATATGGTTCACTATGGTTGTTGTTGTAGAATAACATATATTAAACTACTAAGCCTGCGGTCTAGAAATTAATAAAATTATCTTCAGTGTGGAAAATGGGGGCTTAGATGAAATAATCATAGCTTTAGTCCAATTGAAAAGTTATAGGAAATTTCATGTAGTTTTCAGAAAACATATGGTTTGCTATATTTGGATCCTCGAGTGATAGTTATGACATTTTGAACACTAGGAGAGCGTAGGGGAATGTCTAGTGGAATGGGAAATAGTTGGACTAGGAAGTGGGTGGTATAATTGTTGTCTTGTTTGTTATTTGTACTATTATGGCAATTATTGAGATGGAGTATTTTCTATAGGCGAGATTGCCACAGGGTTGGTGTCGTCTACCCATTGTTCTGCTCCATGAGGTTGAAAGGCAAGTACATAGTAGAATAGTAGGTGATGGTTGATAATTGCTCATTATTATTGAATTATTCTTGTCATTATTTGATTACCTTTTTATTTAGTATGAGATAAATCAATGATAAGTCATATAGCTAGTCCGAAGTGGATGAGCCAGGTTGGTAAGAAAACTATTTGACTAATCCAAAGTGTTCTTGAGTAAAACCTACAGAGATAGGCACCTCTGCGGGATGGAAGGGAGAGGGTGAACGTCGACGGGCGTTCCCTTTATTATACCAGTATAAGTTTAGAGATGCATGTTGCAGTGCATTGCATTTACAAGAAGAAAGATGAGAAAGAGAGAATGGTGGATATTGATATGTGTTATAATTATGGTATTAATCCTATTATTTTGCTTTGTACTGGCAGAGTGTTGGACCCACTCTTACTTATGTTGTTGTTTTTATGTGATTGTTGAAAAGGACATGCATATGAGGGAACTAGCATATGATTGATCTTGCACCATCAATGCTTCACTTATCGCCTAACATTTATTCATTCATTGTTGGAATAAATAATATTAGTCATGCAAGTCTTAGCTTTGAATAATGGTTTGCCTTAGAACAAGATAATATCAGCATGTTGCTACTTGTCGAAGTTTCCTTTGATTAAACTTATAATTGGTTATCTTATTTCATGTTATTTATTTATTCCTTTTATTGTTGTAATATCTGTGTTCATGATTATATTGTGGAATTATAGTTAAAGTCTAGCTAGTTGATGGATAGTTAAAATTGGTAACAATTGTAGTTGTTAGTGACATTCTAGACTCTTGTTAAGCCGGGGTGTTACACATGCAGATGATTGTATCACTTCTATGTTTATGATCTTTTGACTAATATATTATTCTCTCTTAAATAAATATCGGTTGCATTGATCAATAAATATATGACTTGTTCGTTGAATTATTTATTCTTGTTTAGGTGTTATTCTAAATTATCGTTGATCTTATATCATTACGTAAGACAATTATGATTTATAGATCAGCAAATGTATTAATTGATGATTATATTTCACAGATCATAGATATGGGAATATCAAATTAATAATGTGGACACATGTTAGAGAACATGGTGTTAGATTGACCTACTATGAGACACTGCGAGAATTGTTATATTCTTAAGTGTTATCAGTTGGTCTCATATATATCATATGTAGGATCCTTATACCTGAGATCATCATAGTTTTCTACATGTGTAATAGTTTGTTTAGAGGTTACCAAACAGTACTCTGTAACTTGGTGGTCTTAAAGGTAGCTTTTGAATTTACTATGAAACACACGAAGAAATATGAGCGATCAATATCATAGGTGGATCCCATGTTGTTCATGGGTGTTCAGTCGAACACCCAAATTTGTAAGCGAAATACCCTCTATTTAGCAGATATATTTGGCATATATATTGGTAATTGGTCTACATATTTCATATTTATACCCCCAATAGATTTCAACCCACTCAAACACATCCCCCTCTCAATTCATCTCAAAAACTACAATCCAGTTGAAGGTTTAAGAAGGTTAACTAGAGGGGGACGGGTGAATAGACAATTTAAAATTCTTTTGGCCAAAACTGAGTTTTACGCAGAATTTAAATTCAAGGTAGTAAGATAGCCGCGGCGAGCGCCAAGCGTGGCTTAGCCAAATCGCCTACAGTCGGGGTCCCGAGAGAGAGCGTGTGGCGGCGGTTGTACCACCGGGGCCAACAAGGCAGGTTGCGCACGTCGACAACAGCACAAGTGCATCCCTATTTTCAGGTTCCAAATCCCATATTCTCAATTTAACAAATTTTTCTAAATTATTTGAGATGTTGTTTCTACTACAAATAATTTATACTTTGATTTTTCTACTATAAACCTCTAGTTTAACTCTGAACACCCATCCTAAAAATTCTGGATCCACCACTGATCAATATAGATGCCTGATATGGTTGGATTAAAGAAGTGCATGGCCATGCCGAATGTGGTTGAAGAGTCAATCACAACTGAGTGATCTACTACAGGTTCGACTGAAGGATCGAGCTATTATAGAATGATATGTTTATCGCCTTGAGTTTGATCTAGTATTGTGAGGTAAAGGATCGGTACATGAGCACTATATAGGTTTACCTAATATGATATTTATGCATATTTAGGAGTCGATATGTCCCGCTAGGGACCGCTACTGATTTGTGGACTGAAAAGGAGTTTTTGGGCCACGGCCGAATATACATGAATCTACAGGGTCATACACTTAACAGGTTAGAACACATCAGTTTAGACTAGATCTATTACTGATAGGTCAAATGGGCTTCACACCTTATTGGACCCGTAACGTAGGATTCCACTATGGGGTTATATTAAGAGAGTCGTGAGGCTAAGGGATGCATCTTGTACACACCCACTGAAACCCTAACCACCACCTCTCACAAGCCTTGCCGTACATACTGGTACTAGCACTCTGGCATACGGCGTTCCTCCCTGAACGTATGGACTTCGGTAGAGGAGTTACTGCAACTGCGGTGCTGATCGGGATGATCATGAGGAGATAGATGGCTTATGGAGATGTTGATCTTCCACTACACCGACGCGTGCTACATAGAATTGGGCTGCTTTAACTCTTCTTCTATTGTACTGTGTGTTTGGTGTCTATGACACTACTACAGAAACCCGTATTACAGACGGTTTAGAAACGTCATCACAGACGGTTTTTTGAACCATCTGAATTTATGGGTCAGTGATAATCGAAGGTTATCACAGACGATTTTTGAACCATCTGTGGTGTAAATATCACAGACGGTTTGTAAGTAAAAACCATCTGTGATAGGTGATAATCACAGACGGTTTTTACTTACAAACCGTTTGTGATTATCACCTATCATAGACGGTTTTTACTTACAAACCGTCTGTGATTATCAGCTATCACAGATGGTTTTTAGTTAAAAATCGTCTGTGCTATTCGCTTCTAGCCCTAAATCTATTTCTGTTTATTAGCTAGCCTCAAAAAATGCTAGCCATGCCCTCTGAAACAAGCATATCAACATGTACATGTATACATCCAATTCACAAACATAAAACATCCATTTTGCAAATCAATTAATTAAAATAAAAACAAGCAAATATAGTATGAAACACATTACACATTTTATCTTTATTAAGATTAGAGCCTACCATTACAACAAACAGGTTGCCCATCTAGCTAACACAATAGGAACAGAGAAAAGCAACAAACAGGTTGCCCATCTAGCTAACACAACAAGAATAGAGAAAAGCAAAGATCCTCTACGCCTAGGCCTTCTCACCCCTGATGCAGCGCACGAGCTGGATGTCTTTGACGCCCACCATCGTCGGCGTTGATTGAGCACTACCTTGTGCATCGTCTGCTTCATGGGGCTATTATGGTATGGGTCAAGGAAGAGGAGGAGAACAGCAAAGAGGAGGAGAACAGCAAAGGAGGCTGGGTTCTGGTGATTATTTATAGGGGAGGGAGTGCGAAATTTTTTGGCGGGGGACAGAGAGGCGAAGCTACGATCCGTGAGGTGAGGATTGGTGGATTTCTATTGGTTAGGATTGGGTTGAGGAGGATCGACGGGCCCAGCGGTCATATTATCACAAACGGTTGATAGCCAGAACCAGCTGTGATGAATGAATATCACAGATGGTTCTATCTGCCAACCGTCTGTGAATTAGAGTACAAAATTTTATATACCGATGCAATATAAACAACTAGTCTGAAAAGATAAAATGGCAAATTTTTGTATTACTTATATATACTCATTTGAAAGGTTTCGATGAGATCTACAACATTTCAGTTGAAGCAAAATCTAAATTCCGAAAGGAAGACCAAGAAAAAGGGCAAAAACAGAAATCAAAAACTTGCAACGCAGGTTTAGGTCCAAACATGGCCGATTTTCGGGGTCTTGGAGGGCGACTAGCACAATCTAGTCATTTTTTGGATCGAGCTCATCGTTAGCTTTCCAACGAGTACAAGAACGTCGAAAACGGACACCATATGCAAAAGTTATGCCCGTTTTACTGAAGGTGTCTCAAAACTGAATCCTATTCGGACTCAAGCGGGAAATTATGAAATTTTAAAAAATTGCAAGGCGGGAAACATATCATAGACGGTTTTTAATACGAACCGTCTATGATAACTTCATTATCACAGACGGTTTTTATTAAAAACCGTCTGTGAAATATCACAGAAGGTTCTAGATAAGAACCGTCTGTGATGTCTGCCATCATCACAGACGGTTCTTATCTAGAACCGTCTGTGATAATGAAATTATCATAAACAGTTCGTATTAAAAACCGTCTGTGAAAATACCACAGACGGTTATTCGTATGAACCGTCTGTGATACTTGCAGCACAGACGGTTCCTAGGAACCGACTGTAATATAAGCGTCTAGTTTAGCCTCTTTTATAGTAGTGTGATCTTTTATTCATATAACTTCCTAAAAATTTTAATTTGCGTTAGCCTTCGTGTGTCCTAAGAGAAATAACTGTGGCTAAGTTTGTCATCCAGGGCAGGCAATGGCCTGAGCGGCACCACGCGCGAAGTGGACAGGCACGTTGTTGGTTGGGGTAAAGCGACTTGCCGTCAGTCGATCTCAAGAAGCGAACCAGCAAAGGGAAGCGAGAATCTGCAGGCGGTAGAGGGAACACAGGAAACTGTTTTGCCAGTTTGCCACCATGCATTGAGGACTGCATGAACTATACTACTAGTCGTGCCAGTACTTTTTTGCTCGTCAGGTCAGCTGCAGAGCTGGGTGAGAGCAAGGATTGGGAGTCTAATTGGCTTGCATGGCAGTAACGTCCCTAGGAGTTAAGCGCACAAATAGCTCTGAAGCTAACTTATTTTACAAATCTAGCACTCATACGTACGAAATTGCAAATCTAGCCTTATATTTGAACTTACCGCGCTCAGGACTGTGGTAGAAATCTATCGCACTCAGGGACCACGGCAGCATCCATGCATACATTTATATCACTAATTGCTAATTAATATTGCTAATCACTAATTAATATCACTAATTAAGCACTAATTAATCACATGCATCGCCCTGCCGCTGTGCCCCTAAGTGGTCAGTTGACCACATAGGGATGTTGCGCTCGATCGACTACTGCGGTAACTTCCTACCACGGTCCCCTAGCGCGGTAGCTTCCTACCCGGTAGGTTCAAGTATGAGGCTAAATTTGCAATTTCGTAAGCATGACTGCTAGATTTGTAGAAAAAAGTTAGTCACAGTGCATTTGTGCGCTTGATTCCGTATCTAAGATTAAAATAAAGAGGTACATAGAATCCTAGTCTTCTTCAATCTCTAAACATCACTTCCTTTCTAATAGCCATTGGATGTCGGTGCAATGGGACTACTCCGAATCCGACCAATAGTAGGAGGTGCTCCCACCCCGGCTGCCCCATTGTTGGGTCCGCACCTGTACCAGGTTCAAAATATCTTAGTTTACCAACCGCCTTCTTTTGGGCCCGTTTTTAAGACGGGGTCAGTAGGAAAATTATAGTAAAAAGTGTACTGAGTTCATTTGTACCGGTCAAAATCGCATGTAACTATTTTCCTATGTGTATTGTCTTCAGTGAACAACTTCCTGTTCTTTTTCAGCTTCTCCCGATCCCCTGGAGGCTTCATGTTCTTTTTCAGCTTTTGGTTTCTACTTTTGGCTTTTTGACAGTAAATAACTTTTAAACAGAGTGTCTTTTTAAGATGGGGTCTACTAGTTAATTGTAGTACATACTGTACCGACTTCATTTATATCGGTAAAAATCGCATGTGAGTTTCTGTTACTCTATAATCTCTCATACGAACAGCCTAAAAAATATAAACCACAGTCAAAAGACATAAACCTCAGTAAAAAGAACAGGCGTTTAATGTGCGCTCCTCCTCTGCTGTTCCTCCCTTCCCAGTTCATCTCTTCATCCCCAATCTCTACCTCTCCCAGGTGATTTCTCTCAAATCAGCGCATAGAAGGCAACGTGCCGAGCTAGACGCTTCTTGCGGACCCTTCCCGAGCTCCTCCTCCCCGAGCACGCCTCCTCAAAATGGCACATGGAGCGCTGACAGCGGAGTCGCAGGGAACGGCGGCGGTGGAAGATGCCAGCGCGTGGAACGCGCTGACGGCAGTGGCAGCAGTGGTACGGCCAAGGGAGGATCGGCATCAGCTTCAGCGACTAGAGGTATGGGATTTGGTTCACCTTGATTTATTTGTATTGATAATTTGATATATGATTAAGCAAACTAGCAAAGTTGCTCTTCTTGTTTTGGCACCGAAAGTTTGGTAGTACAAAAGTTCATTTTGCTGTTCAAGTTCATCCTATCAGCTCGTGAGCCGTGAGTTCGTTGATGGAAGTTACTGGCATTTTTGTGCCAATACGTTGACTTTGGACTGTACTTATTTATTGGTCATAGTCTCATAGACCGATCATGGACTTTGTCGATGAACTTTGTTATTTGCTCACTAGTGGCTGGTGCTTCTGAATTTTACATGCTTCCTGATGGACTGTGTTCATCTTGAAATTACATGCATGCGTTCTGGTGCTTCTGAATTTGCAGGCATGTTTTTTCCTGCCCATTTTCGCACTATATTTTTACCCAAAAATCGTCTGATTGTCACCTATTTTCAGCCGATATTTTTGAAATCCAAATTCGGATTTGAAATTTTCTGTCGAAAAACTCCGATAGTTGCTAAAAATCGGCCTTACCAGTGACCCCGGTAAAAAAAGTAAATACCGGTATGCAAAACCCTGCCATGTACTGGCTGAAAATCCTTGTGAAAGATGATGTGTGTAATCATTGATGAGGGAATATGGAGGATACACTGCTGCTGGCTCCCTGGATTCTAATGAACTTGATGTGTATGTATGCTCTACCTGATGCGTTAATTTTTTTTACAAGACTGATGCCTTAATCGATTGTCCACTAAAATTTTCATTGTCGGACTGCTCACTAGCTTGTCGGCAGCAACAAGGATGAAGATGCGAAACGTGGAAATTAATTCTGTCATACTGAACATTGCACATGACATTCCTTTCTCTTCGTAAGTGAATTGCAGTTACCAGCTTCTCTGAAAAAAAAAACGGCGGCAATATTGAACAGTGGATGGCCGATGCGAGGCTGTACAGTCTACATACTACAGATCACGTCCACGCACCAGTCCGACGTATGCTGTATTCACTGTCCAATGCAGCCACACGATCACGTCGGCGGTCTGATGGCGAGATCACCCACACGAGAAGTGTCCGCTTTGGGGGAGTTCAAAATTCCTAGGTGAATTCTCCGTTTGAAAGCTGAAAATGAAGTTAAAAGTTTCGCGAATTTTTAGTTGAAGGTTAAATGTCTTAGTTGAAAGCTGAATTTCCCAAGTTGAAAATTGATTCATTTGTCTCAAAAGTGCAAGTGAAGCTTAGAACAACAGGAGAACTTACTGGACTTTTCGTGCAGTAAGTCGGCTGCCTTCCCACTTTTGGATATGCTGTAAGATTCGTGTCCATATGGTTAGAAGGATCGAGCAACTCTGGCGACCATGCTTTCATCCTTTCTTTCATTTTTGATAAGGAACTTGAAGAATTCCATTTACCGGACCGCACGGCCAAATCGCCGGCACTACACCTGTTACATGTTCAAGGAAAACAGTCCAACCATGAGAAATGACCGCTCTGAATCCGCTGAGTACTCTTAGCACCAGTACATGCATCAGCTGCTGAATTACAAGAACCAGGAGGAGAAAACTTAACCCGATAATTAACGAAACCTAGAATCATAGCACTTATGCTTCTCGAACCAAGACACCAAATAGTGCAAAATCGTACTCCGTCCTAGTTATCACCATTCTTTTAAATTTATGGTTTATAGCTCATGATTTTTCTCAAATGAATAGGACAGTTTTTCTACCGTCGTTTCGAAACGGTTTATCAAGATAACTTTTAGAAGTGATTTATCAGCTTTCGATTCGTTCGCACGAACGCTCATATTAGAATCAAAAATATAAATCATAGCAGAAAAAAAACGCACAGCTTGTTTGCGGACTAGACAATCCGTTTTGAAGATAACATTCCCCATGCCAAGCTGACTGCAACATACATGGCTCCGCTGCATGAGTCGCATTCGCCTTCACCAGCTGCAATCACGTCGCCATGGTGGTTCCTCACAACCAATCCCCATCAACCTGCATTACTGCCATTAAAAAATGCCCATTTAACCACGGGCGGTGGCCTCGTGGTGGGAGCGAGTGTATTTTTTTTCTATCTATATTTGATCCGTAGGATTGGTTCGGTGTGTTTTATTTTATTAGAATATACACGTATATATATTTAGTGAAAAATCACATGTCACACTCCGTAAGATCTTAGAACAGTACAGTCTCTATAAAAAAAATACTAACATGTGTAGTTAACATTCACACGTATGTACGTGTGTATGAGATGAGTGAGATATCTGTCCTTGTACTCTCGACTGAAAATGCCCCATGGGTATTCCATGGCAACAAGCAGGATCACTCTTGTTAAATGTATGGGCCCCTGCCTAGCTCAAACAAACAAAAAACAAAATTAAAAGAAAAGAAAAGCTGAAATCATGGGCTTAGACGTATGGGCCGAAAATTGTCAGTCTCGGACGTCAATTATTGGGCTGGACCGAGTGTCGCGGGCCACTCTTGTTAACGATCTCGGTGAACGGCTACCCGCCCTCCACGAAAGCAGAGGCAGGCAAACATGCCACGGAAGGAAGGGTACATTCTTTTGATCTACGGTTTGTGAGTTTTAGCTGTGGCTTATTAGTTAACTAGTAAGGTGTTTGTGTGTTATAACGGAATCCTAAAAGAGAATAAAATATGATCATAGACCGTATAACAAATATAATTTTTCTTTCACACACATGTCAAGCAAAATGTATCTGTGCAAAGCCTATGACCAAAAAAATATATATGTATATATTTCATAAAGTAATAACAGTATGTCTATGATTTCCCAAGGACAATGGAGAACTACATGGAATTCTACCATCAACTATCAACATCATGAAATTGAAGAGAATGATAGTTACCATGTTTAAACGAAATATAGCCAGTATTATGTGACTTACTAAACTGAACTTTAGTTTCCATGTTTCTACATCTGAAGTGCCATCACATCCTTTTTTTTAATTCATGTGGTAGTGATTATCTCTATCATTTTTTAATTCATGTGGTAGTGATTATCTCTAAAGAACTCTAAAAGAATTTTAATTTTTTGAGTATAGATAATTTCACTGACCTTAAATATAGCTATCAAGCTCATCCCTATGACAAAATGCATAATGTAGATATGGTGCATACTATTGACGATTTTGTTTCAGAGTTGCTAATCCTGACTTAAAGCTAAATTAGTTGACAAGGTAACATTTCCTATCTTCTGCAATGGTTGCATCAAGAAATCACTTTGATTCCTTTTTATAATCACTTTGGTTGATTTTATGTTACCTTCCATAGCTATCTTTCCTCTTCTGAAAGTAAGTAATTTAGCAATGTATTGTGAAATAAAATCGTCAATAGTATGCACCATATCTATGGTCTGTGTAGATGAGGCATCCAAAGTCAGCAGCATATGAAAAGAACAATGTAGCCTGTGTAGATGATAATCACAACAACTGAAGGAGATCAACCATGACAACAACAAAATAATATAGCTACAGACCTAAGCCTTTGGGCTTGATTTCAACAATGTAAAAGCTTGCACTACATGTCCCGACAGAGCAAGAATTACCGCATCGGCTCCCAGCTTGTTAAGCTCTTTATCCTGATCCTTAACAATTTCAACTAGAGCCTCAAAAAAAATAAACCCTATAAACTGATCATTTTGTAAGAACTAAAAATATAAGTACTGATCACCAATCTGAAGTGAAGTAAAATGCATCCTGTGCAAATGCAACATATTCGAAAAACATCATGGCAGCATATACCTGAGTATAAAAAACATTAACATTTATACGAAATGGACAAAAGATTCTCCTACCATATACTCCGTACAAGAGAATGGAAGGGTTGGAGATGTATCATAGGCTCATACCATATTCCAGAATTACCTTGTCAATTCATCTTTCAATTTAATCTATTGGGGGCAATGATGTCTATAGTTCTTAGCAATAATTACAAAATGGAACCATAATTCTGATGGTATTTGTTTAAAACACACAAGATTCTTTATAGGAGCAATAGGACTTTGGTAAAATATATTTTTGATGTCTTACTTCTCAAGAAAAAATGAACACTCCCCTCAACTGCACCATAATTGACCATCACATACCACACCACATATACATTCCACAATATACACTACTAGAAAATTCCCCTAATGCCACAAAACACATTGCAACGGCACAAAATTTGTTGCAATAGGTAGGCCTTATTGCCACAGTTTGGAAAAAATGTTGCGATATGTGGTCAATATTGCCACTAATTTATTGCGTTGCAAAAATCTTGACTTTCGTGGCAAGAGGTAGGTGTTATTGCCACCACTTTCAAAATCGTTGCGATTAGCTGACAATATTGCCACGCAATTTCCTGCGTTGTGATAATCTTGAATTACGTTGCAATATGTTGATGTTATTGCAACGAAATTCTAAGTGGTTGCGATGAGTTGACAATATTGCAACGAATTTATTACGTTGCCATAATCTTTAAATTACGTTGCAAAAGGTTTGTATATGTTGCAACGAAATTGTAAAGCGTTGCATCAATAAATGTTTGCCACGATTTAAATTTGTTGGAAGAAAAACTTGTTGGGTGGCAAAAAAGTAATTGTGTTGCCACAATTTATTTAAGCGATAATAGAAAAAAAGGAGCATGTCCTAGGTCTTGAACCCAGGACCTTCACGGTCATAAACCTTTTTCTTACCACTAGGCTAGGCATGTGTTTTGTTCAAATATTTGTGCACTTATTCTTTTACAGTATTTGCGTTATGGGAAAGGACACGTGAGTAACCCCTGGGAAATCAATCTCGCTGACGCGGATACGCTCATGTCTTGCACTTCTCAGTTAAATATATTATTTAACTGGAAGGAATTATTGAACCGTAGAGTTTGTAACATCCTGAATTTCAGAGCCTTTTTGAAGCTTATGAAATAAAATTCACCATTTGTATTTTTCTGAGATTAATTAAAGCTTAATTGGAATTTTTATGAATTAAAAAGGGTTTAATATGATTAAGTTAAACATTAACATTTGCCAAAAATATTTTATTTGAGTTCCCTGAGTCCCAAGGAATTTTATGGAATTTTCTGGGATTGTTCTGGATTTATTTGCTACTTTGTAGAGCTCAAAAAGTATTACTTGAATTTCTGGAAAAATAAAAACCCCAAAAATCCTTAAACCGGCCAGTGGGCTGAAACCCACCAAGCCGACCCAATGACCGTGCAAAAATAGCACACCCGCAAGTGCACGGGTTGCCACTGAAATAGCGGCGAGTGTCGTGTTCTCCACAGGGACTAGACTGAGGCTACCGGTGCTCAGCTAAAGCTAGGTCACTCGAAACGGGGGAGAAAACTAAATCTAAAACGACTGCCAAAGTATCCGAACAAATGAACTCTACCCGCACGATCAAAACGACGAACAAACTAAACAATCGAAAGACGACGGAACGAACGACCGTACGAATAGACGTCGTACGAATAGACGTCATACGACCGAACGAATTACTCGAAGACTGACTACACAAACGACGCACGAACGACACGACTACCGTCCGACGACCTAACTAACTATCAACCGCGAGACAGAAAGGGGGAAGTCGAGAAGCACTGGGGGAGTCTAGAAGTAGGGAGGGAGTCGAGAGAGAAAGAGGTAGAAAACGGTCGACAGCTAACTAGACGATAACGGCAGGACAACACAAGAAACAACAAAGATTACGATTCACTCGATCTAGCTATCGACAGACCGCAGAAAGAATAAAAGGGGGAGTCGAGACAGCAAGGGTGGGTCGAGACAGCTGAAGGAGAGGAAACGGTCTCCGGTTAGCTAGTCTGCTAATTAATAATGACAACTACACTAAACACACACACAGGACAAAGCCTACACTAGCACTGATCTCCGTGGCAATAAGGTCTATTGCCACGAACCATTGGTGTGGCAATAGAACCTATTACCACGCAATATTTTCGTGGCAAATGATACTATTGCCACGACCAAACTTCGTGGCAAAAGAAGCTATTGCCACGGAGTCAGCCGTGGCAATAGCCTATATCGCCACGACATCATTCGTTGCAACAACAAACAATTGCCACAACACATTGCATGGCAATAACCATAGGTATTGCAACGAAACCATAATCCGTTGCACAACCTTTTAAGCACGCAAGTACTTGCCACGCTTGCCAACGGAAGTGATGTGTTGCAATAGGTACATATTGCATCTATTTTGGCCCTATTGCAACGATTCCGCTCTGTTGTCCCAGACCTGAAAACTAGTAGTGATAACACTCTAGGCAAAAGATGAGTTTCTCTTGATCAGGGAATAGACAACGTAAACCTTCCAATTCACAAGTCTCAAATTTAAGCCGTTTGAACTCCAAAATACAAATCCCAATCCCTCACAAACCAAACAAAAACCATCAAATCAGGACGAGCAGATCACCAAGAAATCATCCAGTTTCTTAACAAACGAGATATCGCCCAAAACAATCAAAAAAATCCCAATGCATTGCAAACTCACTCCTTGCACTTCCAGATGCTCAGCTTGCCATCAAGGTGCGTGATGAGCATCCCATTCGGTGCGTGCAGTAGAGCAGGTCAAGATCTGGATCAGCCATAATATTCAACAGCTTGCCAAACCCCCTGGGCAGTGGAGTAACAGAGAGCACAATGCTATAGTTGAGGTCAAAGACGATTAGCTCTCGCGGGAACATGACATACATGATGTGTCTCCATAGCGGGGAGAAGTAGAGCCTTTGCCGCGAAGAGCCGAAACACCATGAGTGCTGGGACGGGCGCGAGCATCGACATGTCCTTCTCCAGTCTCTGTAGATCTGCAATGTCCCCCACTCCGCAGTTCACCTGGTGCCCTGCAGCAGGATGTCCGAGTCCTGACGTGGGATGGTAGAAAGGAGGAAGCCCTTGAGGCCGAGCGCACAGTGGGGGCAGGCATCAAAAGGGGTCGTGGCGGAGGTAGGAGAGGTACTCTGGCGATGCGTTGAACATCCAGAGGAGACGTGGGTTGTTCGACGTCTCCCAGATGCAGGGCAGTGATGGGCTATCACTGCTATAAAAAGGGTCATCACAGACGATTCGAAACTGTCATCACAGACGGTTTTCTGAACCGCCTGACGGTTTGTGGGTGATAAAAACAACACAGACGGTTTGTAACTAGAACCATCTGTGAAGAAAATTATTACAAATGGCTCGAACCAAAAACCGTCTGTGATACTCATACATCACAGATAGTTCTAGTTACTAATCGTCTGTGATTGGCGAGTATCACAGACAGTTGGTATATAGAACCGTTTATCATAGTTCATTCTATACCTAAAATTTTTTCTGTTTTTTGGCTAGCCTCAAGAAATAATGTTAGCTATGCCCTTTGAAAACAAGCAAATATAGCAACAAATACAGTAGCACATTCCATTAGATTTCACCATTACATCATCATAAGATAATAAGCAGGTTACCCATTTAGCACAATAAGAACATGGCAAGAACACATCCTAATCCTAAGAACCCAACTCTTAAACATGGAAAGAACACATTCTAATACTACGAATCCAACTCTTAAATATGGCAAGAACACACATCCTAATCCTACGAACCCATGGCAAAAACATAGAAAAAGGAGGTATCCTAGCAGCGCGCAAGCTGGATGTTCTTGGCGCCAACTTGAGCACCATCTTGGTAGCTAACTGCTTCTACGGTGTATTGCAGTGAAGGAGAGGCAGCGGTAGCATCACCTTTGTGTCACAATGGTGAGACTGCACAAGACACTCTTACAACACTTACGACGAAGAGTGTGTTGTGTAGTCGACCGTGGTGTCACAACGGAGGCACTAGATCATGGCGGTAGTCGGCGTCGTCGAGGAACAAGCTAGGAGTAATGAACAAACTAGAAGTAGCCAGTAGAACTTATCTCAAAGTGAAAAGGGATAGGGGAGTAATAAATAAGGGGTGCGAGGTGGGGGGAACCGGTGCTTGCCATTCGATGCGGAGAGAATGGATGGGTGAGATCAGAATCTTAGGGGAGATGCCACAGATAGGTGTCGTAGCATTATCAGAGACGGTTTATTATATGAACATCTGTGATAATGCACATATCACAGACGGTTCATATTAATAACCGTATGTGAAAATATCACAGACGGTTATTAATATGAACCATCAGTGATGTCTTACATTATCATATATGGTTTATAATAATAACAATCGACTATGATATTTTTACAGACGGTTATTAATATAAACCATCTGTGATGTATTGCTTTATCACAGATAGTTCATATAAATAACTGTCTATAAAAATATCATAGACGGTTGTTAGTATGAACTGTCTGTGATAATTGTACTACAGACGGTTCATAGGAACCATCTGTGATATAGCTGTCTAGTAAGCTACTTTTGTAGCAGTGCGTGAATGGAGCCGAGGAACCATCCAGAGACGTGGTGGATCCTGCAGAGGTCCAGGATGCCACCGTCGGAGCCAGGCGCGACCCTGCAGGACCGGTTGAGCTTGAGCCAGTGGAGGACAGCATGCGCGCAAGCATCTTAGACGGCGATGCGTCGAGGGGAGGCAGGTGTGGGAGCAGAGGGGACGAGGCATCGAAGGGGGGTGGAAGATCGTAACTGAAGGTGGAAGTGAAGAGGAGGGGTAGTTAGATCGTGAGATAAGAGGGAATTGGCATCAGACAAATGGTCAAGATTTTAGCGTTCAGATCGGACCGCTAAGAAGAGAGGAGAGAGAATGAACCGACAACCATTAACTCACATTTTTAAGGAGTAGAGATAAATAATAATTGTTCAGAAAAGATAAAGTCGTTGAAAAGTAAGAAAGAATAGGGCCATTCACTTAGTGCCTGTTTTAGACATATGTCATCACTCACTTGTATTTTTTGATATAACATCGTCCTCATTGATGGTTTTGATGATGACATTTTTGATATATGACATTATGAAGAATTACGGGCTATTTTCTCCTAATACGATCCCATATTTGCAATTATATTTTTGTATGGACATATATGTCCCTCACTGAATTGATAAAACTGAAACCCAATCCATTCAACCTAATCAGGTGGGTTCTTTTTTGCTGTAGCTGATGACTTATGGGTATGACAGATAGCTTTTGGTCCTAATGTGAGCCCTTGTGCGAATGAAAATACCAAGAAGGTTATAAGTTGTTTTAAAAAGACTATTTTCATAAGCCGCTTCAAAAAATATCAAAGAAACCATTCGGTTTATTTATTCTATGGAAGCATAAGACATACCTCTTCTCCAAGCTCTACACCAGCGTAGCCATTCCTTGACGCCAGTTGCTCTGGCTTCACCGCCGCTTAGGCCCCCAATCTTGCCCAAACTGTCACTGCCTAAGTCTTGACTCCTGCTGCTGCCTTGCCTTGCCTTGCTGCTGCCTGCGTCCTGATCATCGGCGACCATCAGGAGCACCACTGTGTCCAGAAAGCTGGTATCACTAGCAAATTACTTTGTATGTTCTTTAAGCTTGGTTTTGTAATGAAACTGGGTATAATGCATGTGTTCTAAAAGGTTCTAAATAATGATGAGGTAGAGAGAGAGGATCTAAAACTTATGTTTTTCTTTTGTTGATGTCGCCCAGATGAAGGAGCAGAAGAATCAGTTGTTTGAAGTTGAGTGAAATGAAGAAGCAGAGCATACAAACTGCAGGTAGTTTGGGCAAAATCATTGAACAGAAGGCTTAGTAGATCGCCCTCATTGCAGATTTGAATGAGTAGAGAAGGGCTCGTGATGAGAAACCTAGTAGGAATAGTTGCTTGCTCGCTGCATATTGCCTCCTTGCTGTTCTGGTCACCATGGAGGGGATAGCTGAAGGTCGCCGCCACCCTGGTCATCGTGGAGGAGGTAGATGCCCTAGTTCGCATCTACCTCGTCTCCATGGTGGCCACCGCCAATGGTTCCATGAAAACGAATGGGATAAATGGTTGTGTTCTCATCTGGCTTGAGTCGTGCGAGATGTTCTTATTGAGTCAAGTCGGGTCTGGTTTATGTATCTAAAGGCGAGGGCTTACCTATCCATACAAAAATACAATTACAAATACAGTAGCCATATTTGGGAAAAATGGCCCGTAATTCTTGTAATAGTATATATCAAAACAGTCTCTATGACAATAGCATATCTCTATCTCTACTAATATAAAAGAGAAGTTTATCTATTCAATATAGCTATGACCGCATAGAAGATTCAGGGAAAAACAGCTGAAGCAGCTTCATCTGTGCTACCCTCTCACAAGAGAAAAAGACGCACTGACAAGTGGGTCGGCTTCCCTCCCAGAACCTCCGCCATCTCCAACGATCTTATGCTGCAACTGCTCCCCCAATTTCCTGAACAAAAATAAAATAATGAATCCTGCTTTCTGAGACAACTCCCACGATCTCCTCCTTTCCCAATTATTCTTACTTTTTCCTTGACTAGTTGAATACCTGTGCGTTACCATAGATTTTTAAAATTTATCATACTACATATTTTAAAACTCACAGGTGGTAAAAAATTTTAGAATATACATACAAACGTGTTCTAAAAGTTTTTCAATCTGTCAAATAAGTCGGAAGCCGTTGATCACACCTCGTGGTCATAAGTCGGAAGGCATCGATCACACCTCATGGTCGTAGGTCGGGAGCCCTCGAGCACACCTCGTCATCGTAAGTCTGAAGCCTCGACCATCGTGCGTGATCATAGGTCGGGAGCGGTCGACCATTGAGGGTGGTCGTAAGTTGGCAGCAGTAGACGATTGATCGTGGTCCTAAATCGGGAACCTTCGACAATGGCTCGTGGTCGTACGTCGAAAGCTGACGACCATCATTCGTGGTCGTAAGTCGAAAGCCATCAAGGACATCTCGTGGTCGTAAGTTTGAACACATCGACCAGCACTCGTGCTCGTAAGTCGGAAGACATCGACCACACCTCGTGGTCGTAAGTCGGAACACATCGACTAGTGCTCGTGGTTGTAAATCAGAAGCCGTTGATCGCACCTCGTGATCGTAAGTTAGAAGCCATCGACCATCACGTATGATCATAGGTCGAGAGCAGGCGATCATTGCTGGTCGGTCCGTAGGGACTTTGTGTGAACATAGTTTCTCGGCCTCCATCGATCCGTCCGGAATATTGATCAAAATCTGATCCATTTGGATGTGCGCATCAGAGGGAAAACTTATCTCCATTTCCGATCGAGCTCTCCGACAGCTACTGCAACCTTTGCCGCTTTGCCATTTGCGCCCAAGAACCAGAGAACGCGAGTGCACGTTAACGTCCAAGGGTGAATCTGATCTCCAATGATGGAAATAGTTGTCGAGAAAAAAGAAGATGCATGGGCCGAAAGTGAGGAGAAAATATACCGAAATCTGCTTGGCATTCTGTCTCAGTAATCGATCGGTTGCATTCAGGAATATACTGCAATACTGCATCCGGAAGGCTCGACGAGCGCCGGTCCAGTTAAGTCTAGGCTAGATGTGCATTTTTCAACCGAATAAAATGCGATACCGAGCTTTCGCCGAAGAAAGAAGGGTAGGATAAAGAAAGGCCTCGGGAGTGATCTGACCTCAAATATGGGAGAGTAGGGGTGCAAACGGAGCGGAGACAGACGGATATTGATCATTCTGTATCTTTTTTCATATTTTTATGTTGGAGTCGGAGTCGGATACAGATAGTGCCGGATACGAATACGAATGCGGATATTTTCGGTCATGAATACATAGCGAATACATGCCGCTCCGAATACGGTTAGTTTCGGTCACGAATATTTAATCGGATAATACGCGAAAGCAAATTTCACATGGTGACAGAGACAAATTAAGCAAACTGAGGTTTAATACGTGTGTACCGACGTTGTAACAGCCACCGAAACAAGCAATTTTATATAAATAAATGATGCAACATTTCAAGAAAAGTCAAAGATCCCACCTGGCTAGCGGAGAGGCCAGGGATCCGACTTCGTTTTCGTATCTGGTAACTATCGGGATAACTATCCGGTAACTATCCGGAAAAATATCCGGATAGTTCCGTATCCGTCGGATAATGCTTGTTCCGAATCTGTTTCCGTATCCGATAAAAAATATCCGAATCCGTTTCCGTATCCGACAAAATCTTCGGATATCCGAAAATTTGCTCCGAATTGTATCCGAATTAAAATGGACGGACGGTCGGTTGGAAAATATCCGCTCCATTTACACCCCTATGGGAGAGCCATGATTCGGAACGGATGACCCGAATCTTTTGAGTTTTGAAAATTGGCATAGAAATCTATAACGTTTGTTTTTTTTTCTAAAACAAGGGCAGAAGCTGTGTCTCGTTCTATCGAATAAGTGAGAAGAAAACAAACAGCGGCCGAAGGGCAAACACCACAATAACACCAGTACAACCCAGAAGGCAACACAACACCACCTATAAACAGCGCAGAAGCCACCAGGAGCTAATCTATAATGCTACATGTTTGAAACGTTCCTGTTCTGTCAACAGTAAGAAGATTTGCATTGAACCATGTTTACGGCAACATTTTTTTTGGATATTTTGTGATACTTGGATATGTCGCCATAACATATTTATCGACCCTAATTGCACCCTATGTTGCCTTTACGGTCCATGAGTTTCACGTTAGGGACTAGCAACTTTATTTAGACTAAACTGGAAGCCCGGAGTTTTGAATTAAGAAACCAAACCTATGATTCGAGGGCTTAGAAACGGCCTTAAAAGTTGAGGGCCGAAGCTTAAAAAAGACCTATCATCCAGGGGCAGCCACATCGGGGAGTCAAGGGGGGCTGGGTGCCTCTCTACCTCTCGCCGGAGAGTGGGTACTCCCTAGCCCCCCAACCTTCGACTGGGACTCCACCACGCCATGGCCGAACAGTCATCGTCGTCACCCAGACAAACAAACAGAGTGTAGACTCAATAGACAGTATACACCGAAGAAGGAGGAAGGCACACAAATGTTACCCAAAGCCTAGTGAGCCCAGTAAATCTGTCACTCACCAGCACACTACAACAAGCCTACCAAAGTAGAAGCCAACCAATGGACGAAATCAATCAAATTGGCTTTGAGGCTTTCGGCACTTGGTAGCACCAAATTTCAATCCAGCGCTCCTAGCCTCTTCCTTCTGTGGTGGTGTGGCCGTGACGTGTTGGCGACAGACGGGCAACGGCGCGGCAGTGGCGTCTTGGCGAGGTGGCAAGTGAACGACGGTGGGCGTTGAGCTTCCAGAGGCCTGAGCAGGTAGCACGACAGCCGGCAGCCCGCAGCGGTGCAGCCGACCAGGTGCCAGTGCGGCCTCCTACGGCTAGGCGGCTACTGCCAGATCTGGTGAGTGCACTGAGGAAGAGGGAGGCTGGAGGGAAGCCGGGAGGGGATTGGGGAAGGCCAGCCGCCGGCTTGGACTCGGGAGGCAGGAGGGGATTTAGATGGGGGGAGCTAGGGCCCTGGATGGAGGGATTTAGGTATGGGGTCGGGTGACTGATTGGGGAAGCCATTGCCGGTGGGGGCTTAGATGGGGGAGCCGGGAGGGAGGGATTTAGGATGGGGTCATGGGGGTGGCCGATTGGGGAAGCCAGCCGCCGGCCAGGAGGGGCGGATGGAGGGATTGGGGATGGCCGGGAGCCCGGGAGGGGGAAATTTAGGGGATGGCCGATGGGGGATGGGTGTCGGCCGGGAGGGGGATTTAGGGGATATGGCCGGTGGGGGATGGGGGTCAACCGGGAGGGAGGATTTAGGGGATGGCCGGATGGGGCCTCGGGGAAGGGGTCGGTAACTCGGTTGGGATTTCAGTGAGCAAGATCTTTGCTTGCAAATGTGGCCCTGGTACAGCATGCAGTTGTTACCTATACTGAGAGAGAGATTTTTAAAAGTCTTGATGATGATAGAATTAGAAAACGCTTTCAAAACATGAAATCTCGTAGAATGCTATTACCTCGTACTTTTACTACTACTGCTCAATCCTAACTAGTAGTATGTTGTATACCTTTTTCAATCTTTATAACTATTGATAATATCAATTTCTGATTTTTTTTATCACTAATTTTGCTAATTTGTTGTGCAGATGGCTACTTACATATATCTATAGGTTTTAGGAGGCACACTACCCATTACCGAGGTACAATCTTCATTATATTTTGCATTTTTACTATGTCCTTGCTCTAATTATATATGATTTTGGATTGTAAAAGATAATTCGATTTATGTTTCATGCGTTTATCTTTGGTTGGCTATATCCCTTTAGTCTTCTCAAAAATTTAGTTTTGGATCCATCACTGCTACCATCCATCAAAGTTAAGGCCCTGTTCTTTTCAGCTTTTAAAAGCTGTTTTTCGGCTTTTCTACAGTAAATAGCTTTTACATAGAGTATTTTTAAGATAGGATCTACTAGTTAACTGTAGTACATAATTTACTGACTTCATTTATACGGGCAAAAACCGCATGTGAGTTTCTATTACTCTGTAATCTCTCGTATAAACAGCCAAAAGTTACAAACCGCAGCCAAAAGCTAAAAACCACAGCAAAAAAACAGGCCCTAAAAGAGCAGAAAGGGTCCTTCGGCTTGTGCTAACGTGTCGGATACATGGAGGCTAGCTAGGCATGGGCACATGGCACGAATTAGACGATTGAATGGGCCAAATACAATATGCTGACCCCTGTAATATATTCTACGAAGACAAATTTCCAAATTCGTGACAATCAAGTATCGATCCAAATTGACTCATAATGCAGCATTCTTATTATGCCACGTCACCTTTAAAATTGTAGCCATCAAATCGAATTCAATTAAAATGTCAACATTTGAATGTTAAATACTGAAAAGATGCTTCGGTTAGGACACCTTTTAATTGAAAGGGTGTCTGTGAAACGTATGTATTGTTACGTGAAAAGACACATTTTTATGGAAAGACATATTTATATGACATCATTTGAAAGATATAAATAGATGGCATCCAATGACCCGCAGCAAAGTGGGAACTATATACAATAAAAATTAGTAATCAAAAGTATGTTAACAAGTTGTTTAAATTTTGAAACTTTGGCTATCGATGTCTTTTAAAGATTTAGAGTAGATATACGTAGATTTGTCTTGAAAAGTACTTCCATAATATTATAATTTTATTAAGTTTAATAAATATATTATAATACAAATTAGTAATCAAAATTACATTTTGAGGACTATATCGATATCCAAAATGATATGTTTTTTGAACAGGGAAGCAGTAATAAAATAAAATTTGTCTCCTTCAAAATTCTGTGGCAAGATATATTACATCTGTAAATATTTTTTAAAGTTATAATTTGAAACATCCAACCTTGTGTTAAGCACGCTTCCATGTCTGTTAAATGTTATTAAAAAAACAAGAAGAAGGGAGAGATGATACGTTCACAGATCACTGTTCTACCTGGCTGGATCAGCCCCTTGATTCCCTGATGCCACCTCTTGTACTAAATTATGTTAGCGTTAGTCTTAGTCATGAATTAAAAAAGCCTATATTCTTGTTGACAACCAAATCATGATTTACGTACAACTACACAAATCACTTTGGTTTGAGCAGCAAATAAATATAAAAAAACTCAGAAAAAACTGGAGGTAGTTCTTAATTTATCATAGCACCATTTAAAATTTCAAGTTCACATTCGGTTTGTGTTGGGAGAAAAAAACCCTGGTAGGCAAATTAAACCTCCAAAATTCCATACTACGATATTTGTGTATAGCTACTATATATAGCACCAACCTCTAGTTTGGCTCTACTTTTTCTTACTCTAATGTCATTCGACGTGGGCTTCATCAATGCCTTCATCAGTCACACGGGTTCGCGTTGTAGCATATTTGTTGGGAAAGTATGCAACTGAGTTTAAGCAAGAACATATCCACAATTTTGTTTGGTAATACTACTTGTTCGAACCAATAAGATCACACAAAACACACAAAAGATATGAAATTTTGTTTTTGAGGTTCTGCAATGCCTACCCAAGAGTCGAATTACGGCAGCTCCATCCATACGAGGAGTTTCTTTTTCACACTTAGGATTATAAGAGTCGGTGGTATATTTTTATAACCTAGTACATGATTCGACTTGGATTCTAATATGTTTGCTATGCTCTCGCTTTCCGGATACAACTCATTCCTTTTAACCTTGCCATATATAAGCCATACACAACTAATTCCACTTTAGCGAATACACCTAGAGATGGCAATGGGTACCCGATACCCGAATACCCGACGGATTTTACCCGATAAAAAGACGGGTATGGAAAATTTTATGTACCCATGGGTACGTTATTGGGCGAAATCCTCTACCCGCCGGGTAGGCGGGTGTGGGTATATACTACCCATACCCGCCTACCCGCGGGTAATGAATACCCGCATTAGACAACTAGACATCCCACTCAAATGTTAATTTTATTATCTACTTGTTGTTGATTGTTTATTTGTTTGTCATATGTTGATATGGTCATGTCAAGTATGTTTATGTGATGTACTAATTTTGATCATTAGACGCTTTTGTACTTGGCATGTATGATTAATGAATGTCTAAATTGATGATATTCTTATGTGTTGAACCGGGTATGCTTGCGGGTACGGGTTACCTGTCGGGTAGTAATACCCGCGCGGGTACGGGTATGGGTAAATTTTCCTACCCGCGTGCGGATACGGGTAACCCGATGGGTAAATTTACACCTAGCGGGTACGGGTATGGAATGGCAATACCCGATGGGTATTTACCCGTTGCCATCTCTAAATACACCACCTTGAAGAAAAACGAGAGAAACTTTGACACCCCTCGTGCATCCATGGGCTAGGGGTTATCTTCTTGCTCAACAACTTATAACTCCCAACAAGTCGAGACAGTGCTCAAACTTATTGCCAGTGACAGGTTTGGTCAACATATTCGCAAGAATATCATCAGTATGCACCTTCATCAAATCAATATCTCCAAATTTACTCAACTCTCTGATCCTATGATAACTTGCATATTTGTGCTTTATCCTAGCATGATACACCTGATTCTTGGCCAACTAAATTGCACTATGACTATCATTATGCAATTGACTCCACCTTGCTCGATACCCGGATCCTTGACTAGTCCTGCAAGCTATAAAACTTCCTTTGTAACTTCAGCCACAACTATGTACTATGACTCAGTTGTAGACAATGCAACAATAGACTAAACTAATGACTTCCAACATACAAGCCTTCTACTAAGAGTACAAGCATACCCTGTAGTAGATCTCCTATTATTCAAATCACCAGGATAGCCTCAATCCACATGTCTAACAACTAAAGGATTACCTTGTTGTCCGCTAAAAACAATAACATGACTTGTTTTACCTCTCAAGTACCTGAATATCTACTTGACTACCTTCTAATGTCGCTTTCCTAGTTTCACCATAAACTTGCTAACTTGGCTAACAACATGTGCCAAATCAGGCCTTGTACATACCATTGCATATATTAAGCAACTAACTACACTAGCATATGGAACATTCACCATCTCTGCAATTTTTTTTTATCTAATTTTGGACAAAATTCAGAAGAAAGTGTAAAGTGTTATGCCAATAAATTACTTAATGGTCTGGCCTTACTCATATCAAACCACTCCAAAACCTTCTCAGCATACTCCTACTGAGACAACCACAATTTTCTTGGGCTTCTGTCCCTATGTATCACCATACCCAAAATTTTCTTTGTTACCTGTAAGGCCTCGTTCCAAACAACGATGGTTTTGGCTTCTAACTTCCAGAAACCAAAAACCGTTTGGAACGCGTTGGCTTCTTAACACGGTTTTTTCTTTTTTTTTCTTTTTTCCTTTGCATTATCCATGGAGATATAACGTCGTTTTCTTTTTTCTATTTTTTATTAATTTCCCTTTAATTGAATACCTCAGAAAAGTTAACGGCCACTAAACTATAATTTTAGCCAAAAGCTAAAAGTCACAACACTTTGAAACAGAACCTAAGTCTTTCATATCAAATTCCTGACTTATTAAACCCTTAAGCTAATCACATCATTCATGTGATTTGCAGCAATTAATATATCATCAACATATAATAGCAGAAAAATAAAAGAACCATTATCAAAGCGTCAAACATAAACACAACAATCATACTCACATCGCCTATAGCCAATATGCAACATGTAAGAGTCAAAATTTTTGTACTACAACTTGGAGACTGTTTCAACCCATATAGTGACTTCTTTAGCTTGTAAATCAGGTGCTAATTTTTTGATTCAGTGAACCCTTCTGGCTATTCCACGTAGATTTTCTCATCAAGATCACCATGCAAAAATGTTGTCTTCACATCCATCTGTTCCAAGTGCAAATATCAATTAGCTACCAATGCAAGAACTATCCTTATAGAAGTATGCCTCAGAACTAGGGAGAATACCTCATCATAATCAATCCCTTTTTTGTGAATACCCTTTTGCAACTAGCCGAGCTTTGAATTTCCCCCTTTTTCTGATAGTGTAGGCTTTCTTTTGTAGACCCATTTGCACCTAGTGGCCCTCTTATCCTTAGGAACATGAACTAGCTCCCAAGGTTGAATCTTCTATAGAGACTCCATCTCTTCTGATATTACAGTTCTCCACCTATCTTTCTCCTAGCTTTTAATAGCCTCCTTAAAATTGTTGGGTTACTGATACTAATAAAAATAGCAAATGGAAACTGGTCTTCATATCTGAATCTCTTTGGAGCTTTTGCATTAGTGCATCTCTATCTATCTCTTACCTATTGAAAATTTTTGTAAATCCTCTGAAGTGGAATCTATAGGCAACATGTGTGAATCCTATTTCCTTGAGCAATGTTCTAACTCTACCTGTACCCTATATGATCCTCCAATATCTTGTGCCACCTCCTCTCTGTTTTGTTGTAACATTAATTGCTCATCACAGATAACATCTCTACTCATCACCACCTTTTGTGATGTTGGATCCCAAGCTTGTACCCTTAAGCACCTTTCTAGAAACTAAAAAAATGCACTTCTTTGATTTTGTATCAAGCGTAGACCTTCTATCACCTGGTATATGCATATAGGCTAGGCAACAAAAAAAAATTCTTAGATTAGTATAATCAACTAAACTACTAGTCCATATCTCCTTTGTAACCTTACCGCACAAAGATGCCCATAGTGATCTGTTTATGATATAGCACGCTATGTTCGCAAGTTACAACCTTTGCTCAGAAACATTTAGAAAGCCCTACATTCAGCCTTAAGCACTTGCTCTTTCACATGCATATAGTCATGTTCATCCTTTCTGCCATATCGTTTTCTGCCATATCGTTTTGCTATGGTGTCTTGCACACTATTAAATGTCATTGAATACCATACTCCTCACAATATTTCTGAAACTGTGAATTAGTATATTCAATACCATTATCAAATATCATATACTTTACCTTCCTGTCTATTTAGTTCTCTACTTTAGCTTTCCAAACCTTGAACTTGACAAATACCTCATATTTCTGCTTCATTAAATACACCCGCACCTTATGGGAAAATATCATCAATAAAAGTAACAAAATATTGAGTTCCACCCATTGACAGTTTTCTAATAGGCCCCCACACATCGGAGTGTACATAATAACGTATTCCTTCTATTTCATATGTGTCACTTAAGAAGCTAACCTTATATTGTTTTCAAGAACATAAAACTTACATAAACCTAACTCACAACTTTTAATTCCTACCGATAGGTTTTTCTTATATAATTCCACCATCCCACCATCAATAAGATGACCTAACCGTATATGCCAAAGTTTTGCCTCTATCATCATGTGGCTCAACCAAATTGACTCCACCTACAACTATGCTTCCTACCAGTATGAAAATATTTATAGTTGTCCTTCTACCCTTTATCATAGCCAATACACCTCTTACATAATTTTATGGTTTCTTTATTCTTATCAACTTTGTAAGTAAAACCACTTCCATGTAAGGACCCTAGAGAAATGAGATTCTTTTTCAACCCTAGAATATACTTAACATCGTGCATTGCTGTAATAATACCATCATACATCTTAGTTTCAATATCAACTATCCCAACAATACTATAGCATGTATCATTACCAAGGTAAAGTGAACCAAAATTACATGACCTGTATGAGGAGAACCACTCTCTGTTAGTCATGATATGGTACGAGCATCTAGAATCAAGAATCCATGCATTTGCTAGCTAACTGTTTGAAATCGAGAGCACATCTCCGTCACTGCTATCCGAGTCATCCTTCTAAACATATTTACAGTCTACCCACCTTGCTTCTCATCATTTTGTTTCTTCAACTTCGGACAACCTCTCTTAAAATACCCTATCTCCTTGCACTTGTAGCACTGAATATTCTTTCTGCTCTTTGACTAGGATATGGAATTTTGCCTCTTAGATTTCTCCTTGTCTTTCTTCCTTTCATAGTCGCCCTTTGCATACAAACTATCACTATGAGAGCTTTCCCCTGCGTTCTGCCTTCGTTGATTATACACCAAAAGAGCCATAGTAATCTCATCAACCTTAATAGTATCCTTCTGCCTTCGTTGATTATACACCAAGTGTTCATAGGAATGTAGCAATGAACACAATAGAATAATCGCTTGAAGTCAAATCCATCACATAATACATGACATGATCTAAAAGACACAACCGTATTATCGCGACTGCCTACTCTTTCAACTTTTCCAATCATTGTCCTTCATCGACTTCAGCTTTACTTTGCACAGCCCCCTTGAAACATCCCTACAGTACCAACAGATTCTTTACCCTCGTCTGCCACAATCAAAAGTTCCCCGTTCCGTCGAACTTCACCACTCTAATCTAACACCCAATGTCGCCATCTCAACCTTGCTCCGATACTAATTGTTGGAATCGGCGGCAACGCGTATGAAGAATAAGAGCCCACAAAGCATATAAGAGACACAATAATTTATTTACGAGATTCGGCAGTGCCTACATCCTCAAGAGCCGAATTGTGGCGGCTCTGCCCGTATGAATTTCTTATTCACATTTAGGCTCCACTCGTTTCGGCTTCATCTTCTGACTTCTAGTTTACTATTCCTTAATTTCGTCTTTTTTTAGCTTTTGATTTTTTTTTGGTTTTTTGCCTTTTCTTTTTTCCGTATTCGTTTGCATGTCTGTGATAGGCTAATCTTTTTTATTTTTAAAATTTTTTAATTTAATTACGTTAAAAATATCACTAACAGGTACAATGCAAAATAAACTAACTATAATATAAAATACATTATAAGATAGCTTATTTCAATTGAACGGTGCGAGATGTTACGAGAGTCGATGGTATAATAACATATACAAAGCTGGGGGGATTCCGGCCCCCCCAGCGCGTCCACGTCGCCCAAATGCCTCGGCCGGCCGGCGCGTGTCCAGCGGAATCTGCGTACGGCCGGCCGAGGCACTTTCCCTCAGTTTTTGGAAAATTACGTATAGGTCCTCCGTTATCGCAAAAAGGTCCCTGCATTTTTTGAATAAGCCCCTGCATATATTTTTTTGCTGGGTTGCGACCCGAGGTTTCCCGTAATTACGAACAGGCCCTTACTTCTTCCAAAAAGGCCCTCGGTTTTTTACGAAAAAAACCCCTCTGATCTCCTTTTATTGCGAAAAGGCCCACAATTTTTTACGAAAAAACCCCTTCGCTTTCTTTCTTCTGCGAATTTTTTCCTCTTTTACTTCGGTCCACACGGTGCCTAGCGTGGCGTTGCGCCACGCCCTATGTGACTAGTATTTTTATACTACTCGAACATAGCCCTTTCCTTTTAACCTTGGCATACGTGCGTGAGCCATACACAACGCTACACCATCCGTCCATCTAGATTTTTTTCCCTCTCCCGTGTTCCCATGCGAATTAGCATGTCTGCATCTGCAAAAGTGATTGTCCTTGAAATGATTGTTGTGGTGTACCTTTAGCTTAACAAAAATGTCTTAGATAGTAGTACGGTTGAAAGAGACACCAGATCGTGTTTTTCCCCATTTTTTTTTCATACGCAGCCTGTGCATCTCAAATATTGCCAGTCAACGATATGCAAGCGCCATGGATTATTTCTAGAGTAAAGTCCATTACCGGTCCTTAAACTTTTTATGCTGTGTCATCCCGGTCCATAGACTTTTAAAGTATGCCATCCCGGTCCATAAACTTCAAAATGTGTTATTACCGGTCCTTAAACTTTTTATGCTGTGTCATCCCGGTCCATAGACTTTCAAAAGTGTGCCATTACAGCTGGACCCGTAACAGGTGGTAATGACACACTTTGAAAGTTTAGGGACCGGGATGACATACTTTAAAAATCTATGGACCGGGATGACACAGCATAAAAAGTTTAAGGACCGGTAATGGACTTTACTCGATTATTTAACAACTCGATGTGTTCCTTTTTAGAAAATCTATCCTTACGCGTGACGGAATGGCCATTTTTATGTTTGGTTTCATGGACTGGATCATATTCTATTTCTGAATCTAGCTCGCTTTTTTATAAGCTGGTCTGTTACCATCTCATCCCTCGTAAGTATAGGGTTAGTATAAAATAAAGGATAATACCATCCAATCAAATTCCATAAGATGATCCCATGATATACTTGCTCATCCTATTAGGAGATGATCTCTTGTGCCCAACATCTTACTAGAGAGAGAGAGCCGTAAGCTGAAAAATCACTAAAGAAACACCACATCTAAAATTTACTAGTCGCCGGCCACCATATAGGAGGATGGACAGTAGAGATGGCAACAGGTAAATACCTATCGGGTATTGTCATTCTATACCCGTACCTGCTAGGTGTAAATTTACCTGTCGGGTTACCCGTATCCGCACGCGGGTAGGAAAATTTACCCATACCCGTACCCGCACGGGTATTACTACCCGACGGGTAACCCGTACCCGCAAGCATACCCGGTTCAACACATAAGAATATTATCAATTTAGACATTCATTAATCATACATGCCAAGCACAAAAGTGTCTAATGATCAAAATTAGTACATCACATAAACATACTTGACATGACCATATCAGCATATGACAAACAAATAAACAATCAACAACAAGTAGATAATAAAATTAACATTTGAGTGGGATGTCTAGTTGTCTAATGCGGGTATTCATTACCCGCGGGTAGGCGGGTATGGGTAGTATATACCCACACCCGCACCCGCCTACCCGGCGGGTAGAGGATTTCGCCCAATAACGTACCCATGGGTACATAAAATTTTCCATACCCGTCTCTTTATCGGGTGAAACCTGTCGGGTATTCGGGTACCCATTGCCATCTCTTATTGGAGACTGGTGTATCCAGCATTCGTATTTTGGGTGTCAGTTCGGGTATAACGTGGCTGTGTAAAGCCTTGCACCGCTACCAAGTTTCGCCCCATTCGTTGAATCTACTCCGCTCATTTCAGCTTCAGTTTCTGGTTTCTTGCTTATTTTTTTATTATTTATAAATTGTCTTTTTCTAAACTTTTGGCTTTTTGAGCTTTTTTCTCTGTTCTTTTTTTTCCCGTATTCGTTTGTGTTGTCTGTGTTGAGTTAGCATATTTTTTCTATTTTTAACTTTTTTAGATTTAATTACACCAAATAAATCACTTCAACGTAGCATATTTTTCTATTTTTAAATTTTTAGATTTATCACGGTCGTGCAGAAAAATATCGGTGTACGTGTGCCACGCCCATGGACACGTACCGTGTGACATGATATAATACGTACAGGGAGTCAGGGATGCAGCTATACGAATGTACGATCCAGTCCATTGATACATCTGGTTCGGGTCACACACAAATTCGCCGCGTACGGCTACTGCCACCGCGCTGCGGTTCTTGCAGGAAACACAATGCAGTGATACTAGTGCCCACGGCATTTTCGTTCCCATAAATACCCAGAAGCTCCTCGGCTTCGCTGTGCTCGCCACTGAAATGGAGGGCAATCTCGTCACTTCACAACCAACCCAACTCCAAGGCCCAAACCAACACGGTACCACCTGACAAGTGAGAGCGACCCGTTGTACTGTGGCTAGCACGCACACTCCTCGACCACAGCCACTGACAACCGGACCCCACCGATGGCTGCCATTGCCACGTCGGCCCACTCCTTGTTCGTCTCGCTGACCCCTCGGGCCCACGGAGAGCCACCAATCCGCCATGGCGATAAGATCGCCTCGCCCCATGCGCCACCTGTGTTTCCCACGGGTAAAAACAGGAACGGGGTTGCGTCCGCATACAACGGACGGTCGAGATGGCCTTCGAGCGCTACGGTTGCGCGATCGTACGGCTGACCGACGTACCTCGTAAGGATTTTCTGTGCAGACGGGTGCGAGGTTCCGCCCACTGCTGATAGGTGGTGGCTCTGTGCTGCACGGGGGATTTTGGAGAAGCTGCGCTGCGCGTTTTTTTAAAAATCAAGAAAACCGATGGTTTCCTCCCCTCGTGAAACCTTGATATTGCGTCCAGCGTCCTCGTGACAAAATGGAGGGCATTTGTTGTTTGCCAATGTGCACTGCACAAAATGGTGGTACGCATGACCATACCAAAGAATCGAATATTTCATTTAGATGCAATGCGATCTTACCTCTCAAGGCAGAATGCTGTAATTCTACTACGATAGCTTATAGTATATCCAGAGTGTTTATGCAATTAAGAGGGATAAGTTGAATATGTGAGACCGTATAAATTGCTAGAGGTTTTGGCATGCTAATATACCAAGGGATGGACGTGCTCTAGGCTTGGATGCTTTAACCATTGGCATGTATTGATGTTTACTTTTGATATTTGTAGAGGAAAGTACTATGTTAGATGGTTTACTTAATACTTCATGTTTTTGGAGTTCAATCCTCTTCCGTCGGGTTCTAGTTCAATTGCAACCAAGGATTTACACATAAAAAGCAACCGTGGGTGGAAGAGTATCGTGAGTCCATGTAAACATTCAATTTTCAACTAGACAACTAATATTTGCCCAATTCCTAACATTATAATTCATATGTTTGGAGAGATGTGAACCAATGTAGGAGGATGGACGTGAGTTTGTGTAAACCATTCAATTTCTATCATAAACAATTTGAATGCAAGAATCGATACTGTAATCAACCCCCACAAATATTAGGTAAAGGCAAACGGTCATATTTTTTACACATTGGCTTTTATACAAGTTGTAGCGACAAAAGTGATATCACAAGGATTCGAGGATGGCTAGGTAAATACATGCAAACAGTCATATTTCTAGTACGACAGCTCATACGTTTAGTGCCATTGCAACTAAATTAGATGGAAGATAAACGTGAGTCCATAACTTTCGACTGGACTACGATACACTCCAAATGCCGTTGCAGCTATGAACAGTAGATGACAGGGTGCCTAATCGTCCGATTTCAAAAAACACAACTAGGTTTTTGACAGCACGGTTTATTACTATGTAATTGTCGTTAGAGCACAAGGAAGAGAGGTTGTATGAAGCCACACCTACAAGTACATGCCCTTGTGTGAGGAAACATGGGAAACCAAAGGGGCAAACCGAGAAAGCACTCCAAAAGTGCAGAGAGAAAGCAAGAGAAGCAGGGAGGGCAGAGCAGGACTGTGCCACTATAAGCAGCCCCCCTCTCCATCCCTCTTCCTTCTACCCTGGACACCAAACCCTAACAACAAACCACCCGGAAGGAGGGAGAACAGGCTAAAACCCTAGCTCGCTCGCCATGAAGACGGTATGCGCGAAGCCCAGCAAGGGCGGCAAGATCCACCCGTCGCTCCCCGGCGGCGACGTCGACCCGACCGGGGCGGCGCTCCGGCTCCTCCCTGCCGCCATCCTTGCGCTCACCGCCGCCCTCGGCCGCGAGGACCAGCAGGTGCTGGCGTACCTGGTCACCCGCTCTCTCCAGGGCGCCAGCACCCCGCACCCGGAGCAGCCGCCGGTCCGCGGGCGGCGCCGCCGCGCCCACCCGCCGGCCATCGGGTGCGGGTGCTTCGACTGCTACACCAGCTTCTGGTCGCGCTGGGACTGCTCTCCCGACCGCGAGCTCATCCACGACGCCATCGACGCCTTCGAGGAGCACCTCGCCGCCGCCGAGTCGTCCTCATCCTCCTCCTCCACCCCTTCCTCCTCCAAGCGCCGCGACAAGGGCAAGCGCAAGGCCCCGCCGCCGCCGCCGCCGCCGATGTCCCCGGAGCCCGAGGCGGCGAAGGTCCAAGAGCCCTCCCCTTCCGCAACCTCCCCCCCGCCTCCTCCGACGCCCCCTGCCCCCGGGGCGAGCGCCGTGGAGAGCGACGATGAGGAGAAGGTTCGAGAAGATTCCTCGGAGGCGGAGGCGGTGGAGAATGCGGAGGTGCAGGGGGAGGAGGAGGAGGAGGAGCGGAAGCGGGGGTGGGCGGACGTGATGGGGATGCTTAACCTGAGGCTGTGGGGGATTTGGAGTCCGGCCGTCGAGAGCGCCACCTAGAACAACAGCCACCACCTTACCACTAGAAGCAAGAAGAGGGACATTTCTGTAATTTCTGGGTTCCTCTCGGGGGCGAAATTGGGATGCGAAAGGGGCAAGTGATAAATCGTAGTTTCCTTTCTTGGGGAAAAGCAGGTGATGGCTGGCTACTTAGCACTACTAGCTCTAGTATGGGATGCATGGCCAGTGATGGTTGATGGTGATGGTGTTTTGGTACATCGAAGGAGGAGAAACAAGAACATCTGATGTTTGATGTTCATTAAGGTGTCTTGCTTTCTGGCATGATGAGAGCCTTGCCCTTGCTTCATTTCCTAGCTCTGTAACTATGGCTTATGGGATGGTTTGCTAATGATCATATAGCTTCTATTTCGCCATCTTGGTGTACATTCTGCAGAATTGCGTTTGCATTGCACTGTGTTCGGTGCTTGCAACATTGGATCGCCAGGGTTCTTCCGCTTAGCATCTGTGGCCGTATGTGTTGTGTTTTGTGACCTTAACTAGGACCAAATTATTGTTGATTGTTGAATCATCCTGAGGAGTAGGTTACTTTTCCCAATCGGCTGCAGGCATTGCTCGAGGCGAGCCATATCCATAGCTAATTCGCAATTCGTACCCTGCGATTACTGGTGAATTATGCGTAGGCTTTGCTGGCGTTCTGATAAATTATGTCGGTGAATCATACTTTGTCCCTGTTCTTGTAGTCTGTGGCTATTGGTTTTTAGCTATACTGATAGAGATACTAACATTCCTATATTGCTTAAGTTACATATCAATCACAATTCATAAAGAGTACAACATGTAAACAACTGTGTTAGTGTCACCCAAATACAAGTTGCAGCGGCCACTGCCCATTGAACCCCAAAATAGGGCATGCTATCAACAAAAGCCCAATTATAGCACCGAACACTAAATAACCACATTATCTGCTTAACAATGTAAATCTACTGACGGCATGGAACACTCTGGCTTGGCAACTCCAATGCTAGCCACAAGCAAGTCACATCGTAGTATGTTCAAGTTTAACTAGGATAATTGGAGGTAAGCAAACAACATGAATCATGATAGTAGGCAATTAGAGGAAAAACCTCAACCACACCATATTGTACCCATCAGAGCACCCAGCCTGAACACCCCCAATTGCCACAAGCACGAGCAGATAGCATCACACTATAGGCAACAACGTCCAATTGAAATCATGTCACATGAGCAATCCAGTCAGAAGCATCACCTTACGAGGCGGGTGTAGAAGAGCTGTTTGAAGAGCTCTTGGCACTTCTCCACAGTGGGGGCTGCACAACGTTTTGCTTGTTCTTCTCCATGACCTCCTTGTAGTAGGCACCACCGTGCTTTGCCATGAGCTCCGACGCCTTGGCCTGCAGCTACGCCAACCTCTCCACCATTGTTGTGGGATCTAAACCCTACGGCATCCACACAGAAAGAGGAATCGAGTCAGGTCAAATCGGAGGGAGCAGATTTGGTTGTGTTGGATTTGGGACTAGATTGCACAAAGAGTGCGGTGGATCAGAAGGGGTAAGGGGTTAGGGTTTTCGTGGCTGGGTACCTCGGAGAAGCGCCGAGGAGAGGTGAGGATGTGAGGTGGGTGGAGATCAAGAGGGAGGAGGGGAGGTGACGGCAGAGTCAGACAACGAGGAGGAGGGGAGGCGGATGTGGACGCCGAGGGGAGGCTGAGCGTGCGTGGTGCCTGTGTTGCTGTGGTGCGGTGCCTCTACACATTGGTTAGGGACTTAGGTTATCCCAGCTAGGCCGGAGCGACATTGGTCTAGCATGCCTGGGCCAGCCAAGCCTAATGAGCCACTGAGCGACTCACGAGCTAGCTTGGGCTCGACTAGTTAGATGGCTGAGTTGAAACATGGGCTCACCTAGGCTCGTGACATAAACGAGCTGAGCCGACTCGTAAGCTTCAAGCTTTTTTCCAACCCCTAATAGGGATGGAGAAAGTGGAGCATGTAGTTGTTCACTTATCAAGCAGAGGGGAGAGCTATCAACTGTATATGGAATGGTAGGGATAATGAAACTGTCACTCTTCTTGTCTTTCTGATTCTGACAAACGTTTGGGCCTCACAAGGATTCATTATTCCCCCAATAGACCACAGGTAATTTCATAGTTCCACCTCCATTTCATTTTATAAGGTACTAGTATATACTATTACTTGTCACAGAGTTTTTGGCAGTATTGGCACTATTTAACATCGTATCAACAGAAATAGCACCCATCATGCAAAATTAGCAGAAATGACACCTTCACCATACGACCACCGCATGGGACGAACAACAAGCTGACACCTATCCACTGCTGCACTGCCACCGTGCCGTGGAGTCACTCCCTCATGGCCACCGTGTGGTGGAGCTAGCTCCCGTGCGACTTTATACGGCAGTACTTTATGCATGCAATTAGTGACACTTCGTCCGCATGGGGCCGTGCGGCATGCAAGAATCATGTATGCAAGTAATGATTAATACATGGTGGTCGTGCAGCACCTAAATTTAATTATCAAGCAAATTAGTGCATTAATTATGAAGCAAATTAATTAGTGCATACATGCGTGCCGCCATACAAAGCCGCACTGCCACCGTGCAGGTAGGTGCCAGCTCGTTATTCGTCTCACGCGGTGGCCGTGCGGTGAATATACAATTTCTGCTAATTACGCACGACGGGTACTATTTCTGTTAATGCAATGTTAAATAGTGCTAATACTGCCAAAAACTCCCACCTTGTCACATAACCAACCTGGTGCTTCTACCTATATCCAAGTAGTGGTGTTGAATAATTGTACAACATCTGGTACTCTAGTTGTATTGATGTACTAGTACTTTCGTGTTTTTTCAGTGACAAATAGACTGAGGCCCGCTCCAAGTCCAATGAACTTCTGTTTCTGGGTTCTAGTTTTTTTATTTTGTTATTTTTTTGGTTTTTTACCTTTATTTCCTCTTATTCCTTTGTATTATTTATGATGATATATTTTTTATTTTCTAAATTTAATTACATAGAAAAAATAATAGCAGCTACATACATTTTCAGTTGCTGCAATGAAAAAAAATCATAAAACTGCGCTTATAAGTCTTTTAAAGCACTAGGTGAATGTCCTACTTTGGCGCATCATTGCCTTGACAAAGGACAATCTATACTTCGCACTCGGAAGGAACAGATATGACCCCAAAAGGGCATCGACTGGTCTTTGAAACTCCCATGGAATCAGGCCACGGAGGCTGTATCTGAAACGTAAGCATTTCATAGAAACTCTGTAGATATTTCACAAAAACGTATCAATTTCTGCAAGAATCATGAATAATTATGGTGTTCAAACATTTTTGTTCTGCTTGAATTCGTATTCATAGAAACTCTGCTTAAATTCATATTCATAGAAACTCTACAGATTCAAATCGTATATTCCAAAGACGGCATTTCCTAGAAATGATGGGGGTAAGCAACTCCCTTTTTTGTTGAATTTGATGTTGAAATTTGGTTTTGTGTTTAGACAAATTCCCTCAAAGAATTTGATGCATTTTAATGATGAAACTGGGTTTCTTTTGGTGCAGATGTTTTCGAAGGAGTGCAACACTTTCATGTGGAAAGACCAATATATGAGCCATTTGAGTGGGATGCATCTGGTGGAACAGCAGAGAATAGATGATTCTCCTGTGAAGTTGAGCAATGGAAAGGAAGTGGTTTTCCAAGTCGACCACCGTGTATTGGAACATTTAGCTATGATGAAGACCTCCCTGCATCAGATCAATAAGTCAATCAGGAAATCCACTACTACAAATGAAATGTTCAAAATGTTTATTATTGCATTTTTATTCTTAGTGTTAGGACTATACATTGGGAAGACTGTGAACTGAGGAAACCATGCATATGTTGTGTTCTGCTATTAGATGTTGTAAGGTTTTCCATTGCAGAATTTTGTTATGTAATGTAATGTTTAGTCTAAAAACCAACTGTACTGAACTCTTATTTTAGACATGTAATGTAATGAATGGAAAGTGTTTGGGTTTGGGAATATCATTTCTAGCAATGCCATTTCTGGGAATGTCAAGAATTTGTAGTGTCTAAGAAATTCTTGCTTGTTTTAGATGATGTCTGGGAGGATGGCAGAAGGAAGGAATGGTAGAAGAAACTCACTGAGGATGGTTGGCCCAAAGTTTTTGGCACATATTCGCATTCCTTTTGTCACATATTCATGTTCCTTTTCACTTTCCTCCCCCAGATGCTATCGAGTCTGATCTGTATAAGTATTGCTATGAACTGCATATTGAACAACCTGGTGACACTGATACCAATGCAGTTGCAAGTATTATTTCAGCTCTACAGAATTACACTGATATTGTACATGAGTTTTTCTGGAATGGATTATTTCAGCTAGGTTGCAAGTATTATTTCTGGAAAGGATTGCAGAAACTGGAAATGTCTGGGAGCAAACTGTTAATGACTCTGCACTGCCCAGCTATTTGTGACAATTTTGCATTCAACAGATTCAAGCAGATTAAACAGATTCAAACAGATTGATACGATAATTCAAACTACAAACTACAATTCAAAATACATAATTGAAACTACAATTCAAACAATAATCCAAACACACTTCAATCATGCAAATGCAGGTTATAGCATTGGAGTCCCCACAAGTCCTGCCTACTGAAAACACACAGAGATTTTAAGTTAGTATGAAATAATTAAGCGGAACCACAAGTGAAGTGAAGGAAATTGAAATGCTACATTACATCATTATTTTGATTGTTTCCTTAAAGGGCAGTTACGGCTGTCATGGGTGCTAATCTCATTGCAAGTCCTGCACATGCAAGCTATCTTTCCCTTCAACTTCTTATATTTGCTCTCCCCAGGCTGATTCCTCTTGCATTTGCCTCTAGTGAGATTGTAGGTTGGTGGCAATATATCGATGTCATGAGAGATGCCACACCTAAGATATACTTTGACCTTCTCCACTCTACTTGTGGTTGGGCATGAATTTCTTGGTTTATGTCATGCATGAACTTTTTAAGTTTCCCTTTCACATTCTGCATGTATGGTAGTGAAGGTGTAGGTTGATGTATCAATTCTTCTAAGTCCTTGTGCATCTCCGAAGCCAACCTTTTAATTTCTTCCTCCGTGGGATCTTTTGGTTTATCCCCAAGAACATTATCATTCTCATCGAACACAACCTCTCTCTTGCAATTTGCGGTCCACTTCTTCAAAACATTATGGCCTGGAAGCTCATTCAGCAATGCACCTCGTAATACGAGGATAATATGACAGCAAGGGATTCCATGAGTGCCAAACAACATATAAGAGCAGTGAGCAATCATTGTTTTAGTGTCACATGTGACTTTTCTAACCTCCTTGCCATCCTCATTGACTATTGTTACTTTTAGGTCACATGCTGGCACCGTGCTCTTGACAACACCCTTGTCCCTAGCCGCAATTACCTCCTTTTGAAATTTATTGAACACCATATGTGTGAATACTTCACTGCCATACAACTCTATTGTCCATGGTGTCTTCAACTGAGGCTTAGTGTGAAAGTTGGCATGGTCTTCTTTTAACCCCTTTTCCCTTTGTTCATCCACTGCAGTATCAAACCGGATCCAGAACTCAACCAAAGCATGTTTGTAACCAATAAAGCGATTGAAAAAAGAATTGGCGCTTTCAGACCTTGAAGTTGTTCTAAGAATTCCTACCAAGGGCTCAATTGCCTTCTTCATTGCTATATCTTTGTTAGTTATTATAAGTCCAAGGGCAACACCTCCCATACATCTTAAAAAAGTACAGAACAACCATTTGAAAGTTTTAATCGTTTGATTGAGCAGCAATGTAGCCTAAATAGAACACATCCCTTATGGTTATTCACTCCCATGAATGGTACAAATATCATGTTGTACTGGTTTGTATTATATATCATGTTGAATGAGAGCAACTCACCAAAATGAATGTAATTCTTCCTACAGGTTGCATCTGCTCAAAACACATGCACTAGCCTACCCTTGTCATCAATAACATAGTCAAAATAAAATGCATTATTATTCTCATTCTTTCTAGCTAGATTATCAAAGAACATATGAGCATCTGATGACTTTATACTCTCTCTCAAAGTACGATGATAATTTTGCAAGTTCCTCCTTATGCATCCTACATTCTGAAATCTACCCTCACTTATATGAAGATATCTAAATGCCCCGGAAGTCCCAATGCTAGCCTAATGGCATGTGAACAGTGTAGTCTTAGCCTTCTCAGTTACTTGTTTATTAGACCATATCAAGCGCTGCTTACTAGGTGAGACAAAACCATGATTATGCACTTCTACAAATGTCTCTAATTTGAATTTATTGTCCTTAGTCTATTTGATACCAAACATGGCCTCACAACCGCACCTACTCAATTGAGAATCATATGTCCTCTTCACTTTGACCTCCACCTTGTCCTTACCTCTTTCTTCCTTCCAGCCACGTTTGGCACAATAGTACCGCCTCCATTGCAAAACCCCATTCGTAGTCGTTTGTTGTCCAATACGAACGGAGAAGCCCGCAACATGTGCATATGCTTTATAAAACTCCAGGACTACATCCTCATTGTCAAAAATAATCCCCTTGGCCGGTGTCAAATCATCACTAACTACTAGTGTGGATGATGATCCCTACAGTGGTACAGACGATTTAGCCCTACAATGATATTAACCATGCAAATCAAAAAATTGTGTGCACACTCATGTAGAATAGGATGCTAGCCACCTTTTGAGGGGTTTCAAAAGCAGATATCGCAACGAGAGAGTGTGCATCGGCCATTTTGGCACTAGGCAAAGCTAATGGCCGCATAGAGCTACTCACATCTTCCATTTAGTCCATGTGCCTGCACATCAAAACAAAGATAATTGATTGCAATGACTAACAATTCATTCTGTAATGCGAGCACTGAAGCTAGATATTCCTACAAACACATCAAAACTCAAAACAAAGCAAAAGCTTACATAGGGGGCAGTGGGTGGCATAGGGCGTAGGCAATTGGGGTGAAATCAGCGGCGTAGTGGCGGTGTCACGACGCAGGGGATGCAACTAGTCAGGAGGACGGGCGAATGGGGCGAGGTGGGCGGCGCGGCGCGGTGCATAGGAGTGGCGCGACCTTGAGGCAGCACACTGGCAGCGGCGCACAAGAGTGAAGCAACCCTAGCAAGCGGGAATCTAGAGCCACGTTCGAGCGAGGGGGTAACGCAAAATGGCCAGAGCGAGCACTCGCTCGCGGGTGGGATTGCGTTCGCTGGCCCTACGCCACGGATTTGGCGGTGGAGTACCACGATGGCTCATGTCCACATGTGCACAGATATACTGATGTGCAGGAGATATGCCGCCTCTTTTATGCACTTTTTATTTTGGGAACTTTGGAAAGTGTGTGTGGTGATGTCAAGATGCAAGTAAACTAGTCCTACTCCACTGGGACATTGGTAGGCAAGGAAGGAAAGAAAGAGGGAGGGGTAAATGATTCTGCATTTATTGGGCTTGAGGTGTGGTGCCTCGTCACTGTCGCGGCTCGTGTGGACATGCATCTCAGCACCTCGTTCCCTGAACACGCTTTCTCACACCTCTATGAAGCTTTGGCCTGTTTGCCCCCGGCCATTGTTTCTTTTTGCAATTTTGACTCTCCTTTGTTTGAAATTACATTTTTGGTCCCCGACCACACAGCAACAATGATAGTTGACATGTGCAACTATTGTGCTCCCTACCACAACAGCAGTCTGGACCGCGGCAAATCGCTTAAGAGCGCAGTAGCCACAAATCTACTATAGTATAGCACCGTAGTAGGACCTGCCGCGCTATGGGACCGCCATAAGATATACTAGATGGTAGCACTGCAGCTGGCTTTATGTCTGCGTCTGCCAGCCAGCCAATCTTGCCACGGTATGGTACCGCAGCAGGAGCTTCTACGCTAGGGCATCACGGTAGAACTTGCTGTGGTAGAGACAACTTGCTACGGTCAGGTAGCACGGCAGGTGACATACGTCATTTGTCGCTGCTGTCGTGGTGGGGAAGGGGGCTACTTTTGCAATTCTATATGAAGGGGGTTAGAATTGATTTTTTTTAATACGGCCAAAACAGTGGTGGCTTCCAACTCTTTGCCCGCTAGCCCTGCATGTTCTAAACTCGTTTTTTTCCATTTCGTCCTCTTTTGGCGAGTAGAACTGTAGAACCAGCGAACCACCACGTGATGCCTTCGTAATGTCGTTTGACTAATTGCTCAACAACCGGAGTAAGCGTAGGACTAAAATTGTATGCATGGAATTTGGCTTGGAGAAACCTCATTTACAGCAGTGCAAAAACTTTTGTTGTGCATGTATGTCTACACTAGCCGATGTAGGAACGAGGTTACCGCCTGGAAGAAAGGATCAGAAAATCCGAATTTAGCGATAGCCGGTGTTTACTCTGTTCCGAAATTTGCAGGGGGATGGGCAATGGAGCGAGAGAGAGAGAGAGAGAGAGAGAGAGAGAGAGAGAGAGAGAGAGAGAGATGCAGACAAGCAGTACACGTTTGGTGAAGCAAACATTCTGGTCAGCATCAGGCATCAGCTCTCTGTTGTCAAGGGTTAATCCAAAAGACTACTTGCGACACCACAGTCCACTCCCTGTACACTCGAATTGACACTCGGCCATCCGCCTCTTGTTCGTGCGTAAGCTTCAGCTGCTGCTCCTACGGTGTGATCAGCGGGCCGGCCGGCTCGGACGGCCCTGCATGCTGACCGTTGACCGGCCTGTGCCCCTGTGGAAGTACTAGTAGAAGAGAGAATGGGCTTGTTATTTTATGGTTTTTGGCTTCACCTTTTGACTTTTCTACAGTAATTAGCTTTTAAACGGAGTGTTTTTTTGATAGGAGTTACTAGTTAATTATAGTACATACTGTACCGACTTTATTTATATCGGCAAAAGTTACACGTGAATTTCAGTTACTCTGTAATTTCTCACATAAACAATTAAAAACCAAAAGCTACAGCTAAAAGTCATAAACCGCAGCTCTAAAAGAACAGACTCATGAATATCTGTACGGTTGGGTGCGACTGCGAAAGCCTGCCCTCTGCGCGCCCAGTAGTCCGAGGCCGACGCCACGACGCGTTGCCTCTGGCCTCTGCCTCGCTCTCGTCGTCCGCGTGCTCGAGCTGTACTGGCCGGTGCGGAATCCGTGCGCTCCGTCCGCCTGAGCCGTCCAACGTGCTCGTGGCTTTGAGCCGTCTGCGTCTGGTTCAGATAAAACCGAGTGCGACTTGCCTTCAATGTGAGGGATTTTCAGGCCCACCCCGAGGACGGACGGACAGTTGCATGGATTCGAACCTGTCCTCAGCACTGCTGCTGTTGCTTCAGATAAGCCCAGTGACGCATCATTTGCTGTTGTTCAGCTCATCCGAAGGGAGGTGGACGAAGGAAAGCAAATAGTATATATGGCGCAAGCTAGCTAAGTACTATTATCGTTTATGAAATTGATGCATAAACTTGTTGCTGCCAGTGTACAGTAGCAGGGATGGAGTACGCACTGCAAGCCAGGAAGCTCGTCGGACAGTCCGGAGCCTCGATCGGAAACAAATTCGCTTGCTGAAACCGGAAGCACGCAGCTATCGTACACCACCACCTGAAACCTCGCGGTGCATGCAGTTTCCTTCATCCCAAATCAGATGATGGTGGAGTGAAGCCCCTGTTGTTTCGACCCTGCAGGCTGCAGTAAATAGTAGTAAGAAACACACACACACAGAGACACGCACTGACGCACAAACGGCAGACATGCATGGTTCCAATCTAGTTATAATTCACGTACGTGGTGAGGTGAGATCTTACAGGCTTGCAGTTCACTTTGTTACAGCGTTGTACGGACGCCGCGGGCGTCCATGTTTGCAGGCGAAGCGATCCATTCCGTGGTGCTTCGCTGTCAATGTGCTAGCACTAGCACTAGCGTACATAGCTCTACGAGAGATGATCGTTAGAGTTTTGATGGGCGGTTAATCTATCTATTTTCTTAATCTATAGCCACATTGTTCCTCTTTATATAGTCTTTGATCGAATTCTTATTCAACATAAGTAGAGATCGTATCTCACTCGAAAAGTCTCTGACCAGATCCTTAAATAATACGGATAGAGATCGTATCCAACTCGAAAAGTCTCCAACTGGATCATTTACTGTTCCAAACCATTAAGTGTGTAACTTTGTAGGATCATGTATACTTAGTTATAACTCGAAAACATCTTTCCAATTACTAGTCGGTAGTTGTCCTTAACAGAACATATCGACCCACAAATATACACAAAGATCAATTTAGAAGAACCTTATGTAATATTGTTAACTTTATTCCAAGAGAAAATGCACACATCGCAAATACACGGAGAGAACACAGGAGAATTTCTGAATTTCTCTATTCTCTTACTTGCTCCCCCTCTTTTCTTGCTTTTCTTTTTTTCTTACAAAACTGGCTACAAGCCTCCTTAATATATAGCCTAATACTCTTCTACTAACATATGTATTCGGACTTCAAGTTGGACACAACTTCAACTTAAGTTACATACGGAGACGGACTCTACTACGTTTTGAACTCTATGTCAAGATTATTTCTAACAAAATCTCCCCCTTAATCTTGACTTGACATACTCTAGTTTTAGTCTCAATGTATTACGAACTACCAGCCACGCCTCAATATGAAGCGTTCTACATGCAATCTACATGTAGGAACTCAATTTAACTGGTACGAGTCCATCCAAATACAAAGATTGTAAAATATTGAGGCAGTCGGTCTCAACTACGACTTACTAAACTCATACTTGACACAGAAAGGTGACACATCTCCTCTGCCTTGCTGTGTTGCTTTCAGGACAACTGCGTTGCTTTGCTTCTCTTGGAGCTGACTTTTGCTACTCCAGCTATACGACGCGCGCGCGGAGGCCTCGAGACGATTATTTTCAGCGACTCGCTTCTCGCCTAGGCTCTGATACCCCTTGTTAAAATTTTGATCCAGGAGAAAACGCACACATCGCAAATAAACTAAGAAACACAAGAGAATTTTTAAATTTCTCTATTCTCTTACTTGTTCCCCCTCTTTTCTTGCTTTTCCTTTTTTTTCTTACAAAACTGGCTACAAGCCTCCTCAATATATAGCCTAATACTCTTCTACTAGCATACATCATCAGACTTTAAGTTGGACACAACTTCAACTTGAGTTACACACGGAGACGGACTCTACTACGTCTTGAACTCTAAGTCCAGATTATTTCTAACAAATATGATATGCAACCAAATCCTATTCTCTAACGACCAGTTCATAACTCCTTCTGACTAGATCGTATCTAGTTACGACCACTCTGTATCCCTATATGACCAGTTTGCAGACCAGTTTGTGACATGTCCGACCAGTTCACAACCAGTCGGTATATCCATACTACTAGTTCGTATCTAATCAGGCTAAACGACATGTTTGCATTTTTTTCTTTTGCCTCACAACATCCGATCGAACTCCAGATGAGAAATGTGTCATCCATGGACTATTCAATCTTTTCTCAATCTAGTGAAGGATAATTTCACGTGGTCGACTCTTCGACCACTCGTGATATAGCCATGCATTTTCTTTATCTGACTACATCGAGGGGCTCATAGATATCTCTCCTGTTACATAGAAGGGGCAAATCCCATATCCGACCAGTCACTTTCCTCCGCATGTTTCATAGTATACCTAAAAGCTACCTTTATAACTACCCAGTTACGGTGTAGTGTTTGGCAACCCCTAAGTATACTATTACACAAGTAGGAAACTATGCTGATCTCAGATACAAGGATTATACATTATCATTGCTTGAGACCAACTGATAACACAAAATATAACAATCTCAAAGTGTCTCAAGGTGGGTCAATCTGACACTATGTTCTTTATCATGTGTCTATATTATTGATTTGATATCTCTATATTTATGACCGATGAAACGTGGTCATCAATCAATACATATACTGGTCCATAAGTTGCTAATGTCTCGATCAGTGACATCTGACTAGGAATCTTCTAGAATGATATCATATTGTAGATAAAGAGTTTACCAACAAGTCACGTACTTGCTAACATTTCTCAGTGATAATTCACTAAGGAACATAATAACATATTATTTAAAAATCATAAATATAAATGTAATATTATCTCTATGATCACCTTTAGGGCATATCAATAACAGACAAGACAAACACGTGTCAACACCCACGTAGAGTAAATATTTTGGAGTTTTGGTTGAAAAATAGACATAAAAATGTTGGGATATGAGTAGGCTACACTACGCAGAATAAAATTTTCTATCGCGTAAACTAGGAAGCCATACAAGTAAGATATCATCGATCGTTTTCACTAGATGCATAGTGCAACAGAAGTAGAGTTGAAGCGGTCGGTTCAATGAAGCATGCGTCGGTGTAGTGGAAGTAGTCGATAGTCCTTTGGCCAACCGTCTCCTCCTCACGATGGTTCTGATCAACACCGCAGTTGCAGTAGTGCCTCTACCGAGGTCCACATGTCCAAGAATGGAATGTTGTATGTCAGTGTGCTAGCACTAGCTCTCATGACAATGGTTATGAGATGTGGTCGCTAGGGTTTCAATGGGTGTATCTCTAGATCCATCCATCAGCCCTGGCACCTCCCTTTATATGCCTCTAATTGGATCCTTATCCGATACGAATAGAAATCATATCCAACTCAGAAAGCCTCAGGCTGGACCTTTAATCAATACGAGTAGAGATCGTATCCCACTCAGAGACTATTATCCGGACCCTTATCATTCTGATCCGTTAAGTGTATAACCCTATAGGCTCATGTATATTTTGCCATGGGCGAAAACTCCTTTTCGGTCCATAAGTTTGTAGCGGTCCCTAGCATTACTTAATGACTCCCAAATATACGTAAAGATCATATTGAATATATATATATAGTGCTTATGTACCAATCCGTTTGCCTTATGATACCAGATCGATCTCAAGGCGAGAAGCGTGCTATCCTTTCATAGCTCGATCCTTCACTCGAACTTGTAGTAGATTACTCAGTCATGATTGACTCCATAACCATATTCGGCATGGCCATACACTTCCTAATCCAACCACATTGAGGAGTCTAGAAATATCTCTCCCATTATATTGGAGGAGCAAATTCCATCTTGATCGCTCACATTCCTCCGCATATTTTATAGTAAACCCGAAAGCTACTTTTATGATCACCCAGTTATAGAGTAGTGTTTGGCAACTCCTAAGTAAACTATTACACATGTAAAAAACTATGACGATCTCAGATCTAAGAATCCTACATACATTATATATGAGACCAACTAATGATACTTAAGAATATAACAATTCTCACAGTATCTCATGGTAGGTCAATCCGACATCATATTCTTTAACATGTGCCCACATTATTGATTTGATATCCCATATCCATGATTCGTAAATTATGATCATCAATCAATATATGTGTTGATCTGTAAATCATAATTGCGTCATATAATGACATAAGATCAGTGATAATTTAGAATAACACCAAAATATGAATGAAGAGTACCATGAATAAGTCATATACATGTTGATCAATATGAAATATATTTATTCAAGAGATAAAATAACATATTATTTCAAAGATCATAAATATAGAAGTGATACAATAATCTCCATCATTGCCTGTAGGGCATATCACTAACAATCTCTCACCTACACTAGAGTCAATCATGCAAATATCTGATACTCATAACTCTTGTGTGCGCCTCATGCTTTGGCTACAGAAGAGGCTTTGTCAATAGATCGGTAATATTTAAATCTATGTACACTTTGCATGTCTTAACATCACCTCTATCACCAATCTTGCAAATGAGGTGAAAATACCGAAGTATGTGCTTAGAGTTTTGATGTGATCTAGGCTCCTTGGCTTATGCAACAACTCTACTTTCATCATAATAGAGATCCATTAGACTAGAAGCACTAGAGACCACACCCAGCTCAGACATAAACTTTTTTTTATACAAACAACCTCCTTTGCAGCTTCGGAAGCCGCAATAAACTCAGCCTCCATTGTAGAATCAGTAACTGTTTCTTGTTTGGAACTTTCCCATCTTACTACTCCTCCATTAAGACAAAACATAAACCTATACTTCGATAAAAAAATTATCTTTATCGGTTTGGAAAATAGCATCAGTGCAACTATTTGTGACTAGCTCTTCCTCACCTCCATAAATAAAGAACACATGCCTAGTCCTTCTCAAGTATTTCAGGATATTCTTTACAACTATCCAATGACAATCACCTGGATCTGACTGATATTTGCTCATAACACTTAGAGCACGTAACACATCTGGGCGTGTACAAAGCATAGCATACATGATAGACCCAATGGCAGAAGCATATGGAATCTTTCTTATCTGGTCTCACTCATCAGGTGTCAAAGGACACTGAGTCTTGCTAAGACTAATACCATATGACATACGTAAGAAACCCTTCTTGGAATCCTACATTTTCATTTTCAACACTTTATCAATGTATGTATTTTGGCTTAATCCAATCAGCCTTTTAGTTCTATCTCTATATATCTTTGTGCCTAAAATATATGCTATTTCTCCTAAGTTTTTCATAAAGAAACAATTTCTTAATGAAGACTTGACAGATTCAAGCATAGAAATATCATTTCTGATTAATAATATATCATCTACATGTAGGACCAAAAAAACAAGTGTGCTCTAACTAGCATTTTTGTAAACACAAGGCTCTTCTTCATTATTGAGGAAGCCAAACCCTTTGACTACTTTATCAAAATAAATGTTCCAACTCTGAGAAGCTTGCTTTAGTCCATAGATAGATCTCTGAATTTTGCATATCTTTCTAGCATTTTGATGATCTACAAAACCCTCAGGTTTTGTAATGTACACATCCTTATGTTTCTATTTAGAAAATTTGTTTTGATATACATCTACTATATCTCACAATTGAAATATGCAGCAATAGTTAGAATGATCCGGATAGACTTAAATATAGCAGCGAGTGAGGAAGTTTCATAATAGTCGACACCTTGAATTTGTTTGAAATCCTTCGCTACCAATCGTTACTTATGGATATGAATATTTCGATCCATTTTTATCTTTTTCTTAAAAACCACTTGCACCCAATGGTTTTACACCGAGTGGATCAATCAAGTTCTAAACTTGATTATCATATATGGATTGTATTTCAGATCTCATGGCTCCAAGTCATTTGTCCGAGTTTGGGCACATCATTACTTTCTTATAAGTCTTAGGCTTATCATTCTCTAACAATAAAATATCATGTCGATAGCTTATCGGTAATTGATGTAGCCTTTCAGATCTACGTGGAGCTGGCGTCTCTTTCACAGGTTCTACAACATCTTATACATTCTGTAGAGGTTCAATAGGAGTTAAAATATTTTTTGATGGCTCTTGAATTTCTTTGACTCTCACCATACTTCCACTAACTTCTTTTGAGAGATTCTTGGCCTGTCACCAGTTCACAACAACCATGAACAAAAATTTCACAACGTAACAGATCAACCCAGAGTACAGGTTAGATTCAATACAAAACATCTAGTATTTGGGCTTCTTTATTTCCCCAATTCATTTAGCTGGGTGAGGGAAAACATACTCTTACAGAGGAATCGAAAACGACTTCTTCAACTTCTCTACCTCCAAATAAGCAGTAGAGTACGGGAGGAACTCTGAGAAATGGCTTTGCATCAGATCATTGATGGCCACTGCGAGCTTTGGAATCTCCATGATCTCTTCATTGGTCAGCTTCCGAACAAACCTAGCCGGGTTGCCTGCCCATAGTTCACCAGTTGGAATCCTCCTTCCTGGGGCCAGGACGGAGCCAGCTTCAAGGATTGAGTTGGTTTCAACCAATGAACCTTCCATGAGGATGGAATGCTGACCAACGATGCACTCAGGCTCAATAGTGCACGAGCGGAGCAGACAGTATGCACCCACTGTCACGTAACGGTCAACAAGGGTCTCAGCTGGAAGTCCTGTAAAGAACACAAACTACAGATGAGATGAACCCAACCACACCTCTTCCATTGTATCTATCTATCACCAAAAATTATAGGTAAAATACATATGACACGTGCAAAATGCACAAGAAAGCGAAAGCCTCCAAGTTGTCCCTCTATTACTTGAAGCGAGTTTGTTGCCAAAGGCGGTAAGTTTTTACATGTGTCGAGCCCAAAGTTTCCCAAACAAGGGCCGTCCAATTGAAAATTCAATGGTAAAGCTGAAGGTGGGCAAGCAACTTAGCTGGGGAGCATGTTTTCTAACAGGAAATTTGAATATCTCAAAGTACTAAATAGCTGGTACAGATTTTTAATCAAGCAGTAGTTCTTAGACTTGTTCTGCATGCAGTTTGATTAAACTGGCAAAGGATGTAATTGATCATGGAAAAAATGATTCATAAACCAAGCTTAACAAACATTAATATTGGAATCCAGCAATATTGAGAGTACCGAGTATGCATAGTTACAATACATCAGCCATATGTTCAAATACTGGAATGGTGTCATCAGAAATGAAGGATAACGTCCACATGATCCAATTGATGTTACTAGCCCAGCTTATAATGGAAGTCAAATCATATTATCAGTTATGATTTCTAATTGTACAATCAGTTATGCATATAAACATAATATTTGGCAAAATGCATGGACATGCCCATTTACCAACTGACCTCAACATGGGTAGATATGGCTAAGAGCATAGGGTAGCAATAATCTTTGTTTATGGAGGCACATGACTTAGCATTTCATTCTACACATATTGCGCAATTTTTCTAAGAATGATAGTGCAGGTCGACCAAAACTGAAGTGAGAGGAAGCGGTTAAAAGAGACTTGAGAGATTGGAATGTATCTAAAGAATTAGCTTTGGATAGGAGCGCTTGGAAGTCAGCGATCCACGTACCGGAACCATAAGAAAGTTAGAGGCAGTGTTTTAGGATCTTGGCTTAGATAGCATGTTATACGACTTAGTGTTTTAACATTGTAGGTTTTTTCAAGGTTCTCATCTCTTTGATCTTGAGAATGTTTCATTCCTAACCTGCCCCAACTTGTTTAGGACAAAAGGCTTTGTTGTTGTTAGTAGTAGTGCCTAGAATTTAGGAGCCCAACCAATCTGATGCAAATTAAGTAACCAGTCATGTACTGCCAAGAAACTATAGCTAGGCCTGTTGGCATCTATTAACTCCACAGAAAGCTCCATGGCTTTGGAGGGTTTTATGTGTTTTCAATTTTGTTCCAGCCACGCAAAAAGACAACACAAAAATTGGCACAAAACTACAAATAGAAAATAAGTTGTCCGTAACTCATCCTAGTTCAGGCTCAACTCAATAGACCTAAATCTTATACTGCAAACTGTCCACTTCTCTATAACAGTCCCGGCCAAGATTCCCCAATTATTGGTAATAAACTGATAATTGTTTGGTGACCACCAGGATAAAAAATTAATAAAGTATTGATAACAAGTAGTAATGCAGCACGCAAGAAACAATCTTGCGTCAAAGCTAAACCTATATTGAATATTTTGAGTTGCCTGCTGCCGTGAGGACCCATGCTTACAAACAAGCAACTAAGCAAAAGTAGAGTTCTCAAACATCCCACCACCTCACAAGCTGGTTCTGCGATTTATAGTGTTACAAATGTTCCAATGAAGTGTAAAACAAGGCCAAGCATTTGTCAAACACCATCAGAGTAAACCAAATTCCAAAGAATTTCATTGTGCTTTGCAGGGAAGCTCTATTAAATTGTTAACTAGTACATCTACACTAATCTAACAAGCTTTTTTTGTGAGTTATGAGAAGAGTTGGCCAAAAATTGAAGGTGGCTCCATGAACATGATAGTTAAAGAGCACACCAGACTGTGAGTGTGCGATCCACTCAACATCCCCCACCCCTTCTTCCCTTTCCACCCACCCAACGGTAAACACACACAGTAACACAGAATCGGCATAAAAACCACAGTCCAGTACCCCACCCTTTCAAGCAACTTTGAATATGGATTGCACTCATGACAAATGACCCAAAGATTGATGACTTATGAATTACAACTAGTACAATTGTCGGAACCAAGACACAACTAGTACAGTTGGACGGATCATCCAAGATGAATTTTGTACCTGTAGTTATGGGAACAAAACTGAGCATACACGGTTATATATGTCGGTTTGCTTAGCCAGTCAGTACTGATTGAGCATTGATACCAATGCTAAACTGCAATCCTTTACCCGAACTGTGCAAATCATTCAGGATTTCACCAACAAACCAGCACTACAAAGATGCATGATACACAAATTCCAAAGAACACAATATACACAACGGCGCCATAGCATCCAAAATATTTCAGCTAGCTGCATTGCTTCTTTCTCTTAATAAAAATTCCCCTACATCGCTCTTAACATCTCCACTGGAGGAGGAGGGCACGGAAAAGGTCAGGTCAACTCTCAAGCCTCGCAAGACATCATCAAACGACTAGACATGCCCAATTACTCACCGCACCAATCAAAACGGAAACATCTAAACCACCGCCCCGCATACTAGCTAGATCATTAGAGAACATCACCGAAGGTAGCCATCCTTGGTCAGATCTGGGTACTAGATAAGGTGGTAGTAGAAGCGGATCGGGTGTAGGGTGGGGGTGACCTGTGGGGGCCGACCAGGCGGCGTGGAGGACGCACCGCTCCTGGACGTTGGCGCAGAACCCGAGGGTGATCTTGTTGAGGTCGCCCCGCAGCACGGAGCCGCTCCAGACGGAGGCGCCGTCGTGGACGGTGACCTGCCCGGCGAGCACGGCCTCAGGGGCCACGTACGCATCGACGGCCACCTTAGGCATCCACTGCCCCAGAGGCACCAGCTGCCGCTGCCCGCGGTAGTCCCACCGCACACGATCCGGCCCCGCTGCCGCAGCAGCGGCCGCGGCCGGCGGCGGCGGAGGCGGCGCCGCGGCGGGGGAGGGGGAGGGGGAGGGGGAGGAGGTGGCGGAGAGGAGGCGGCGGAGGGAGGGCGCCGCCACGGCGGAGGCGCGGCGGGAGAGCCGCGAGAGGGAGGCGGCGGCCATGGCAGAGGTGTGTGGGCTGGGGGAGTGGGCAGATGGTGCGATGGGTTCGTGGTGTACTGGTCACTGGTGTGTAGGAGGAGTGGATTTGGGCTAGCAGACTAGGCCTCTAGGCTTTTTCAACGTAGCTTGCTTGCCGCCCATGCAACTCACCTTACACAGTTACACTAGTGGCGGGCCGATGACTGCTCTAGGCTTAGGGCCAGCTGTAATTTCTCAAGCTAAAAGGGGGATTTGTAATTTCTCAGGCTATAAAAAAAGGATTTCTCCTCAAAAGTGAACAGCATAAATTTTGAAGGCATGTCAAGAGTCTAGTATTTTCTCTTTAGGTTTTATTAAAGAGTATTGTTATACAACATTCGACTGTTTTTGAGGACAAAAACAGTCAGATTGATCTGGGACATTAGATCTCCATCCAACGGATCCACCTATACAAGACCCCCTCCAAAAAAAAATGATTTAGGGCGTTGGATCTCCATCTAACGGCTCAAAATCTGACTGCTTTTGTCCTCAAAAACAGTCGAATGTTATATAGACACTCCCTTTATTAAATATCATCCGAGTGTTTTTTAACTAATTATCATCTAAATTTAAAACTGTTGAGTTATATTTCTCTTTGTCTTTTCTTTTTTTTTTTGCGAGGAAGTCAAGCGTGTAATTCACAGTCACCTACTGCTCCACTGGTTTAAGATTCGTGTGGTCTGGTATTTTACAGAGCATAGAACTGCGCAGACACTACTCGTACGAATTTCTTACTCTCTCCAGGCACTGTAGTACTGTGTCATGCTAAGAATTGAACGAACAGCTTGACAGCCAGGTGGTAGCTCGAAGTGCAATTTGGATAAACCAAGTTGAACCAGAGGGATGGTTTGGCGTCTCAGCAAGGTCGCCGTATGCAAGGATGGCGATGGCGGTGCCGTACAAATCTCAGGGCATATTAAAAAGCGAAGAAGTCAAGACTGGAATCCCCAAAATCTCGGTTGAAAATGATACTAGAACTAGCACAAATGTCCAAGCATAGTGAGGATTAGATTTGCATCCATCCATCGCTGCTAACCCTGCTGAAGATTTGCGCAAGTCTGACGCGGACAACACAAAAAGCGCAACTTGTTATTCAGGCACTGCTCCAAGACCTACTTAGACTTTTTAATTTTATCTTTTTTATTTTTTTTTAACTTTTTTAGTCTGTTTTTTTACCCTTTTTTCTCCCTTATTCCTTTCGCATTGTATGACATAATATTTTTTTAGTTTAATTACGCTGAAAAAACTAATAGCAACTACAGTACATTTTTAGCTACTACAATAAAAAACAGAAGTCTAAGCTTAAAAGCCCAAATGAGTGCCAATCTTTCTGCTCATCAAAAGTGTTGCTTCGGAAGAGTAGTAACCACTCCTTACGAGAGGTCTCTCTCTAACGCCTAACGATGATGTTACATAGTATCAGTGCTATCAAACCGTTAAACCAGCATCTTGTTGATAATCAAATTTGGCTTGGAACCACAATCATCGTAAAACCAAAAGCAGGTTAACAAGGGAAGGTTGTGCCTATATCATGGTTGTGAGTAGTTACGACCACGGCAAAGCAAGTCGGAAGCCAGTTGGACCGGTTACGACCACGTTGGTCGTAGTCGAAGGCAGTTACGACCACGTTGGCGGTCGTTATGACCACGGCAAAGCAAGTCGGGAGCCAGCTGGACCGGTTACGACCACGTTGGCCGTGGTCGAAGGCAGTTACGACCACGTTGGCGATCGCCGGGTAATTTTACGACCACGGTGCAACATTTGCGAACATATCATCTTTAATCGGAAGCCAGCTGGGCTGATTACGACCACGTTGGCCACCACGTTGAGGTCTACGACCACGGTGAAGTCTACGACCACGTTGGAGGCTACGACCATGGTGGGATCTACGACCACGTTGAGGTATACGACCACGTTGGAGTTTACGACCACGTTGGAAGCTACGACCACGGTGGAGTCTACGACTACGTTGGAGGCTACGACCACGGTGAGGTCTACGACCACGGTGGAATCTACGATCACGTTGAAGGTCACGATCACGTTGGAGTCTATGACCACGTAGAAGCCTACGACTGCATTGGAAGCTACGATGACCACGATTGGCCACGATCGGACTACAGAAAATGACATCAAGGTTGATAGTCGGCAGTCGAACTTACGACCACGATGAGAAGTCGGTGGCTTATGATCACGTTATAACGAGAAGCGGTAACAACTCCAACCACATTGAAGGAAATGAACGTGGTCGAAAGGGTGGTTCGACTACAGAAAATTGACGATCGCCAGCATCAATGCGTGCTCATTGAAGGTTTCGATCACGGTATTTTGAGCGGCTGAAGGAAAGACAGCGCAGCGATGCAATGGAGCGGTCGTAGACTGCTACAGTAAGTTTACGATCACGAAGGAAAATTGATTGGTAAAGCAATAGAAGGATCGGAACTGGTCGTAAGCATCCAGAACCGGTCATAAATAGTTCTAACTAGTCGTAAACGATTCTAACCAGTCGTAAACGACCCTGGGAAGTCGTAAGAGACACTGACCGGTTATCGTAAAGGGTTCGACCACGCAGAGAAGGCCACGGTCGCGGTGAAGGCGGTCGTAAGGAGCAGCAATCAAATCGAGAAGGCCAGCACGTGCCAAAGGCGATTCCGACCATGTTGAAGGAAGTGAGCATGGTCAAAGGGATGTTTTTGGAGTGGTCGTACGGCATCAAGAGCACTCGGGATCGGTCGTAGGCAGCGCCGGCCGGCCATAAACGATCTTGGGAAGTCATGACACGCGCGGGCAACAGTTTGGAAAGGATCAGGAAACAATCTTGAAGCGATCTCTGCCGCGTGGTAAAATTGCAACCGAATAAATTAAGATAAGTTTTATTCGGTATGGACTCTGATTCGATTCAAATAATTGTTGTTTCCAAAAGAAGCTAGGACCAGCTTCCCCCTATATATATGTATGTAGGGTTTACGGCCGATTGACAACACACAATCGAAACTCATCTACTATATTATTTTGCAATCTATTATTTTCCTCTGCCCTATTTTGCTTCTTGTTCTTCGTCGTCGTTTACTCCCTTGCGATAACGAATCACAAGGTCCTAGGGGCGGTCAGGCCGACCTAGGACAGCCCATCGCCGCCGCTCGCCCTGACGGGGTCCCTCCCGGGCGCGTGGGGTGTCGGGTCTCAAGAGCTCTCGCCGGCGTGTCCTGCGTATCGCGCTCCCGGCAAGACTCCTCCGGCGACGTGTCCTGCGTATCGCGCTCGACGCCGGGGGCACACGGTGACGTGTTCGTGTGCGAACACACTTTTGGCGACTCCGCTGGGGAAAGATCAAGGAAAATTGACGCCGCCAATCACCATGACTGGCAGCAGCAAAATCCCAATGCCCGGGGAGGTTAACACCGATAATGTCGCATGGGATCGTGGATGACGCGGCCGCCAGCGTCAGCCAGCAGGCGCTTCATGCCTACGGGGTGGAGCGTCTCGGGGATGCCTTCGAGGTGTCGGGGGTGAGGGTAAGTGCTTACTTATGCGACAATGCTTGGCTATGCTGAGCTTGCTAAGTCGTTTTGCCCTACAGACACTGGTGCTGGGGTAGGCCCTGCAAACGGCCTATGTTCATGCGTAAATGGCGCTCGAAGATAGACTGCGGGTCGCCGAGGAGGAGCTGCGCGAAACCACGGGAGCCCGTTCTGCCCAGGATGCCCGCATCCGCAAGTTGGAAGCGGAGTGCGCAGGAGTCGGCCGTGGAGGTGATGCGGCGGGAGTTCGCGGCGGAGCGGGACGGCCTTCTGCAACAAGTCGCCTCGCTAGAAAAGGAAAAAGGCGAACTCGCCTTAACTCTAGCGGAGCGTGACCGGACGCTTGGCGAGGCTTCGGTAGTTGCATGGGATGTCGTGCAAACGCTGGAGAGCCATCTCCAGGGGCTTGTGGCCAAAGTGCCGGACCACGCCTTCGGCCTAGAGGAGCTGTCGCGGACCCTTCGCTGAATCAAAGATGCCGCCGACGCTGCGCGTGGTGCCGCGACGACCTTCGGCAACCACTGTGCCTACGTGGCGTCGTGTATAGTGTGCGCGCTCCTACAGCACCGTGGTTGCACGCACATCGCCGGGCTGGAGGACCCCCATCTGGAGATGCCCGGCGGGGCTGGAGTAATGTCCGGCGCCGTCCGCGCCGTTCGTCGCTCCATAAAGCACTTCTACGAGCGGATCTGGGACTACGCCGGAGTGGCCGCCGCACAGGTCGAGCTCCGGAGGTCCCTTTACGAGGAGGGGAGCCTCGGCCAATTTCTGGACGGGGTCCCCCGACGCAACGAGGACGGCGCTGGGACCTCCGAAGGCGCCGAGAACTCGCAGGTGCGACGCCGAGGTGGCTAGGTGTAAGCGTGCGTTGTAATGTCCGCCCCTTCTTTGTGAATAAAAGGCGCGCTTGTTCTACGAACTGACTATTTGACCTGTGCCCCGGGCAGCTTCCTTGCTGGGGACGACTGCTTGCGTCCGACCTTGCAACCCGGCGGCGCCTTCGACGCTGGCAAAGGGCCGAGGAGTCGCTGAACTTTTGGGCGGGCCGATCTTCTTTGGGCGAAGTCCCGGCCTTAGCGCGCGTTAAGGACGAGCCCGCCGAATAATGGCTTAGAGAGGCAGATATGCTGGCGGGCCTCTGTACTTGTAAAATTTTCCCGATGTATACATCTGCTGGCAATTAGGATATGCGCTGCGCGCTGTGCTTCGGGTGGTCTGACAGTAGTTGTGCGGGGTCCCCGCCTGCCTAGCCGAAGTGGGCACGCGAGCACTCCCGGGGCCCTGTTCCTCGGCGGAGGCGGACCTCGACGCTACGACTTGTTTAGAGTCCGTAGACTCGCGCGTGCGGAGGCGGACCTCGACGCTATGACTTGTTTGGAGTCCGTAGACTGGCGCGTGTGGAGGCGGACCTCGACGCTACGACTTGTTTTGAGTCCGTAGACTGGTGCGTGCGGAGGCAGACCTCGACACTACGACTTGTTTGGAGTCTGTAGACTGGCGCGTGCGGAGGCGGACCTTGACGCTACGACTTGTTTGGAGTCCGTAGACTGGCGCGTGCGGAGGCGGACCTCGACGCTACGACTTGTTTGGAGTTCGTAGACTGGCACGTGCGGAGGCGGACCTCGACGCTACGACTTGTTTGGAGTCCGTAGACTGGCGCGTGCGGAGGCGGACCTCGACGCTACGACTTGTTTGGAGTCAGTAGATTGGCGCGTGCGGCTGCAGAAGTGCGCGCACGCTCCGTTCCCCTACCCTCCAGGGCGGGGGTAGCCTCTGGTGTACCTCACGCTCCGCGTGCGCCCTTCCTGAGGGCAGCCTCTGACTCGCTATGTCGCCCCCTTGGAGCTCTTGGGATTGGACTTCGGTGGCGCACCTCGCGTTCACCTCCCGTGGTGCGCGAAGGCGCGCCTCGATGCTCTATCGTGATGCGCTATTGATGTCCATGCCCTCCTTGCGTTCCGCGGAGTGCACCGAGAGCACCCGCACTTTATCTATACTCCGTAGAGTGCGTGGGGTCGACATCCACATCATATTTATACTCCGGAGAGTACGCAGAGGGACGAAGTCCCTGGCGTGCGCGGGGTTCGCGTCTTGTTTATACTCAGTAGAGTGCGCAGGGGGAACATCTGTAACATCCCAAATTTTGGATGTTTGAAATTTTGAACAATTTAAAAAAAATTTATTTGCATCTTACTAGCATTTGAATTTTGGTTCCATATCTTATTTGGGTTTTCCTGAGTTTTGTGCAGGTCAAAATGATAAATAGAAATAAATCTCAAATAGAAATAAGAATTGTGAAGATAAAAGATAAGAAATAAATTAAATGTGAGTTTAAGACATTTAAAATCAAAATACCAAGGGCAAAGTTAAACAAAATATAAAATAGACAAGTAGTAGATTTTGCACCAAGATATTTGAGCAAAGATTTAAATTAAAAGTTCAAAAGTTGAAATCAATAATCCTAAACGTGAAATAGAAATTTAAAATAAAAATTCAAATTTAAAAATGTTCCCTGTTTTTCCTCTGATTTTCTCCTTTTCCTTCACACTGCCATGTGGGCCCCCTCTTCTTGCCTTTCCTTCCTCTCTCCCGGTTTTCCCCTACGGTGGACCCGTTCTTCCCTCCCTTTCTTCTTTCACTGGCAGCGGGCCCGCTCCCCCTCTCTATCTCTTTTTCCCCTGCCGCCCGAGCACGCCTCCCCTTCCTCTTTTTCCTTCTTCTCTCCCGCGCGCTCACGCCACCTCCTTCTTTCCTCTGTCGCGCACAACAAACTTCCTCCGCGTGGCAGCCATGCACCAAGCCCTCGCCCACCGATTTCTCCCGTCGCCCCCGGTTTCCCTTGCGCGCCATGCCCCTGCGCCTCACACACCCTGGCATCAACTGCCCCCGTCGCATCCCCTCCTGCGCGCGCACGCTGCCCACGTCCACGCCGTCGCCCATGCCGCGCCATGTGCCCCGGTCGCCGGCTACAAATAGCCCTAGACCTCTCTGCTTCCCCAAAGCTCTCCCTCCTCCTTTTTCTTTTGTGTTCGGTCGAGCTCCGTTCATGGCCGCCGGCGCCTCCATGACACTCCGACCATCGCGACGGCGATTTCTCCAAATTGAGCGCGTCACGGTGTCCCCCTCTACCTTCCCTAGAGCTTAATTGGATTTTCATGCCACCGAGCTCGCGCAATGCTTTCTTCCCCAAGTCCGGCCGCCACCGCCATCCTCACCGCCGCCTCTCCCACGGTCAACGCCGGGACAATTCCCCTCGGTGGGAGCGACACCGGGGCACGCCGAAGCTATTCCAACCCATGGCCAAGACTTTCCGCTGCCCGAGCTCTCCGGCCACGGTGACCTCCTCCGCGCCGCCGTTGTGCACGCCGCCGGCCCACCGTAGGCACTCCCCGACCCAACCGGCAGCATGGTAAGCTTCACTTGGCCTCCCTTATGCTCACGCGCACGCTAATGTGCTCCCTCTTCCACGCCGGCGCCACCGTCCCGTTCCCGCCTCACCGCCGGCCGCCCTGCGCCGCCGCTAGCCCGCCACAGCACCTCCTGGCCTTCGCCGCCACCTCCAAAATCTTCGTCTCCCCCACGGGTACCCGTTTTGACCGTCGCCACCGACACCCCGACCGCCACCCGCCGGCGACGCCGTCAGCCAAGCCCCGCCCGAGCCTCCTCTGTTCTTCCTCTGTTTGGCCACTGCCATCCCTCACTTCTCCTGTTTTGATTCCACCCTCATATCACTAAGTGGGCGCGGCCCAGTGGGTCACCAGCGCCTGTTGCTTACCACTCTCTCGGTGAGGTCCCAGGTTCGAATCCCCTTCCAACACTATTTATTTCCATTTTTATTCCTATTCTTTTTAATCCATTTCAATTAAGAAAACTCGTGGAAAATTTAAGAATACTTTAGAGAAGCTATTAAATATTAAAGCATGGATCAATTATCATATGTTAGTAACTAATGTGCTTTGAATAATTGTTTTAAAGCTTAACTATAAATCAAGGACACATTAATGAATTGAGTAAAAACTTGTTTAGATTATGCTCTCATGGAATAATGATTTAACAAGTAAAAATGTTCTAAAGAACAAATCATAAACCCATGTATTTCAGTAAAAGAGGTTATGTAAGATTTTGGCTAGTTCATATGTGATTAATTATATGGTTTGAATAATTATCTAGAAGACTTATTATTAACTAAAGATATTGACAAAAGCATTATGATTTCGATTAAGCATCCAAATTTAATAGAGAAGCTAATATTATTTAATTAGAAGGTAAATAAGATTATTAGAGATTTTAAATCTAGGATTAATCCTTGGAAGCCAATAAATTACATTAGGATGTGAATAAGGTTATTTAGGATTTAACATTTGGTTAAAAACCACATATAAAAAGGTAATGAACCTTTGTTGTCTATATTAAATGTAATTATTAATTAAAGGTATTAATATAGGAAGAGTGGCTTTGATTAAATATTCAACCTTAATAAAGATTAACTTAATTATGATGTATGCCCTAATGTTCGTCATGCCATCATCAAATAAATCCCAATGGTAAATTTAAGTAAATAGCAATATTGACATGTAACCTTGTATAACAAGTGCAGCCCTATGTAAATGAAATTTAATTAAGATTAAAACCTGATAGAAGCTAAGTAAAGGCATAAAATATAAGTGTCATGTTAGAAAGATATGTACATGTGACAATTATAATAAAGCAACCCCTTGGTCATTTATAATTAAAATAGTCTCACCATTCGTCATATTAAAGAACAAGGTAATGTTAACACAACCTAAAATCATACATCTCAAATTGCTAAAAGTATAAACCATAAGATTATTTGAGATTTAATAATAAATTAAATATATATAAGTAGCTAATGTAATTGGAACAAAAGGCTAAGTTTTAATTAAAGATGTTAATAAGAGGTGGCTTTGGTTAGAAGTTCCAAATTTAGTAAAAATATCCTTAGTCATAATTAAAAATACATCCATAGAAAGTACAAAATTTATTAAGAAACACATGAGCTTAATATATGTCTAATTACGGATTAGCTATTAACATATATGAATGACTAGTATGCCTATAGCATCCATTTTAGATATGATCCTACACTAAAGTAAAGGCTTAGGAAAAGTTAGGCATAATCTAAGGAAACTAATAAAATTGAAATAAGTAATTAGGGAGTTTATGTATGGTTTAAATTCGGATTAGATGTCATGATAAATAATTAGTGTAACTTTAATATTTACATTGTAAATCTAATTATATATTAAGGCATTAATAAGAAGAAGCAGCCTTTGGATAAATGAGTATAATTAATAAAAAATGGCCCTCAATTAACATGTAAGCATATATACCCCAATATTTATCATGCCACCATTAAGCAAATCTCAGCAATGTATTTCATTAAATAACGATAATGAGATATTACCTTGTACGATAATCTTTGCCTAGATAAATAAATCTAAATTAAATATTGAGCCCTTGCTATTTATCTTAATCTAACTAATAGTGAAAGCCTACATCAGAGATTATTCTAAAAACTTAATAAAGATATCCAAATGTTATAATACCTGCGACTAAAAGATTTATAGAATAAGTACAGATCTCATCCATCAGCCCAGTTTGCCTTTGCCATAACCTGAGTTGCAAGGAATGCATACCCTAAAGATAGAATTTGTCCATTACACTCCTGCACCAGACCATAGGTCTAATCTAGTTCATGGAACTTCCTTGATAAATAACAAAATAATAAAAAGAGAATATTTATAAAAAGATCAAGTCGTCGCCTCCCACCATCGGCCTTGCCTCAAACCACACGAATCACCCATTAACTCCAAGTAAAACTAAATTAAGTTTATTCGGATTTGTTTGGATCTTTTGAGTTATTTGCCTTTATTTGTATTCAGTCATTTAGCGCGTAATTAGATATGGGAATCCTGAAGAATTAAAGGATCAAGCGTGATCAAGAGCGAATCGAAGATAAAGACCAGAAGCTCAAGACCATCAAATGAGATAGCTTTGAGTGAGCTCAAGATCGCGGTAAACCGCGCCAGGCGAGTCAATACTTTGATCATGTTGAACCTACATTTCTGCAAATTACTTTGTTTTAAATTATCAAATTGCATGCTGTTAGTTTATATGCAAATACATGTTTAATTTACGATTCTAGTTATATGTCAATTGTTTACCTTGAATAATATTACCCTCCTTTGGAATATTTGAATGTGTGAACCTTGTCACCCTAGCAAAATTATAATGGTAACTTTTGAAAATAAGTCCCTAATTATATGCCATGCTTAGTACTGCATAAATACTCAGGCGCACTGAAATGCCCCAAACATTGTTGTCATTTTGAATCACGAGAAACTGGTTTGGGCAGTCATGGTGGGAATGACTGGTATATTTTTACATGATTATTTTATGCTCCCAAAAATCCTAACTTGCTTAAATATCTGAGCGGATGGCTTGGGGGCTGGTATGTGGTGCGGTGGGAGCACAAATCATGGAGTGTGGTAGAACTGCTCAGATAATACTAAGGACTGAATCTTGTGATGATCTCCTGATGTAAAACAGTACAACCACAAGTCTATAATGGGTACGACCTAGCTGAATAACTTGCAAGGGTTTAGTTCAGATATCACCGAGGAAAGTGGGTGCCAGGGTGTACTGGTTTACTCACAGTGAGGCACAGGGTGTACTGTACTCGCACGGCGCAAGAGGGGGCTTCTGACTGTGGTGGTGTAACCCTTCAGCGGTGAAACCTCAGCGTGGGTGGTGTCTAGCTAGATCGGAGTAAGGTAAAGGCTTTGTGATAAATTATCTGGGTCTCATGCCTAAGGAAGCATGTTGGCAACAAAGATAATTCATCTCTTGTGGTGAAAGTGTACAAACTCTGCAGAGTCAAAACTATTCGAATAGTCGTGCCCACGGTCAAGGGCGGACATGGGAACTTACTCGAGTTAGTTCTATTTAAAAATGTTTGGAAAATGGGAATGGAAAAGTGGAGGGCAGTGAAAGGCCCTAGTTTGGAATTGTCCTGAGTGTCGTCCCAGTGGTAAGTTAAGCGGCTATAACGCTGAAGAAATTGCTATATGGTGCAGATGCCATGTAACGGTGGATGGAATCTAAATCGATATTAATAATGCATTTCCTTGTACATTATGATTTGGTTCAAACTGCTAGGTCTCAGGAAATTTTAAGTAATTGTATTCAAAAGCACTTTTCGCAAAATAAAACAACCCAAGCCTCTCATTTGTTAAGCCATACATACTATTTATTTGCATTCTGTGTATTGGCTCACGGAGCACGGGGTCGGAGTGCTCACGCTCGCTTTTGCGACAGAATTTAGAATCAGGAATCAAATCACCTCGACTCAGCAACAAGATTGGACAAGCTGGCCGAGAAGATGAAGATGTCAAGGGCTAGGTCGCGAACCTCCAGTTGGCTGCCTGTGGGCATGTCCTGAAGGTCCCACTTGCGTGCTTCGTTCTTCCGCTGCTGCAATTTCATGATTTCGGCCTAATCGGCCCATGAGTAAGTCTACTATTATATTTACGCTTCCGCATGATATGTATTTTGATATTCATTTCTGTAACTGTGAGCACTATCTACTGATCCAGGGAATAGTGCAATGAAATCACAGAGGATTCCGGATGTTAATATCTGGGCTCCTACAACATCCGCGTCTTATTTATACTCCGTAGAGTGCGTGGGGTCGACATCCACGTCATATTTATACTCCGGAGAGTACGCACAGGGACGAAGTCCCTGGCGTGCGCGGGGTTCGTGTCTTGTTTATACTCAGTAGAGTGCGCAGGGAGAACATCCGCGTCTTATTTATACTCCGTAGAGTGCGTGGGGTCGACATCCACGTCATATTTATACTCCGGAGAGTACGCACAGGGACGAAGTCCCTGGCGTGTGCGGGGTTCGCGTCTTGTTTATACTCAGTAGAGTGCGCAGGGAGAATATCCGCGTCTTATTTATACTCTGTAGAGTGCGTGGGTCGACATCCACGTCATATTTATACTCCGGAGAGTACGCACAGGGACGAAGTCCCTGGCGTGCGCGGGGTTCGCGTCTTGTTTATACTCAGTAGAGTGCGCAGGGAGAACATCCGCGTCTTATTTATACTCCGTAGAGTGCGTGAGGTCGACATCCACGTCATATTTATACTCCGGAGAGTACGCACATGGACGAAGTCCCTGGCGTGCGCGGGTTCGCGTTTGTTTATACTCAGTAGAGTGCGCAGGGAGAACATCCGCGTCTTATTTATACTCCGTAGAGTGCGTGCAGAGGCGTCCCCCCACACGTCTTTGTTTATACTCATGCCCGTGTCTTCGACGGAGAGTGCACACGCGAACGTGCGTCTTCGTTTATACTCATGCCCGTGTCTTTGACGGAGAGTGCACACGCGAATGTGCGTCTTTGGTTTATACTCATACCCGTACCCCTGGCTACGGACAGTGCACACGCAAACGTGCGTCTTTGGTTTATACTCATACCCGTACCCCTGGCTACGGAGAGTGCACACGCGAACGTGCGTCTTCGTTTATACTCATGCCCGTGTCTTTGACGGAGAGTGCACACGCGAACGTGCGTCTTTGGTTTACACTCATGCCCGTGTCTTTGACGGAGAGTGCACACGCGAACGTGCGTCTTTGGTTTATACTCATACCCGTACCCCTGGCTACGGAGAGTGCACACGCGAACGTGCGTCTTTGGTTTATACTCATACCCGTAACCCTGGCTACGGAGAGTGCACACGCGAACGTGTGTCTTTGGTTTATACTCATACCCGTACCCCTGGCTACGGAGAGTGCACACGCGAACGTGCGTCTTTGGTTTATACTCATGCCCGTACCCCTGGCTATGGAGAGTGTACACGCGAACGTGCGTCTTCGGTTTATACCTTGGAAGTACGCGCGTAGGCAAAGCCTCCGCGCGCTCTCGCCGGGTATTTTTGCACAATGATAACAGGTGGCGACAAACGGAACTTTATTTCATTCCCGTTTGCGCGGGTAAGCGATTACATGTGACGGAGGTACTAACCACTTGTCTCTGGCGCGGCCGGAGCCTCTAGTAGTTGCGCTAGCTGTAGGGCTTGCCGAGCCGTCCCCGGATGACGCCGTGGGTCCCCGCGCTGCGGTGCCGATTCTAAGTGTGCCGTTGGTCGCCGCGACGGGGATATCTGGTGCCGTGCTCAATGCGCCGGGCCATGTCCTGGTCGCCACGAACGGTAATGATGGCCCGCAGCCCCGGGAGCTTCATGCATAAATAGCCGTGATGCGGTACCGCCCCGAAGGAGTTGAGGACCGGACGCCCCAGTATGGCATTGTAAGGGTATGGGAGATCGACGACGTCGAATATGACATCTTCGACCCTTGCATTGTCCTCCTGGCCGAAGGAGACCTGAAGGCATATTTGGCCGAGCGCCCGTAGAGGTTGTCCTCCGAAGCCTTGCAACGGGACTCCCAATGGGCTGAGGCGGCTTCGAGGGATCCCCATCTGGTCGAAGGCTGCCGCAAACAGAATGTTCGCGGAGCTGCCGCCGTCGACTAGGGCATGTCCCACGTCGCATCCCGCTATTACGACCCGGACGACCAGGGGGTCCTGGTGAGGAAGCTCCACGCCTTGGGCATCGGCGGGGGTGAACGTGACCTCATGCTGTGCCCAGTCCGGCGGTGTCTGTGCTGGATATGCCGCCACGTGGTGTAGCCTCCGTACGTAGGCCTTCCGCTGCCGTGCTGAGGCAAACTCCAACGAAGAGCCTCCGAGATGACGTTGATAACCTTGCGGTGGGTGGCCTCCGGAGCCTGTAGCTGCAGAAAGCCCTCCTGAGGCTGCTGCACATGGGCCTGGATCCGCAGAGGACCCTCGTGGGGCTGCGCCCCTTGTGCCTGGATGTGCACGGGGGCTTTGTATGGGTGCTGTACGTGGGCCACCACGGGCGGGTGTGCTTCCAGGTTCCTGTCCCTGGTGACGCTCTCGCGGAGCGCCGCGATAGAGGTGCACGTGCGTGTGTCGTGGTTGCCACGACCGTGGACTGCGCACCACAGCCCCTGGTGTTGGTTGTTGTAATCTCCACGGCCTCTATCGTCGCGGCCCGGGCCACGGCCGCGCCCCCGGCCTCGGCGCCCCCGACCGCCCCGACCTGCGGGAGCGCTTTCTTCGGAACCGCCTTCGATGTCGAGGACGTATCGGCCCCGCCTCGACTTCTGCTGGCCGCGCTTGGGCCTATCGGACGGCTCGTGCGGGGCATCCTTGCGCTCAGGCGCGTCCTTGGACGACTCCGGCTTACGTTTTCCCTTCGAAGGACCGTCCTTCGGCGGATCTTCGGTTTTCGCCGAGGCGCCGGCCTGGTTGGTGTCGGAGTCGTCGCCTTGTCGCCGCCGTGCGTCCTCTTCCGCCCTGGCGTATTCCTCCATTTTGTCAAAGAGCTTCGTCACTGTCTTGATTGGCTTCCGTGCGTTATACTCGGCCATCGGGCCCGGGCGAAGGCCCTGTATAGCTGCATTAACGACGGTGGTTTCGTTAACGTCTTTGACTTGGCAACGTATCTTTGCGAAGCGCTTGAGATAGTCCCGAAGCTTCTCCGAAGGTTTCTGCTTCACGGCGAAGAGCTGATCCGCGTCGACCCGCTCAACATAATTTCCTTGAAAGTTGTTGTGAAGGCGGTCGCGGATCTGCTCCCACGCGTAGATGGAGTTTGGCTCTATGGTAAAAAACCAGGAAAGCGCCACTCCTTGCAACGCGAGGGGGAGTCCCTTCGCCTTTGTGGTGTCATCTCCGCCCGCAGCCTCGATTGCGGTTTCGTATACGCGCACGAACTCGCGGGGGTCCGTGTCGCCTTTATAGGGCTCGATGACACTGGGGAATTTGAAATCTTCGGGCCACGCCGCCTGCTGTAGCCCTGCCGAAAGCGGGGACTCTGGATCGACGCGTCGCAGCGGCACGCGGTTGGATGTGGGGGCGTCGCGGCTGTCCGCCCTGTCCGGCGTGGGCTCTGGCGCGACCATCGGCGCGGCCTGCTGGCTCCGAGCCTATTGTATGTCTCGGACAGCCCCACGAAGATCCCCTAACTCCTGCTGGAACGCTTTGAGGGCCGCCAACAGGGCGCTTTCGACCGCCTGCGCGGGTAGGGCCGCCGGCGCGCCTAGCGGGCGGGTCGGCACGGGTACGATCGCCTTGCGAGCTCCCGAGCTACCGGTCGCGCCGTTGTGGCTACCTCCAACCGCCCGGTCCGCGCTGCCGGCGAGTGTTGCGGCGAGGGCGGCGAGGCTGGTTGCTGTCGCGCCGGCGGGGTCGGTCGTCGCAGCAGCGCCATTGACGGGGTTGGTCGTCGCGGCGCCGGTGGCGGGGTCGGTCGTCGCAGCGCCAGTGGCGAGGTCGGTCGTCGCAGCGCCAGTGGCGAGGTTGGTCGTCGCAGCGCGAGCGTCGACGTCTTCGACCACCGCACCTGCGTCGTCACCCGCGTCCGCAACAGCCGATGCCGAAGCCCTGGTGCCCATGCGACGCTCCGACCCAGCCGCCTTCTTTCCCTTCGCCGCCGACGACGAGGCTTTTTTCGGTGCCATCCTTCTTCGGACTTCAGGCTTGCTCCTGTCCTCCCCACGGACGGCGCCAACTGTTGTGGTTACAGACCAAACAGAGAGAGAGATCGTAGTGGAGAGTTGGGAGAGAGTGATAGTAATGGCTTGGGTCCCCCATGGCCTGTATTCCATATATATATGAGAAATTTCGATATTTGACACTGAATACGTGTGCCTCTCAACTTTTAACCCCCAATTCGCACGCATTTGGAAATTTAACTCTGTCACTGCGAATTCTTTTGATTCAAGGGATTCTTCTCATTTTCTCTCCTTTTATATTTTGACACTTGTCACTGCGAAAATGAAGAGAATCCCTTGAATTAAAAGAATTCGCAGTGACAGGGTTAAATTTCCAAAGACGTGCGAATTGGGGGTTAAAAGTTGAGAGGCGCACGTATTCAGTGTCAAATATCGAAATTTCTCTATATATATACACATGGGGAGTGCTTTTACAATTATACCTTTACATCTGAGTATCCCCTTCAGGGGCACTTATGTCATTACACATGGCCTATACAGGGCCTTATAACCTTCTACCAGGCCTGCTGGGATTAGGTGGGGGCCACCCCTACAACAGTGTTCATTTGCATTATACGTGTTGGGCTAACTCCTTTTTCTAATTTTAATTTTTTAAAATTTAATTATGCAAAATAAGTAGCAATCAGTTACATGTAATTTCAGACAAATACAGTAAAAATTCAACCATAAACTACAAATATTCAACTCAACTAAGCACCATGTAAAAGATTAGCCTGATAGATAGGTACACACTTACTTTTATAACCGTGAGCTTGCTTTTCCTGCAATCGACGTGGGACTACTCAACCAACAGTGGAGAAAAGAAATCATTCAGGATTTGTCCCCGACCGCGATTTCATTTTCGCTGCCCCCTGTTGCTGTTGGGTGCAATTTCGCTTGCTCGCTTTCAAGCAACTAATCACCATTCGTCAGGGCATTCAGCGGTACGAGTGGACAAGAGTACGCGTGCATCGTTCAGTTGAAACAGAGAAATTCGGGGACGAAGCAATAATAAATAAATTAACAGGTCCAAACTTTATTAGAAGAGAGAAATCAGGACAGCTACTTCGATCATACTGTCCATACATGCATCCCTCCCAACTGGATTTAACCCCGGCCGGAGCTTGCCATCTCAAATTAAAGCCCAGCCAAAGAGATGAACATTAATTCCAGGCTCTGATCCCAATCTTTCTAGTAGACACGAGCAGAAGAAGCTACGGCACCACCAACAACAGACTAGCTAGTAGTACTGTAGTAGGAAGTAGTCCAGTAACCAAACATAGCTAGCCGGCGATGATGTGGACCCCGATGGCGATGGTGAAGATAGTGACGAGGGCGAAGTAGAGGACGGCGTGGACAAGGATGGAGATGCCGCTGGTGTGCATGTTGCCGAAGGCGATGATCCGGCCGTGCGCCGGCAGCTGGAACAGCAGGCCCGGCGTCAGCAGCACGAACAGGACCGTCGCGATCACCACAGGGCCCCAGTCCGCCATCTCCGGCGATCTACGATGGACTCTCTCTCTCTCTCTGTCTCTCTCCTCGATCTCGACGGCCCAAAGTTTCAAACTTTGGTGCTCTCTCTATCTGAAGGACGCAAGCGAGTAATGAATGAATCGCAGGGCAGCAGGGGAGGAGTAATTATAAGTAGGAGCTGGATCGAGGGTAAACAAACGGTCGGCGAGAGGAGCCCCCCGGGTCACTGACGTGCCGGGCCCGCTATGGGAAGGGAGGACACGTGGAGCAGAACGCAGCCGGAGTGCCGGACACCGACGCCCCCATGGGAGGTGGGTCCGTAGAGCCCACGTATGCATGGGACCCACCTGTCACCGTGTTGGTGTATGCATGGGTTGGGCTTCGAGGGAGAGAAGGAACGGCCATCGCACACGAGAAGAATCGATGTACCAAGAAGAGCCTGCCTCGGTAGAATCTCTCTTCTCTTTCCTGCACGCGGCGACGGCCGTGCCACGTGAGCTTGCTGTTGCGCTCTCGGGCTCCGTTTCTTTACGCTTCCATCCCTCGGGGGCTCTGCACCGCGTCGACGGTCGCCTTTTCAAATCGAAAAACCCTTCACGGTTTCGATCTGAACCGCCCGAACGTTGCGTCTCTCCCTCGACGCGCGCGGGCGCGGCGGCGTTTCGTTCCACGCGGAAGCGCTCGCAGACGGTGGCGTGGCGTTCGCTGTTGTGGGCTCTGCCTTTGACGTCGCATGTGCTGTTTGTTTGTCCCGAAGAGGAGGATAGGGCTAGTTCAGGTAGGTCGTGCTACTCGCAGGAGCGACCAGCTTAGCTCCTGCACTCTGGTCCTGCTTTCGAGTCGTCACTCTCCCGCCGACCTAGCTCAAAAAGACTTATTTTTAATAGTTTATAGCTAAAAAATATTGTAACCAGGTGAAAAAACACTATAACTGACGATGGCTTATTTAACATAATTAAATTTAAAAAAATTAAAAATAGAAAAATATATTAACCCGTCACGAACAGTACAAACGAATACGAGAAAAAAAGAACCAACAAAAAAGCTTAAAAACCAGAAAAAAAATAAAATTGTTGAATAGTAAAAAATAAATCAGAAGTTAAAAACTTAAACCCAAATGAATGGGCCTAAAACCTACCAGCTCGATCGAGGCGCTCCCCTCCGTCACGCTCTCCTCTTGAATGCTGTTTCATCGAAAGCGATCTGGACTGGCATCGAAAATCTGCTTCGGCCTTCGGGTGCCTTTTTCTTGTTACGAAATGTCGAGAAAAGAAGACCTTTCTTTTTTTTTAAAGGGTACAAGTGTGACGTGCACACACAACTCATATCTTACTGGCACCATCCATCATATACACATACGTGTGTGTCTTTAGCACACGTTTAAACATTTTCTGAAGTTGCTAAAGTCTTACGGAGCACGATCATACACTTTCCCATTAAACAGACATATCTGTAATTAATCTAATTATAAAGGTGAGACGCATATAGTGTAGTCCTAAGAATCAAGCCTAAGTTGGCTGCGTGCACTACGGCAGCGTCAGCCACCAACATTGAAAAGAAGAGTTTACGTGGAGAGGAGGATGCTCTCTTGTGACAACGAAAGAATACCTTTCCAACTAACCAAAAAAGGAATATGAGAAGAAATAATGACAAGATGGATGACTGCCTTAAACCATTTGCTGTGTAATCAAATTCTAGAGGTACGAGTACAGTTTTTTTTTTAAAAAAACAATGGGCAGGAGTTCTGCCGTTGCATTAACACAATCTCCGATGATTAGTTTGCATCGTTTCTCTAAAGAAGTCACCCATGCCTAGGGTATGTGCATGAGATGATGTGCACTTGCCATCTCGTTACTGCTTATCGCTACAAATTACTGCTAGTACTGTTCTCTCCGGATCATAGAGGTGAGCAGAATGAGCAGATGCTACTACAACCCAAGGACCGGCCAGCCTCAAGACAGATTCCAAGACCATGCACATTGTAACACTGGGCTTTACCGTGCAAATGTACATTCCTTTCTCCACATAGGAAGGAAACGCCAGCAGCACATATCTAAAGCACAACGGTGAAGTTACACACGCCCTCTTTTTGACATTCCAATGCCCAGTAAAGGATCACATCAATGTCGTCTAAAGCCCAGCATATCCAAAATCCAGGACAGGAGGCAAAGAAATTCCAGCTCGAGGATTAATAAGCGCTCTACTATGTGGTCAGAAGGGAGTGCAAACGTGCAATGTGCTTTTCAACCAGCAAGTTCCTTGCAAATCGAGGAAAAGAACATACTCCTGTGTGAAAGAGGTTTTGGGAGCAAAGGTATCGGAAGAATTAGCTGTTCGAAATGTAAGCAATATTTTAATTCTAAATTTTAAGATACATCAAAAGAAGACAAATACAATAAAAGTCTAATGATGGAATAAACGAAACTAACAGCAGACAACTCATTGCACTTTAGAAAAACAAATGCTTCTATGCTTTCCTCTCTAACAAGAGAAGCACTAATCTAAAAGCACATGAAAAGGTAAGTAAAATCTATCCACCATTTATCGTACTTTAAAAATTATACAAATCACTGTTGAGAAAAGTATAGAAGCACATTTCCATCTTCTTTTTTTTTTGCCTTTTTGCTTTGCAATTGGTGGGGAATTGTTGGAAATTGGCTTTTGAGTTGAGGCTATTTCCTTTAGAAATTCGAAAACATGCATAATTTAGTATCATATTGTCCAGCCAAATAAAGGGAAGGCAATTTATAAGATGTAGTTCTTGCCACTCCTTGAAACATATGACACATGTAATGGAGATTGCATGAGGAGAACTTTGGCTAAACACACACGCGCGCACACATATTCATGTATTTTCGCGTAGAAAATCGTGTGACTTATGATTTGCGTCGCGATGTGGCGCGCCACTTGGCAGACCATGTCCACCTTTTTTATGAATCGTGTATTTTTCTCTCCTTTTTGAACTATCTAGGAGCCAATAAACACGTCATAAATATCATTATGTGGTTTGATGAGGTGTTACTAGTGAGTTTTTTTGTTTAAATGCGGTAGTTAGTAGTGAGTGATTGCAATGCCCTTAAAAGAGCATGGATATGTCCAATAAATAATATGGAATTCCTCCTCTATTCTTCCATCTCCTCTGTAGATGGCTATGCGATAGTATCAAGCTACCCAGCCACATCAGACTTTCTTTTTGGCATGCACCGAGAAGAGAGAAGAATAATGTTTTTGGGCAATGCTACCTGAACGACTGCTTGGCTTCTTTCTTGACGTAGACTACTTCCCCAACTGCTCATTTCTGTGCTACTTTCTTTTTCTCTGTCAACCACACTATAAGTAGTTTGTGCGATTGATTGACTCTATTATAATATTATTCTTGTGTATTTTTTGAAAAAAGATATCAAAGATTGTTGTACTAAAGTGTTGTTAATATATCAGTCTTTTGGTGCAAGTCCTGTATGGGTTAAACTTGCACTTAAATTGGCAAGATTTATCTTCTCACAGCTAATAAATGGACTACACCTTGAATTCATAACTTTTTATTATTAGAATTCGCTTAAAATCTCAACTAATACTAGGCTGCCAATGAACCATGCCTAAACGGAGCATTAAAAGGTCATGCTCCTTGATCTACTCATGAGTTTTCTAGATAATACCCCGTTCTCGTGAACTACGACCACACACTTAGGCTCAAGTAGGTGTGCTCTTTTTAAGTATCCTGCAGACTAATACCTTTTTCTCATTTGACAATAGAATACATTAAGGTTTTGTGCCAACCTTCCATACAATTGAGAGTACTTTGTCTATTAGGACACGGGTATAATGAATATGTACTCTCTTGTTATAACATCAACTTATCTTTCCCATTGCCTAAGTCAAGTCATGAGATCTCCGATCAAGAAGGCATGGGTTGCTATTGTAATGTAACTCAAATGGGCCTTATTCTTGTGCACATAAATGCAACAAAAATTGTTTTCCGTGCTAATCCCATTGTAAAAGGTCTGGCAAATTTTTTCAATGTGAATATAATTCATAGCAATCACTTTAGAATTCCTCAATTTTCTAACAGAATTAAACCTATGCTTCACATGTCTAGATGACTTTATATTATCCTTAATACTCATAACGTTAACCAATACTATTTGATTATTGCAGTACATTAGGATTGCCAGTATTAGTTTCTCAACCAATGGCAAATCTAATAGTATCTCTCTCAGCCATTCAGCCTCAACAGTGGCTGTGTCAAGTGTTACAAATTCTGCATCCATGGTTGACCTCATCAATATGGTCTGTCTGTAAGACCTCCGTGAAACTACAGCATCAGCTAAAGTAAATAAATAATCACTTGTAGCTTTGACCCCATCCGTATAAGAGATCCAATTGGAACCACTGTATCCATCTAATAGATAATAATATTCAATATAATGAATTCTAAAAGATATGTCTCACAAGTAACGCAACACTCTTTTCAAGTGCCTTCGAGTGATCATCTCATGGGTTAGATGTAAATCGACTTAATTTACTCACAACAAATGAAATACCAGGTCTTGCAGCACCGATTAAATACATAAGTGATCCAATGATTTGCAAATATCTCAATTGATCTTTTCCTTACCTTTGGTTCTTTTGTAGCTTAATGTTTTCATCATAGAGCATTGCAGACATTTTACAGTTCTCATAGCAAAAAAGACTCAAGATTTTTCTATGTAATCGCATCATCACTCTTTATCGATTTAGTATTCAGAATAACGTCTACCTCTTCCAAGTCTCTCATATCAAAGCATCGAGATAAGAAAATCTTGACATCATCAATTATAGCAATATTTGTTTCAAATATAAGTATATCATCAACATGCATACACAAAATCACTCCTTGACCCCCATCATAATGATACTACATGCATTTATCAGCTTCGTTCATAGCAAAGCCAACTGATGTCAAAGTTTTATCAAACTTCTCTTGCAATTGTTTAGGTGCTTGCTTTAGACCATACAAGAATTTCAATAATATGTATACCTTATTTTTCTGTCCAAACATCATGAAACCATCCAGTTGATCCATATAGATTTCTCCCTCCATCTCTCCATTAAGAAAAAATTGTTTTCACGTCCATTTGATGAACATGTAGACAATAGAAAGATACTAATGCAAGAAGAACTCTGACGGTGATTAGTCTGACGATAGGAGAATAGGTATGAAATAAATCTTCTCTCTCTTTATAGGTGTAACCATTGGCCATAAGTCTTATTTTATACTTCTCAATAGTACCATCAAGCCTTAGTTTCTTTTTGAAGAACTACTTATATCCTACAGGTTTGCACCCGCTAGGACAATTAGTGATATACCAAGTCTCATTAGCCATAATAGAGTCCATGTCGCTACAGACTGCCCCTTTTTAATACTTGGTATCAGAAGATGCATAAGCTTCTGAACGAGTTTTTGGCACATCATCCATGAAGTAAACAATAAAGTTGTCGCCAAAGGTTTTCTCAACCCTTTGTCTCTTGCTCCTACGAGGAGCCTTTACAACTATATTGTTATCATCCTTAGGGATAACACATATTAGTTTAGAAATGGTGGGAAGTTCAGAAATTTGATTATTCTCACAATCAATATTTGTAGTTTGAATATTCTCTATTCATGAAGTACTGGCTTAAAAGCATCTAGGCCCCTAAGAATTGTTTTAGTGATTAATCACAAAATATGAATATTTGACTAACATGTTTATCAAGTGTTCAAAGGTTTAGTCCTGGTGATGAATGTGACAACTTGGAGATGCATGCTATGGTTTAACATGAAGATCAATATGGTTTAAGACAAATGTATCAATAGCCTAGGATATTTTATCTTTTACCAGTCTTAGGGGAAAAGGTTAGAAGATCAAATTTTAGGTTAGATGCCGTGCTATTAAGAGAGATCATGACTAGTAGTTTGTCAGCATATTCTTGTGCCATTTGGATCAATTTAGGATCATGCATGTACTTAGAATTTTATTTGAATGCCAACTATGCAATTCTTAGAAAAAACACTAGTGCCAGAGGTTTCATGGTGATACTACCATAGTGCGGTATGACTGGACAGTGGTGTGGTACTAATGCACCTCGGTCAGACCGATTTTTAGTTGGCGGTACGTATTTTTCCAGAAAGGTACTTTTAGAGCATGTTTGCTCCCCTGAAAAATGGTAGTACTGGAGTTAAAATGGCGGTACTATCACATCACGGTATGACCATAAACCTTGAGCAGTACTACCACACTTTGGTTGGACTGAAACTTGTATGGCGGTACATTATTTCCAGATAGGGCCAACTTTGGTTCTCAAGAAAAACGGTAGTACTACTGCAAGGAAATGGTACTACCAAAATATTTAGAACTACTGTATATACAATGGTGGTAGTACCACACTGCAAATTTAATGGCTAGTTCAAAGGCATTTAGTACGACTACTATAGCCGTTATTGTGCAGATTGTGCAGGAGTGGTAGTACCGACCTTACAACGACGGTACTACTGATTTCCCTGATTTTTTATGATCTTCTCTTAAACGGTTGAATCTAGTAGATGAAAGGTATAAATACACCTCTACCAGCTCAAAGACAAAATAATAAACCTCATTTAACATCCTTGAGCTAAGAGCACACTCTCCACACCTCATATACACTTGTTGCATTCATTTTGAGCTAGTTGAGCCAATTCAAGTGTATTCATTCAAGATTGATCGTCTGCCCTTGAATTCCGTCAAGCGAAGATTGTGGTTGCTGGCACTTAGATGTCTTGGCGGGTGTTTGCATGGTGATCTCTTCAAGAAGATTATGAAGAGCCCCGGTGTCAATTGTGAGTGGCTCGGTGTTTGCCATCTCTGGAGTGGAGAAAGAACAACCACTAGTGAAATCGAGGAGCGAGACTTAATTCGTGGAGTCGGTCCAATTCCATTGAGCTTTCCTTAACATGGACTAGTGAATACCGGCAAGTCTTCGATACCACGTCAAAACATCATGTGTCTTCATTTGATTACTTCTTTGTCTCTAATTTTGTGTTGATATCTCTAGATATTGAAATTGACATATCTTATTAAGCTAGAATTCTATTTGTAGAGACTTGACTTGTGGTATCTTAGCTTTACTAGAATTGTGTAGGACTTGGATTATAATAGAAATCTTACTTAGCTCATAATTAATAGAAATTAGTTTTAGAAAGCAAGAAATTTTAAGAACCTCATATTTACCTCCCTCTAGTCGGTTATCCTTGATCCTACATGACTGCAGCTCTTATAGAACAAATATCCTCAAAGAATGAAGTACCTCTAGAATCCATTATTGTGTTAGTAACAATATCAGGAGTTTCTGATTTAACTACTAAAAATCTATAGACTGTGCTATTATGATCATATCCTAGAAAAACATAGTTGACTATTTTAGGTTCAAAATTTCTCTTTTTTCTGCAATGGTATATTGATTTTTGCCAAACACCCATAAGCTTGCAAAAAATTGACATTAGGTTTTGTTCCCTTATCCCTTATATGATCTCACTCTTTTTGTAATTATTCCATTTAGGATAAAAGTTGATGTCAATATAGCTTCCCCCACCATATCTTAGACATACCATCACTCTCTAATATGATATTAACAAAGTATGTTAGTGTCTAGTTTTTTCTCTCAGTTACCCCATATGATTAAGGTGAATATGGTGGTGTAAATTCATGAACTATACCATGCTCATAATAGAATTGAGAAAATTTATGAGAGATATACTATCCTCCACGATTAGACTTTAGTCTTTTTATTTTCTTCTCTGGTTGGTTCTCAACATCAACCTTATAAATCTTAAAGTAGTTTAAAGCTTCATCCTTAGTTCTTAGCAAATACACATAGCAGTATATGTTGCATCATTAATATAAATTAGAAAATATCTTTTATCTTATGTACTCAACAATCCATTCATTTCACACAAATCTGAATGAACAAGATCTAATGATGCCAAGTTCTTTTCGTCCTTAATCCCTTAAAGGGTTTTTGAGGCTGCTTGGCTTGCACATATGATAGACACTTTGATAATTTCATATTTTGAAATTAAATCTAATATGGACAGTTTAACAATACTACAAAACCAATATTACAAAAGCGAGAATGTCAAATATATATTGACCTCGCATTTATTTAAACAAGTTGCAACATTCATATTATAAACAAGACTCTAAAGTACTTAGGGGGATCAAGTCTTCGCTCTCATTGCCTTTCCCAACAAAATTTCCAGCCTTAGACATTACACTTTTATTTGGCTCAAATACTAGCTTATAACTTATCTGCATATGAGAGACCCACTAATGAGGTTCTTGTTTATTGTTGGAATATTCTGTACGTTCTTCAAATGGACAATTCCCTGAAGTAAGCTTCAGATCCATCGTGCCAACACCAAGAAGAGAAGCATACGGCCTATTTCCCATTAGGATGGAGTAAGCCCCTACTACCTAATAAGAAGAAAATAAGGAAATATCATAACATACGTGAAAATTAGCACCGGTATCAACCAACCAATCAATGGATTGACATGGTGAAAAAGACAACAGGTAAATTACTATAACATCTTGAAGACAACACCTCACCTATTATCATGTTAACAATCTTCTTCTTTGGCTATTCACTATCTCTGCTCTTACGTTAGTGATAATCCTTCACTATATGACCGTCTTTTCCACACACAAAGCAGGTGATGTCTCTCAAATCCTTTTTCACAATTTTCTTCTTCTTAAAGTTAGTTGTCTTGTTCAGTTTTTTAAATTTATACTTCTTTTCAGCTGTCTTTTTCTCTATGATATTGGCATTGTTCTAACCAAAAGTGTGGATGCATCTTTTGCTCTGACCTTTTCTTCCATTACGAGGGCAGCAATGAGATCCTCAACATAAATCTTATCTCTCTTGTACTTCAAGCTAGTGGCAAAATCCCTCCAACTAGAAGGATGTTTGGTAATAATGCTTGTATCCACAAACTTAGGAGGCAATACAGCCCAGGTACACAATCTCACCAACCAGTAGCTAGAGGTCATGAGCTTGTCCAACTATAGACTTAGCCTCATTCAAGCTAAAGTTGAAGAGTTGCTCACGCATGTAGAACCAGACCTGTTTCTATCTCTACATATTTATGCTCTAGTGCATTCCACAACTCTATAACGGACTTGTAGTCTATATACACATCATAAAATTGATCTGCCAGAATGGTCATAATGCAGTCAAGAGCGGCGTTGTTCGTATTTTTGAGCTGCATATACTAGCCAATCATAAATGGATATTGTGAGTGTATAACCCACCACAACCCCAAAAACATGAGCCAAAACTTGGCTCTAGTCTGCTGTATATGAAAGTTCTAACCAGAAAATCTCTTAGGTTTCATTGCATCCGAAGCACCAGCCATTGCTGAATTGCATCCAATTTACAATAAGGTTTCTGGATTGTTGAAAATATGAGTAATATTTTAATTCCAAATTTTACTAGGAGACAGATATAGCAAAAGACTAATGATGCAATAAACAAAACAAATAGCAGACATCATATTGGACTTTAGAAAATACCCAAGAATAATATTATAACAGAGTTGATCAATCGTGCGAACGACTTATGGTGGGGATGATGAAGAAAAAGAAAGCATCACAGAAATGAGCAGTCATGGAAGTAGTCGAGAAAGAAGCCAAATGGTCACGCTGCCCAGTGACCTTATTGCTGCCCCGTGCAAGTTTTCTCTGCGGCAATGGTTCAGAGATCCTTCTCTCCTTCCTTCCCGATGCACACCAAGAACAAAGGCCAGCGTGGTCGACCAGCTTGATACTACAACACAACTATCTAAGGAGAAGATGGAAGAATAGAGGAGGAATTCTATATTTTTCCTAAATGTCTCTAGGCCTTTTTAAGGGCACTGCAATCACTCACTGGTAACTATCATATTTAAATAGAACTAATTCACTGGTAACTGCCTAATTAAACCACATAATGATATTTATGATTTATTTATCAGCTCTGGACAATTCAAAAAGGAGAGAGAAATGCACAGTTCATAAAAAGGAAAGGTGATCTTAGTATGCCAAGTGGCCTGCCACGACTTCACAAGTCACACAATTTTTCATGTGAAAATATGCAAATACGCGTGCATGCACATATGTGTACGCGCGTGTGTATTTAGCCAAAGTCATTCTTATGCCATCACTATTACATGTATGTTTCAAGGAGCGGCAAGAATTTCACCTTATAAATTAACTTCTCTTTACTTAATTAGATAATACGGTATTAAACTATGCACGCTTTGAAATTGTAAAGGAAATGAGCCTGAGGTCGTGGGCCAATTTTCAACATTAGCCTTGTAAAACAATATGCGCTGCTATACTTCTTCAGTTAATCTTCCTTCAGAGTCCAGACTTCAGGATGCAGTTACTCTTCTATTAGTCCGAGTCTTCAGGCTTAGTAGTAGTTCACGTTTTGCAGGTTTTCAGCAACTATGCGTGATAGTAGGATCTGCCAGTACACAGTTGTAATCTATCTAATGAATATAAATACAATACACTCACGCCTGGATTGAGTGTGTGGGATTGCAAACTCTCTCCTCTTCTCTGTGTAATTTTACATGGTATCAGAGCCTCCTCTTCTCCACAAACATGTCAACCTCTAGCGCCAACTCTTCTGGTTCCACTGGTTCTACAACACTAGCCATTGCCGGCGCCACATCAGTCTCTGCTGGCCTACTCCCAACACCATCATTTAGCCACCTGATTAGTGTCAAGCTAGGTCAGGAGAATTATCTCCTTTGGAAGGCACAAATGATGCCTTACCTCCGAAGCCAACAACTTCTAGGCTATGTCGACGGATCCAATAGTGCCCCTGACAAGATGATCACCACCAACACTGACTGCGGCACAGCCGTCGTTCCCAACCCAGCGTACCAGATCTGGCTGCAGCAGGACCAAGCTATTCTTAGTGCTATTCTCTCATTGCTGGCTCCAGAAGTCCTCTCTCAGGTGCTGCTCCTGAATACATCACATGAGGTGTGGACTGCGCTTGAGCGCAGGTTCGCATCACAATCAAAGGCGCGGATCATGCATGTTCGTCGCCAACTTGCCATGATCCAGAAGAAGGATATGACCATGGCAGATTACCTTGGAAAGATAAAGTCCTTGGCTGACTCATTGAGCACCTGTGGCGTTGCCCTCTCTGAAGAAGAAGTTGTGACATACATGCTCACCGGTCTGGACGCCGACTACGACCCCGATTGTGACATCGCTCACCACCAAGACGGAACCAGTCACTCTCAACGATGCTTATGCTCATCTCCTCTCTTTTGAGATGCGCCACGAGCAGAACCAAGCTATGATGCAGGTGAACCTTGCAGCGCGTGGCGGTCGTGGAGGAGGACGCGGTCGGTGGGGGCGTGGACGCAGCACTGGCCATGGTGGTCAGGGCTCAAGCCGTGGTGGTCGTGAACAACAGGGCCAAGGATCAAGCAATCACAACACAAGCAAACCAACATGCCAAGTGTGTGGCAAAGTTGGGCATGTTGCTCTCAGATGCTACCATCGATTTGACCATTCATACCAGGCTGAGGAAACGAAGGTTGCCGCTGCAGCACACACCTCGTTAGGATACACAGTTGACACGAACTGGTATACTGACACAGGTGCGACTGACCACATCATCGGCGAGATTGATCGTCTGACTGTCCGAGAGAAATATGGCGGCAAGGATCAAGTACAAGCTGCAAATGGCTCAGGTATGCATATTTCTCATATCGGTCATTCACAGATTCATACTCCCTGCCAAACTCTCCAACTGAAAAACATTCTCCATGTCCCAAAAGCATCAAAGAACCTTCTGTCAGTTCACAGATTCACTTCTGATAATAATGTAATGTTTGAGTTTTATCCCGATTACTTTGCTATTAAGGATTTGGCCACGAGGAGGGTGCTTCTTCGAGGTCACAGTAAAGGTGGACTGTATCCTCTGCCATCTAAGGTCGCTACCACAACCAGATCTGCCTTCTCTAGCATCAAGACTTCGCACGAGCAGTGGCATTGCCGGCTTGGTCACCCTTCTTCAGCAGTCGTTCAGCAAGTTATTCAGCTTAATAATCTCCCTTGTTCTAGCAACAATAAATCCACATTTGTGTGTGATGCCTGTCAATGTGGAAAGAGCCATCAATTACCCTTTTCTTTGTCAAATACAGTATCTGTTTTGCCACTTGAACTTGTATTCTCCGATGTATGGGGGCCAGCACTCACTTCTATTGAGGGATATAAGTACTACGTGAGCTTTATTGATAATTTCAGCAAATTTGTTTGGCTCTATCCTCTGAAACAAAAATCTGAAGTTACAAATGTCTTTGTTCAGTATCAAAAGCATATAGAACGACTGCTTGATAGGAAAAATCCTTTGTATACAATCTGATTGGGGAGGGGAGTATCAAAAACTTCACTCCATTCTCACTCAAACTGGTGTTGCACATCGTGTATCCTGTCCTTACACTCATCAGTAGAACGGTTCCGCTGAAAGGAAACACAGACATGTCGTTGAGGTAGGCTTGTCCCTTCTTGCTGCAGCGTCCATGCCCTTAAAATTCTGGGACGAGGCATTTCAAACAGCAGCCTACCTCATCAACCGAATCCCTAGCAAGGTGATAGGTTCCAGCACTCCTCTTGAAAAACTTCTAGGTGCTAAACCCAATTATACTCTTCTGAAAACCTTCGGATGTGCCTGCTGGCCCAACCTCAGACCATATAACTCTCATAAACTCCAGTTCAGATCAAAACGTTGTGTGTTCTTGGGCTATAGCAATCTCCATAAGGGATATAAGTGTCTTGATCCTTCTAGTGGTAGAGTATATGTTTCTCGAGACGTTGTCTTCGATGAGAAAGTATTTCCTTTTTCTGAAAACTCTCCTCCCTCAAGGATCCAGTACACGGCTGATGAGGTCTTACTACCCAATCTGCACCACCAAATCAACTCTAATGTTTCTATGAATGACCGTATGGCTAATGTGCATGCTTGTGATCCATCTAATTCTATTCTGCAGCAACATTCTACACATGTTTTGCAGGCAGCTGAGTCTGAAGACATTGTGATGAATCATTCTTCTACAGTTGCCGACAATAGCACAGTAGCTGTCACGGCTGCAGCGACTGGAGACATAATTGCAGCGGTAGACTCTGTCAGCAATCCTGTCTTAACTGGTCAAGCTGCACCACCACATCCAATGAGAACTCAACTCAAAGATGGTATTTGGAAGATTAAAGAATTCACTGATGGCACTGTTAGGTATGCAGAAGCAGCAATCGCTGAGCCAACAAGCCATCTGGAAGCACTAGAAGATGAAAATTGGCGACAAGCAATGCAAAGTGAATATTCAACATTGATGAAAAACAAAACCTGGCATCTTGTGCAGCCACAACAGGGAATGAACTTGATTGATTGCAAGTGGGTATTCAAGCTTAAACGGAGAGCTGATGGTTCCATTGATCGGCACAAAGCCCGTTTGGTAGCAAAAGGGTTCAAGCAGCGGTATGGCATTGACTACGACGATACATTTAGTCCCGTCGTTAAGTCAGCAACCATATGACTTGTCTTGTCTTTGGCTGTTTCAAAGGGGTGGAAACTGAGGCAACTAGATGTGCAGAATGCGTTCCTTCATGGCGTTCTTGAAGAGGAAGTTTTTATGAAACAGCCACCTGGGTTTGAGGACCTCAAGCAACCAAATCTGGTTTGTAAACTCGACAAAGCCTTATACGGCCTCAAACAAGCACCTAGAGCCTGACACTCAAGACTTAGCTCCAAGTTATGTGAGTTGGGGTTCATGCCTTCTCGAGCTGACACCTCTCTTTTTATTTATAATCATCAAGGTGTAAAGGTATTCATGCTTGTTTATGTCGACAATATTATAATCACTGGGTCCTCTGATCAAGTAGTGCATTAGTTACTCCATAAGTTACAAGCTGAATTTTCCATGAAAGATTTAGGTGACTTGCACTACTTCTTGGGCATTGAGGTGAAGAAGACTGCTACAGGTATTATTCTCACATAGTCCAAGTATACTTCTGATCTGCTGAAGAAAATGCATATGGAAGAGTGCAAACTTGTCAATGCACCAATGGCTGTTACAGAGAAGCTGTCCAAAACTGAAGGTGAGCTTTTGTCTCCTGAAGATGCCACCAGGTACAGAAGTATGGTTGGAGCTCTACAGTATCTTACCCAAACCAGGCCTGACATTTCCTTCTCTGTAAATCGGGTTTGCCAATTTCTGCATTCACCCACAACATAGCACCTGACAGCAGTAAAGAGAATCATGAGATTTCTCAAGGGCACGGCTAGTTTTGGTTTGTTAATTAACAAGTCCAACTCTGAGTTAGTAAGTGCATTCTCTGACAATGATTGGGCTGGGTGCCCGGATGACAGAAGATCGACAAGTGGGTTCGCAGTATCCTTCGGAACAAATCTCATATCCTGGAGCTCCAGAAAACAGACTACGGTCTCAAGGTCGAGTACTGAAGCTGAGTATAAAGCACTCGCCAATGCCACAGCTGAGATCATTTGGGTTCAATCTCTTCTTGGAGAACTTGGGATCTTCCAGTCAAGGCCACCATGCTTATGGTGCGACAATTTAGGAGCAACTTATCTCTCTGTGAACCCTGTGTTCCATGCTAGAACCAAGCATATTGAGGTGGATTACCACTTTGTTCGGGAAAGAGTTGCCCTCAAAGCACTGGAGATCAGATTCATTCCGAGTCAAGATCAAGTAACTGACGTATTTACAAAGCCTGTGTCAGCAAAACAACTAATAGCAGCTCAACACAATCTCAATCTGATGAGTTGAGATTGAGGGGGACTGTAAAACAATATGCGCTGCTATACTTCTTCAGTTAATCTTCCTTCAGAGTCCAGACTTCAGGATGCAGTTACTCTTCTATTAGTCCGAGTCTTCAGGCTTAGTAGTAGTTCACGTTTTGCAGGTTTTCAGCAACTAATGCGTGATAGTAGGATCTGCCAGTATACAGTTGTAATCTATCTAATGAATATAAATACAATACACTCACGCCTGGATTGAGTGTGTGGGATTGCAAACTCTCTCCTCTTCTCTGTGTAATTTTACAAGCCTCCCTCGTCAGCAACTGCATCCATCTCCAAGCTGCAAGCACTATCTTACAATGGTGTAGTTAAGTGAGTTGAGTCTCAGCCACTTTGCTGGACACATAAAAGTGTGTTCTCATTCTGTACTAGTAAGCAGTTGTGAAGGCAGCGGCGGGTTGACGGCTTGCGAGGGTGAGGCGGTGGCTGATGGACGACATGTCAGCCCGCGGAGGCATGCGGCGGCGCCTTAAGGCGGTTGTGGAGGCAACGACCGGACAAGAAGAAGAACAAAGAACCAGATAAATGCTACAAATAATTAAAAGAGATTGTTCAAGGCAAGGTACCACGAAGACTATGTATATTTGGTGGTCGCGTTGCCTACCATCAAGGGCAATCACAAGAACACGAGCAAGAACAAAATGTAGTCCCAGAGCTTTCTCTAAACTTTACTGATTGGTTTGATGCAATGTGTACAAAAGCCAGCTACCTATCCCTATACCCCTTATATAGGGACAGGAAGGGTGTCACTAATATATAATAAACCATATGAACCTTACTGGAAATGGTTTAGAAAAAAGTGTCTTAACTGATTGGTTTGATGCAATGTGTTGTAGTTTTTTTATCCTTCGCTCTATCTCTAGGCTGCACTCGGAGACTCCTACACCTGAGTCATTGCTCCTCCATGGGACCCGCCAGCTCTGCCTCCCGATGAGACACGCTGGTTCACGTGAAGGAGCAGCCTTCTCTGTCTTCCGCTCTGCCCACGTGATGAGCTTCATCATCTTTTCTCTGTTGTGATACGCAGCACTTCTGCCTTGCTTTTGCTCTAGAGATTCCACACCGAAAAAACAAATGAGATACACAAGAACATATATTTTTTCCTCTCGGGAGCCAAACCGCTCTCACTTTTTCCTCTCTATTTGCTTGTTTCGATCACCTTATCATCTCCGGCCTATGCAAATGTTACAAGGCTGCATGGCTTTTAAAACCTGCACACGAACTCACAAACGGACACCACAATTGACTCGGAAAGGAAACTCAACTTGTATACATACACGGCAACGATGCGTACATGTATATGGACTCAAACATGGACTCGTGTATGGCAACGACGTCTACTCGTATACATATACATCAACCTCTACGACTCAAAAAATAGAAACAGGATTAATTCTAACACAATGTGTACAAAAGCCAGCTACCTATCCCTATACCCTTTATATCAGGACAGGAAGGGTGTCACGAATATATAATAAACCATATGAATCTTACTAGGAATGATTAAGAAAAAGTGTCTACACATATTTTTTTTACTATTATAAAAGAGAAGTTTATCTATTTATCATTTCCACCTTCGGTCTTGTCTTACATGCGTCTACACTTGGGCCCGTGTCGTGAGCCCCAAACTGCTCTATTGCTCGTTCTCACTTAACCACTTCGCCATGTTCCCCACTTTTCGCACTATTTTCACACGAGGCAGTAACTGCCTTTGATTTATTCTCTCCCCCTTGGAGCTTTCGCTACACCATCTTCCCATGCATCGTCATACTGTTGCTGCACTAGGACGACGAAGAAGAGGAGAGAGGCGGAGCGGTACTGACGGCAAAGAAACGGAGCACATTGGTGCGGATGATGAGACATTGGTGTACATCACCAAGAACGACGATGAAACAAAAGTGCACACCGTTGAGGTTGATGACTAGGATGCGGAGTACACTGGCATGGACAACAAATAGGGAGGTGGAGTACACCGGCTCGAATGAGATGTACGCCGCTGAAGGTGAGAAAGAACCACGAAGTCAGCGGGGTCAGGGAGGGCAAATCCGGAGCAACGATATTGACAATGGCAGATCGACCATGCTAACCTCATGAACGGTGGATCAGATGGCGATGACCTCAGAGATTGCAGATCCAGTGTGCCAACATTGGGGACACCAGATCCAATGGCTGTGGGCTAAGTCACTCCTGGATGCGGTGCCCTAAGATGTGGAAGACGGTGGACCTAGTGGTTGGAGGCGACGAAGACATCGGATTCGGCCATCTCCCACTGCACCGCCGCAGGTCCGACCACTCCTAACCATGCTCGCCTGCTGCACCACTACCTGCCGCCGCCTGTGGCGCCACTACTCGCCACCAGTGCCGCGCCGCCATCCGCCACGCTGCAACTCATTGCTGAACACCACACCGCTATGCGCAACCATGCTCGCCTACTGTGCCACTACCCGCCACTGCCTGTGGCGCCACCACCCGCCACTAGGTGCCGCACCACCATCCACCATGCCGCAACCCGCTGCCAGATGCCACGCAGCTATGCGCCACCGGTGGAGGAGAGGTGAGAGCTAATAGGGAGATGAGGAGAGAGGAGGTTACATGGGTAGATATATAAGTGCAACATACTGAATTGTTTCGCTTTTTGTTTGAGATTGCAAGATGACATTTCACGATGGAATGCAAATATGCATAGCACTTCATGATCATTCTACTTTTTTATTTGCCATTTTGCTTGTCATATCATTCTTTGTATTAGGTGTGTATTTTAGCTGAAATAGTAGAGATAAGCTTTTGTTCTTAGTTTTACAAAACAATGCATTTAGCATTGCATTTTAAATTGGTTGTTATGGATGAGTAGTAATTCTGCTGTCTATTGAGAGCTTTCTTCATATATTCCCGTATTGTCTCTCTTTTTTTAATGTTCATTGTATAATTTGTATCATGTTTAATGATATATATCAACCTTTTTAAAACTCCATTACAACACATAGACAACTTACTAATTAGGATAACATTCAACATTACAGCACATCCCTAGCGACCCGACACCTCGAAGGTCCAAACCAGAGCAAGACTCTCCAAGAAAAGACACTACAGCTAGACCTGTTCATGGGTAGCTCGGCCGGACTGTCCTACACAAGCCTGGCAAAATTTCCTGAGCCTGAGCAGGCCGGGCCAAGCTTGGCTATTAGTCGGACTCGGGCCTAGAATTTGAGCCTGAACTGAAGTTTAGGCCAGGCTTGGGCTGGAATTTTTCACCTGAAAAGAAGCACGGCTCGGCCCGAACATAAGGCATCCCCTTGGTTGTCCTACAACATTACTCCCATTCCCTGTATTCCCTAACCAGCCACCAAAAACAAAAAAAATTCGGGGCCAATTTGAAACGGAGAATTTTCATAGGAAAAACATAGTACTCAACATTCATCTGGATTAGCGACCGTGTAGCCCTTTGGTTCATAGGATTCGAGTGGATGAATTCCATAGGAATACGGTGCATCATGCGTTTTCATAGGAATCTCACAGGAAAAAGAACTTCAGGTCGAACTGGATGGAAATTTTCCTACGCGCGACCGAGAGCGCACACGCTACAGAGCAACAGGGGAGAGCACGCATGTCAAAGAAACGGTTGTCAGTCATCGCCGGAGCCCCCCCCCCCCCCCTGTGCTGGCTCGGGTTGCTGTTGTCGCCCAACCTCCGCCGCTGCTCGAGCAAGCGCCAGGCGTCGATGGCGGTTGCCCTAGTCGCCAACAATAGAGGACGAGTGCGAGAGGAGGAATAGGCCACACCACTGACGCCCTTTAACCTTGGCCGTCGTCCACCGTAGAAAACCGCACCAGATCGGGATCTCAGAAGATGGGGAGATAGAGAAGCAATAGGATGAACCGATGAATGGATAAGAACAGTCAGTTAATCCCTAGTGAGTTGGACGTCCGGTCCTATGAGGCTATGACCCTATTTGTCATTGATTTGGAAATAGCAGTCCTGTCCAAAGTTTCTTTGGAGCAAAATTATGTACAAAGTTGTTTAAGCAACTGTGATATATCATTCAATTTATATGGTCTCCTATGTTTTTTATTATTCAAGCAAGGACATTTTCATGTGTTTTTAATTCTCTATTATACAAATGCATTTCTATCATGTTCCATTGTTTTCCTATTTACGTGATTCTTTATGCATCAGAGCTATTAAAACCCACCTCGGTCTGCTCGCGCGAGAGCGTTTCGCGCGCCCGCGGAGGCCTTCGCGCGGCGACGCGTGGCGTGCGCAGCAACGGGAGGGAGCACATGCGCGTCGCGCGAGAGATCGTTTCGTGCACCGTGTGGGCCTTCGCGCGTTGTCGCGTGGCGAGTACAGCGACGGGAGGGAGCGCGCGTCGCGCGAGAGTTTCGCGCACCCGCGTAGGCCTTCGCGCACGCGAGAGCGTTTCGTGCACCTCTCTGGTCGGTGGTCCCGCCGTTTTCTGAGCCCACGCGCAGCGAGAGAGCGCGCGGAGAGGGAGCGTACGCGGCTTCGTGCGAGGGCACGCGTGGAGCACACGAGGCGTCGCTCGGCCGCGTAGGCCCTCGCGCACGCGAGAGCGTTTCGTGCGCCTCTCTGGCCGGTGGTCCCGCCGTTATCTGAGCCCACGCGCAGCGAGAGAGCGCACGGAGAGGGAGCGTACGTGGCTTCGTGCGAGGGCGCGCGCGGAGCACACGAGGCGTCGCTCGCCCGTATGGGTGCACGTGAGAACGTTTCACGTCTCTCTCTGGCCGGTGGCCCCGCTGCAGTCTGAGCCCACACGCAGCGGCAGAGCGCGCGGAGAGGGAGTGTACGTGGCCTTCGCGTGACAGCGCGCGCGGAAAAGGCAAGGCGCAGCTCGGGCGTAGCAGTGCACGCGAGAGCGTTTTAATGCGCGTCGCTGGCCGGTGGTCCCGCTGCTGTCCGAGCCCACACGCAGCGACAGAGCGCGCGGAGAGGGAGTGTACGCGGCCTTCACGCGAGAGCGCGCGCGGAGAAGGCGAGGCGCAGCTTGGCCGTAGCGGTGCACGCGAGAGCATTTTAACGCACGTCACTGGCCGGTGGTCTCGCTACTGTCTGAGCCCACACGCAGCGACAGAGGGCGCGGAGAGGGAGTGTACGCGGCCTTCGCGTGAGAGCGCACACGGAGAAGGCGGGGCGCAGCTCGGGCGTAGCGATGCACGTGAGAGCGTTTTAGCGCACGTCGCTGGCTGGTGGTCCTGTTGTTGTCTGACCCCACACGCAATGAGAAAGCGCGCGGGCCGTCTGGGGAGAGGGAGCGTACGCGGAGCAGGCGAGAGGGCTTCGCACGGCGACGCTTGGCGAGCACAATAACGCAGCTTTGACCGGCGCACCGGGTCATCTGGGGAGAGGTAGCGCACGCGGAGCAGGCAAGGCGCCGCTCGGGCGTAGCGGTGCACGCGAGAGCATTTCACTCAACCCTCTAGCCGGTGGCCCCGCTTTTGTCTAGGCCCACACGCAGCGAGAGATTGTAAGGAGGCGGGCTGTATCACCTTCGGACCAGACGAAGCTGGTAGATGCATAGGTAATCCGTGCCTCCTCTACACCGAGAAAATATTCGTCTTCCTCGAGACTCATCCATCGTATCGGAACAGTGCTAGCGGCGCTACTCCCTCTCCGTATGGGCGTGTGCGGCCGCTCTTCCCTACCTATGGCTGATCTGTTCCGTCGGAACAGTGCACGGACGACCGTGGCGTCCCGTCGCGCGGAGCTCACGCGGCCATCATCCCCCATCGTTGGTCCGTGCGTGGCCCATTGCTCTTCCGGTCTCATCCTATGGTGCTGGTTCCCGTGCTTGAGGTGAGTGACTCAGTCTCCCTATTTATCTGCTTGTCCGGTTGGGAGCCTCCTTCATCCTCTCCCTTTTCCATATCTTTGCGAGATCTGGTGTTTTGGCCTTCGTTCTGCATCCACAATGGCCTAGGTGAACTGTTGACCTTGCCGGGGCTTCTCTGTCTCTAGGTCCCGTGCCTGTGTCCATGCGGTTTGGTAGTTTTTTTATGTTGCTGTGGTTGCTACTTTCCAAGACACTTCTGGTTCACAGCTTCTCTTGGTTCCCTTGGTACAGATTCACAGGTCTCGCCCACGTACATCGTCTCTTCAAGCTAAAGGCCCGGAAGAGGTTCTTGGTTGCAGGTATGGAAGATGTATGCTACAGTCTTGTCGGGTTTAAGCTTCTGACTTAGCTTTTACGATTGATATTTCTATCTCTTTCCTAAGCGAATGTAGTTTTCGATTCAGCTTTGGCTAAGTGTGTTCTGGATACAATGGCAGTTTCAGCCCTTTCCAAGCTCTTTTGTACTATAGCGCCGTAAGGAGAAATTTAAAATTTTACTCTTGAGATTTAATGCTTTGTATTTGAATAACCCGGATGCTTTTAATTCGTATTTCAGGCTTAAGAACAGGTTGCGTTGAGCCTTAGCATAGAAATCCCTAGCTTACTGATTGCGTCTCTGGTGAATCGAAGGTAATATGTTTGCTTATATCCTGGATAGTGATTTCATTTCGGGTGAATCAATTTTGTGGAATCTGATAGTATTAAAGTGTTAGTTGTCTAAAACATATTGTTAAATGATGTTAGATGATGTGTCCAGTTAAAGCTATATTTCGTCGTTATATTGATTGCAAACGGGCCTATAGGTCATTCTGGTCACTTACGGCTGCGAGAAAGGTGTTTGTCATCACTTTCGCTATTGTCTGGGTGTTGAAGCTGTTGCTGCCTTCTGTTGTGTGCAGAAGAAACAGGTTGCAAAGGTAAGTTTGGTCTTCTTGATTTGCACGGTCCTATACTTTTGGTGTCGTTACATGCTTCATAAATAATGACTTTTCATGTGCTTTTCTAATCTGCTTTGTCTGACCAGAAAGGCCCTGGGTAGTAGATAGGTTCTATAGGCCTCATTTCTTACCTCTCTATGAGTGCTTTTTGTTATGTGTTCTCCAGGTCTCCTTTCTTATCTCTCTCTCTCTCTCTCGATAGATCATTCTTGTCTATTGTCCTGTTCCATCAGCCGGAGCCAGGTATTTGGTTGAGTCACTAAGTCTATGGCCAATGAGATTCGCTGAATAGGTATGTGATCATGGGCAAAATCATTTGCTTTCGCCTATGACACTATGGTTCTTAGTGTGGTGGCTTATCAAGGCATGAGACCTGATCTGGCAAGTGTTGCTGGTAGTGTCGGCCTCTTTTCTTGATTCTCTCTAAGTGCTTACCTATTCTACCAAACTCTCTAGGTGCGCTTACCTGTTCTGCTAAACTATCTAGGTGCTTTTTCTTCCCTTACCATCTGATTCCCCATTCATAGGTGGTGTCCATAGGCTGTAGAATCTTTTCTTCTAAGCTGTATAGGCGCGTCTTCTTTACTTACCTGTTCTGGTGGCTGTGGATAATCTTGACCCTTTTCTTATACCCTTCTAGGGCCTGTCCTGGTACATGGATGTTGTTGATTGTGAATCTGCAGTGTTCGGTTCAGTGCGTCTGCTATTTGCTTGTACATTCCAAAAGAGCCCTCGGATCTGGACTTGCAGAGCGGAAGCTCTTGGCGACGGCGCCTCTCCTCCTGCTCACGCTTACTTCCACGGTTGCTCTTCCCGGTCTCCCTCAGTCCCTCCTTGCGCTCTCCACTGTCGCCTCCACCTCCCTCCTTGAGGCCTACGCGGGTGAGCGCTCGCTGCACACGACCTGCGAGACGGAGCGCTCGCCGCACACGAGGTGGAGCATGGTGAAGCTGTTGCTGATTGAGCGCTCGAACTCTCTCGATACATCTCTTCTTCTTTTTTTCTTTTTCTTGGCCTGAATTCCCGATGTGTGTGTGTGCGCGCGCTAGTGCCTGGAGTCGATCTGCATGTTAGATGGAGAAACAGCTAGGCAAGATACAAAACAATTAAGAATAATCAAGAACACGGGATAAAAATTTAATGTGAAAACTCTTACAGAAAAAAAATCATAAACGTACAATTGGCAAAAATCACTATATAAAAGAGAAATTACAAAACACTCTAGGCGTCAAGTCTATGCCTATGCAACAAATGCATTGCAATGCATTACCTATCAAGAAGCCTACAAGGGGTATAAATATCCTCAGGAACATGAATCCCACATAATGAAAGAACATAGTTCTAATCGGCAAAGGCAACAATATCCTCCTTGGAGATGAAGCAGAGCCCTAGTCAAAGACGATGAAAAGTTGTAGTAGAAAGCTTCTCGAGTAGACATGTCTAACCCCAGTCGACGCAAGTACATTTGGACACCATGTCTGATGCAAGTTGGTGCAGAGTCCATCATGGACATGAAGATGATCCCAATCATAATCTTCAACCAGTTCACATTGCTCATGACCAGTCATGCTGGCCGAAACATATCCAACCACAACTAGTCCAATTAGTCTGGAAATCTCGATCAATTCAGAATCGTATACTAGTAGGGTAGAGAGTTATGGTAGGACTCATCGACCTGATTACTTTACCTTTTGAGTAAAATTTGATCGGACTCTTCAAGCGGTCGTATTTGACAATGTAGCGGTCAGACCCAAGCAGACTCAGATAAAAAATACAACAATTTTCACTATGAGCCAATTCCTCTTGTAGCAAAAAGAATTGAAAAAAATTCTCGAAGAACTTGTAGAACACCTCTTGTGCATCAAACGTCCGAAAGGACTAATCAGTAATATCGATCAAGTTTGAGCAGAGGTCAAACTTAATGATAAGAATTGGCTTTGTCAACATATCAACTAGATTATCATGAGTGTCGATCTTGCAAACTTTAATATCACCTTGAGCAATAACCCCACAAATGAAGTAATATCTAACATTAATGCGCCTAGAACTTGACCTGATCGGCTTCTTCAAACAAAAAACCACAATGTTGGCTTCAAGTAACCTCTTCGGAGACTGCATTTTCCTCTTTCCCAAGTAGCTACAACGGATTAATGGTTTTGACCAGTTCTTGTCGAAGAATCACAGGTCGGAGCTTGAACAGAGACATCCTATGTACTCTCCTTGTCGGCCTCCGATGATAATCCTTAATCAATAACATGCTCCACCTGCACGCTGGTCTTCTGTTGCCTCTCATTGGGAGCACCACTGATCATATTTCCTTTCATCAGAGCAGACTTATCTATGGTAAAACTTCTGCTCACGACCACCTTTCTAATCTCAGGATTCAACAACTTATAGCCTTTAACTCTAGGCTTATAGTCAAGTAAGATGCACTTAACGCCTCTTGGCTCAAGTTTACCTTTATCAGTAAGTGCATTTATATTTGAGTAGTTTGCTAAAAACTAGACCACATATTGATTGGAGTCTTTTTGTCGATGGCAGTGTTTGGTGATCGATTAATCAAATAACAAGCAGTGGAAACGACTTTAGCCTAAAAACTTTTCGACAGATTAGATGTAGACAACACACATTGTACCTTTTCTATGATGGTCTTGTTCATGCGTTCGGCCACACTGTTCTGCTGAGATGTACTCGGAACAGTGTAATGCCACACAATGCCTTCTGATTGGCATTATACATTAAATTCTCTCAAGCAGAATTCTAGACCATTATTTGCTTAGTGTTTCTTGACATGCTTGTTGGTCTATTTCTTGATCATAACCTTCCACTCTTTGAATGTGTTCAACATGTCTGAGTTGTGCTTGGCATAGAATGCCTAAACTCTTCGAGAGTAATCATCGATGATGGTCAATATATAATTGACTCCTCCAATGGATTAGAGTGACATAATTCAATATACCTTTTGAAGAGTGATTTGCAGAGCTTCACCCTCTTCTATTTACCAAAAACACAATGATCACAAAACTTCAACTGGTCAATGTCTTGACTATCGAGCAGACTTTTTTGCACAACTACTTCATAATAGTTTCACTCATATGTTTGAGATGCATATGCCATAGAATGGTCTGATCGAAATTGGACAACCTGGTCAAGGCAACAACAGCTTTTTTCGACCAAGGTAGTGTCTTAAATATGATAAAGGTTTGCCACCTTGATATCACCTTTCATCACAATAAGAGTGCCTTTGGAGACTTTCAGGACTGCACCTCCATCAGAAAACTTGTACCCTCTAGCACCAAGAGTACTCAACGAGATACTGTTCCTCTTCATATTTGGAATATGTCGGATCTCTGGTAGGATTCTATGGTGCATCAAACTTCTTAATCTGGTGGAACCGGTGCTTGCAATCTTGCACGAAGTATTATCTCCCATCAACACACATCCACTCGGAGTAGCTTCATAGATCACAAACCAATCACGGTTAGGACTCGTGTGGAAAGTGTAGACAGAATCAAGAATCCACCCATCGTTAGTTTTGGAATCACCAACAAAGACAATAAAAACATCCCCCTCGGAACCTTCATTAGTGACAATGGTGGCTTTGGCTTCATCATCTTATTGATATTTCTTAGAACCATTGTTCTACTCCTACTTATTTTGGAATTTCCAGCACTCGGAGATGTCATGTCCACCCTTCTTACAGTAGTGGTATGACTTCTTAGTGTTCGACTTCAAACGATCTTTGTATCTGCTTAAACTCTGGCCTTTGGAATCACTGGTTAGAGACCTCTAGATTGGCCTGCCCCAAACAGACAAACCTTCTGTGTATGAATTTGAGCCCTCGCTCAAAATCAAACTTTTTTATCTTTTCTTTTGCATAGAGAACTTCATTGGCCTCTTTAACAGTAAGAGTATCCCGACTGTAGAAAATTGTGTCTCTAAATGTAGAAAATGAACCAGATAATGAACAAAGCAGAATAAGACTCAAATCTTCATCATTGTATTTGACCTCCATAACTTCAAGGTCGGTGACCACTTATTTTAAACGCGGTCAGATGATCTTGCACTGAACCGACCTCTGCCAACTTGAGTGAGAAAAGCTTCTGTTTCAAATGCATCTTGCTAGTCAAATCCTTGGTCATATAGACTTGTTCTAACTTTAGTCGTAATGCTACGATGGTGGTCTCTTTTGTAACTTTCTGGAGGATATTATTAAAAAGAAGAAGATGAATTTGAGAGAGGGCCTTATGATCTCTCCTTTGCTTCTCCATAATGGACTATGCGATTGGCATCTTGTCAATTCCCAATGACGCATTATCCAACTCAAGCTGTTATAGAATAGCTCACATCTTGATTTGCCAAAGGAAAAATCTTGTGTCATGATGTAACAGTGGAAGATCATACTTCATTGATGCCATATCGAGTATACCCTAGATTGATCGGGCAAAAAAATCAAGCTCTGATACCACTTATTGGTGAAACAACTAGGCAGGATATGAAACAATGAAGAATAATAAGAAACACAAGACAAAAATTTTACATGAAAACCCTTTTAGGGAAAAACCACGGATGCACAACCGGCAAAAATCACTATATGGAGAAGTTACAAAACGCTCTTGGTGGTAAGTCTATGCCTGAGCAACATATGCCTTGCAATGTGTTTCCTATCAAGAGGATGGGAGTATAAATAGTTCTAGGAATAAGAGTCCCAGAAAATGAAGGAATATAGTACTAATCGGCAAAAGGAACAATATCCACTTCAAAAAATGAAGCAGAGTCCTAGTCGTGTAGGATTGTATGGCATAATCAGGGGGTGAATGATTGTATCTGCTTTTACCACCTGAAAACACAGCTCAATGCAGAGAAACAAAAATGAAGCAATCTGAATTACCAGATGACAATAACGACCACAGCTGCCAGTTTGTACGTGGTCGTAAGCCTTCTATTGCCCGACTACTTGTTACGACCACTCGATAGCCTCGGTCGCCCAGCTGCTCATTATGACCACTCGATATGACCATTCGTCCTGAACGTCGCTCCAATCACTCGTTACGACTGCTCGCGTATGACCGCCCGCTTACGACCGCCCATCCCAAGCACTCGCTTACGACCACTTGCTCACGAGTGCTCGGATCGATCACCCACTCGTTTCGATCGCTCATCATGATCTCAGATCGACCTTCTGATCATTTTGATCGCTCAGCATGATCTTAGATTGATCGCCTGATCATTTTGATCTCTCTGCACGACAACGCCGCACGTGGTTGTGACTTCCTTCCGCCTGACAACTTTAGTCGTTCGACCACCGCCCGAGCGAGATGCGCTAAAGAAAAAAACAGAGCACGGAAAACAGAGGAAAAGAGCGATGCTCTAGAAGTCATCGGAGATGAAAGAAGCTGATCTATTATTTCATCATTAAGATCTTGGCTACAAAGCACCTCATGACACCCCTAAAAACCTTCTCCACGAAAGCGCTAAAACCCCTTTTGTGTCTTCCGTCTTCTTGCGCTAGCCTACAACCTCCCCTGCTTTTGTAGCCAGCGCACAAGGCGTGTCAAACACAACACCTCAAAACCATGCCCTTAACCACCTGTACACGAGATCTTATCTCTTCTTCAAATCAAGGGACCCAAAACCCTTCCTAACATGGGTTTTAACCAACTTGTACATATCATTGACTCCATCCACAGCTCCATACGACACCCACGACAAAGCCTCCAGGATATCCCCTCCTGAATCTCCATCGTGCACCACCACCGCGTGGTCTCACGTGAGCCCGATCACCTCGCGTGACCAGCTGACCGCCTGGACCTTAGATTACCCCCTCCTAGTCCTAGTTTCCTCGTCACTGACTGTAATCGTCTCCATGCCTCCACGCAGCATCCACCTTTGACCTCCATGCGCTCCAGCATGAGCTCGACCACCTCACGTGACATCCCGACCGCCTGGACCTCAGATTACCCCTCCTAGTTCTGGTCCTCCTTATCACCGACCATGGCTACCTCCATGCCACCTGCACATGCAAAGACCAAAGAAACCATCTCCTAGTACAAGTTCCCCCCAACTTGACCGTAATCATCACACATTAGCAAAACACATCCTTGTTTATCCCCAGTCAAGATCCAAACCACCTACGACCATCCCCAGATCATTTATGACCAAGCCTCAAAACACTTACGACCATCGCTACACTCCATACGACCGCTACCACAGAGTACTCGTAACCCACAAGTACTCGGAAACCACTCGCACTGCAACTGACGACTATCGAGTACCGACTACCGAGTATCGCCAGCAGCAGCATGTACTCAAAGCCTACGAGTACAGACTAACCTCTGATACCCGACCACTTACCGTGGTCATAAAACCACTTCTACCGAGTACCGAGTCATCTAACTATGAGTACCTCAAGCAACGACTATCCATCATGGACCACCACTCACCGACCAGTCAACCATTGGCCCAAGACAAGTACTCGACATACTCGATGATCACATGAGTGAAGTACTCATATCGACCATGAAGGGCTACAAGTACCAACCGAGAAGCCTACGACAACCGATCGCTAAGCCTTCGACTACCGAAGACAGAACAGCAAACTGTAAAGTCTACGAGTATCGACAAGACTGCCAAAGCTATGACCATTGAGTACTGTAGCTACGACCATGAAGACAGTCTGCAAACCCTATGACCATGGAAGCAGTCTGCAAAACCTACGACCATAGAGGCAGTCTGCAAAACTTATGACCATGGAGGCAGTTTGCAAAACCTACGACCATGGAGGCAGTCTGTAAAAACCTACGACCATGGAGGCAGTATACAAAACCTACGACCATGGAGACAGTCTGCAAAACCTACGACCATGGAGGCAGTCTGCAAAACCTACGACCATGGAGGCAGTCCGCAAAACCTACGACCATGGAGGCAGTCTACAAAACCTATGACCATGGAAACAGTCTGCAAAATCTACGACAATGAAAGCAGTCTGCAAAATCTACGACCATGGAGGCAGTCTACAAAGCCTACGACCATGAACGCAGTCTGCAAAACCTACGACCATTGACTGCAAAGCCCTCGACTATCGACTAGTAAAACCTTCAACTATCAAGTACAATAAGTAAAGTTTACGACTATCGAGTATTGTAGCTACGACCATGAAAGAGTACTGTAACTGCATTACCCATCGTGGTCGTAACACTAAAGTCGTACTGCCATGGTCAAAAGGTGAAGTCGTACTGTCGTAGTTGAAGCCAGACATGGTCGAAGACCGCCATGTGTCGTAAGGCAGATGTGGTCGAAAACTGCCGTGGTCGAAGTTAGCCGTAGTCGTAGTCGTAGTCGTGTTCTAAGTGTTGTGGTCGAACGTTACTGTGGTCGAAGCCAATCATGGCCGTAAGATTGTCTGATGTGCTGTGGTTTGCCGTGGTCGTTAGATTGTCTGAAATGCTGTGGTCTGCCATGGTCATAAGAGTGTATGAAGATTGTAGTCACTCGTAACTGAGCAAATACATTCGAAAGAAAAGACATCAACTACACACGACCAAGTCTTTCACAAACACAAATTCCAAAGCACAACAAATGTCAATATTCATCATATCTTTCATTTACGACCATCCACATGGTCTAACATGTCAGAGAAGATGAAGAGTTATAGTCTGGAGCACCTCAAGTAGCTACGCCTGACTTCAGTCGGCTCAAGCACCTATGAACACCTTGTCTAATGCAAGTCAATGTAAAGTCTATCACAAACACGAAGATAATTCTAATCATAATCTTTAACCAATTCACATTACTCACGACTAGTCATGCTGGTCGGATAACCATAAAATAGTCTGAAAATTCTATCCAATTCAGAATCGTATATTAGTCGGGTAAAATATTTTGGTAGGACATGTCGACCTGATTGTTTTATCTTTTGAACGACACCTGATTGGACTCTTTTGCGGTCATACCCGACCATGTAGCGATTAGATCCGATCATAAAATACTACATATCTGCTCCTATTTGAGAGGATGCCCTTAGTATTCGTTGCGTGTGTGCTCGTGGTTGGAGGATGCCCCTCTTTACTCCTGGGTGACTGGTGGCATGTTGGGTTGTGGGCAAAGGGGAAATAACATGTACTTATGTTTGAATGAATCTGTGTTCTGCAAGTGTGTATGTTAAATTCTTTGTTGGGTGATTTTCACATTCTTCTGTTGATGTTGTTGTTGAATTCCCTACCGCAAGTACAAACTTTTTCCGAGCTTCGGGCCACCGGGCAAGGCTTCGGGCTTTGTGAATAGACACATTTCGGGCTTTCAGCTAGTCTCGGGCTTGCCTTTTCAAGACCAAGCTTTTTCGTGCCCGGTCCTACGTTTGAAGAAGTCTACATGTCAAGCAGAAAATTGAAAAAAAAAAGTTGACAAGATAGAGAAGAGAGCCATAGCCCATGTAATAGGCTGTCTGTCTGTTGTCTGTGTACCATCGTACGCAACCTGCAGCAGCTTCCGGGAGCCGTTCATCTCGCAAATTTTGATGCAGCACTTATCTTGCAGGTGGATCCCACCAATGACACGCAGGGAAACAAAGGGACGCATGCCAAGATACATGCACCGACCCTAGCACATGTCGAGCAGAAAATTCAGCGTAGCAATCCACAAGCCGGTTTCCTTTTCGAGGGGGGTTTCCTCCCTTTTTGTCTTCAATTTTGTCCCAACAAAACCTCCTAAATGTGGATAGAGGAGATATAAAAAAATATGTAAAGTATACACGGATTTAAATGTTACTGATCTGTTAATAAGACTTCTCACACAACCAAAGCATGAGCTGCACACAAAACTATCGGTATTAGATACCTAAATGATTGACTCTAGTGTAAATGGGAGATTGTTGGTAATATGTCCTAGAGGCAATCATAGAGATGATTTATATTTCGTTATGTTCATAGTTTATTAGATAATATGTTATCTTGTTCCTTGAATAATATCGTCAATATTTTTAGCAACTGTGTGACTTGATTGTGAAGCTTTATATTTCTGTGATGATTATTCTTAAATGATCCTAGTTGAAAACATATGAGAACACATATGAATAGATTAACATATGTATTAGGGAATATTGGGTTGGATTGATCCACCATGAAACAATGCGAGAACTTTGCATTCTTACATGTCATCAGTTGGTCTAATTCACAATGTGTATGCTATGTTCTTAGACTTGAGGTCATCGCATGTACTCAAGATGGCTAACTCATGGGTTGCCAAATGCTACTTCGTAACTGGGTAGTTATAAAGGTAGCTTTCGGATTTTGTCATGATGCATGTATCGAGGCATGGTCGATCAAGATAAAATTTACCCTCCATGGAACGGGAGAGATATCTCTAGGCCACTCAAGTGATTGGATTCCAGAAATGCATGACTGTGCTACTCATGGTTAAAGAGTTAACCATAGTCAGGGAATTTAAGTCACGTAATCAAGAAAGAGTGGTCAAGCTAACCAACAAGGATAGCACGTACTCGTCTTGAGCTTGATCGATATCATAAGGCAAAGGAAAATGCATATGAACTTTGTTGAGGTTCATCCGATATGATCTTTACGTATACATGGGATTCGGCATGTCTTGCTAGGGGTCGCTAACGAGTAGAAGTACTTAGGCTATATCCAAATGTACGTGAACCCTAAAGGGTTAGGATATAATTTGGATGGTGATATGAATTCATGTGGGCCACAAGTTCCTAATGGGCCTCAAGTTCAAGGACCATCATGGATGCTTATATATAGAGTGGTGGTGGCATAGGGTTTCATAGAGAGAATTCAGAATTCCTGAAACCCTAGTCGCCACTCTAGCGCGTGGTGTTCCTGCCCCGTACGTGTGGATACCTTGGAGGTGTTGATGCGAAGCTTCAACACTAGGATGATCCACAACCTGTGACAATCACAAGGAGCTAAAGATGGAGACATGAGGCTAGACGGCTACCACCACATCAACACACTACATCGACTCTACTTCCACTACAAGTTTGCACGTCTAGTGGTAATCCCGTGATCTATTACTAGTGAAGGTTTCTTGTTTACGCGGTAGAATTTTTGAAATTGTGCTTGCATAGCCTATCCATAGCACTTTAGTAGTATTAGAGCCATCCCGTCTAGTTTTAGTTTTGGATTAGATGCATATGGTGATATGTGGGAGTCGTAGATGCAATCTATTACTATTTCTGTGGTTGTTCTATATGATAGACTGATTTTGGCAGTGATCGATATGATCGTCCATGCACAGTGGTCTATAGATGGGTTCATGATTACTATTCCGTGATCATGTTTTCATGGTCGAATCAAGACTTGCCTCTACTGGTTGGTTTTTTGCCATCAGGGCAGACAGTGAAGGCGTAAATCCATGGATCACGCAAAGATCAATTTTAGTTGATTGATTCAGAGTTGTGATCGAAAAGGGATAATGTGAATAATCCAATACGATTTGCATGAACGGAACAGTAGATTGGATCTATGTAGTCCAAAATTTTTTGAAACAGGGGCTACCGCCCATGTGACCCCAAACAGAACCTTTGTGACTAGAATAATAACTTGGTATATTAGACAGAATATAATTCCATGCATATTTGTTTTGTAGAATTGTTGTGAATAGTATGGCCCATTATGCATGTGAAAGATGTATAAGATGCATATATGTATGTAATTTTCATGGTCTGTGTGTCATGCTTATTGTAGCCCAAGGCTTTCTATATTTGTATAACATCGGTGTGTTGACTTGTGTTGCTTCTTCACTCCTTGCAGCTATGGAGTAATAGTTTAGTGGGAGTATTTGGAGGTTTTGGCCATTTGGAGACATGGCGGATAGGAAGCGCGGTGATAGAGATCACCATGTAAAAGGGTCATACTATATCACGATGCAATGCGATTGTCTGTGAATGGCTTTATATCTTTGTTCCTTTATTTTTATGCATATTATTTAATTGCTCCGAATGTTTTTAACATGGTAGAAATAATATTCCCTCACATAATATTAAGCTAAATTGATGCCTTCCCAATTAGCTGAACCATCCAAAGCATCTATTTTAATGGTAGGTCTTGCTAGAGCAGAGTGCCATTAATTTTCCTTGATTAGATGGGTTTGTGTCAGACACTCACACGCAAAGCATTGGTTTAACTTGACATGGTCATCATTACGGTTATGGACGTTGGGGTCTAGAGTTGGGTGCCAAAGCATAGAGATGCTGCCCAACAACAAGATTTATATAGAGATATAATTATTAAAGGGTTGCTTACCAAATTCACTAATCTTCTACCAGTGATGTTAAACCTCACTGGTAGATAAATTGATTGTGGGTCTTGAATTACTAAATGACATAAGAGGGATATGGTATTTAGTGGGAGTATCTTTATGAAATTGTTTAATAGAAGTTAATTTTTTGAACATATATCTTAGTTTTGCATATTTTGTGTTGTAGATCATGGCACCAATTGTTGTACCTACTTCCAGTTTTGCTTTATGTTCGATACTTGATAAAGAAAAACTGAATAGAACAAATTTTGCGGATTGGTCCTGTAACCTAAGAATTGTTCTTAGGTAAGATAAAAAAGGAACATGTTCTAGAGGAACCAATTCCAGAAGTACCTAATGAAAATGCTACTGCTACTCTTAAAAATGCCTATAGAAAGGTATGTGATGAGTCCCTTGATATTAGCTTTCTCATACTTGCTACCATGGACTCAGACATTCAGAAGCAATTTGAGAACATAGAGGCTCACGATATGATCATGGCACTCAAAGGCATGTTTGAGACACAAGCAAAAACTAAGAGATATGAGGTCTTAAAGAAATTATTTGGGTGTAAGTTAACTGAGGGCAGTCCGATGAGCCTTCATGTGATCAAGATGGTTGGTTACACACAGAGCTTGGAAAAGCTTGGTTTTCCCCTTAGCCAAGAGTTGGCTACTAATTTGATTTTTTACTTCGCTTCTTGCAAGCTATGGGCAATTCATTTTGAGTTTTCACATGAATGGCTTAGACAAGAATCTCACCGAGCTACATATGATGCTCAAAACTGCAGAAGACAGCATTAAGAAAAGCAACAGTCATGTGATGATGGTACAAAAGACTACTAATTTCAAAAAGAAGAAATCTAAGGCTTTGGGCAAAAGAAAGGGTACGGACAAAATTCAAGATGAGATCTTGAATATCAAATCTAAGCTTCAAAAGTTTAAGATTGACACTTCATCTTATACTATTTGCTACTATTGCCAAGGCACTGGACATTGGAAAAGGAACTACAAGAAGTACTTAGCAGAACTGAAAAAGAGGAAGGGAAGTAAGACTTCTACTTCAGGTATAAATGTTATAGAAATAAATCTTGCTACTTCTCATATTGGTTCTTGGGAAAAAGAGGAAGGGAAGTAAGACTTTTACTTCAGGTATAAATGTTATAGAAATAAATCTTGCTACTTCTCATATTGGTTCTTGGGTATTTGATACTGGATCGGTAGCTCATATTGCAAGTCGATGCAGGGGCTGATAAAGGAGTAGGAGTTTAGCAAAAGGCGAGGTTGATCTTCGCGTGGTCAATGGAGTAAGAGTTGTTGCGTTGGCTATTAATACTTTACCGTTATCTTTACCCTCAGGATTAGTTTTAGAATAAAATAATTGTTATCATGTTCTTGCTTTAAGCGAAAATATTATTTCTGCTTCGTGTTTAGGAGCAGAAGGTTATGAGTTTAGAATAAAGAACAATTGTTGTTCAATTTATTTGAATGATATGCTTTATGGTCATGCTCTATTGATGAATGAATTATATGTTTTAAATCTCGAGGATGTGCTTGTTTATAACATTGATACTAAGAGACTTCGACCTAATGATTTGAATCCCATTTATATCTGGCATTGTCGTTTGGGTCACATAAATGAGAAGCGCATGGTGAAGCTACATAAAGATAGTCTTTTGAACTCATTTGATTTTGAATAATTTGAAACATGTGAGTTTTGTTTACTTGGAAAAATGACTAAGGCATCTTTCACTGGTCTATGTGAGAGGGCAAATGACTTGTTGGCCTTAATACATTTGGATATATGTGGACCAATAAGCTCAACGACCAAAGGTGGTTTTCAGTACTTCATAACTTTTACCGATGATTTTAGTAGATACAGTTACATCTATCTAATGAGACATAAGTCTAAATCTTTTAAAAAGTTCAAGGAATTTTAGAATGAGGTACAAAATCAACTTGACAAGATAATTAAATTCCTTCGATCAAATCGTAGAGGTGAATATTTGGGCCATGAGTTTGGTCATCATCTATAACAATGTGGAATTGTTTCACAACTAACTTCGTTGGGAACGCCTCAATGAATGGGGTGTCTGAACAATAAAATCAGACATTATTAGATACGGTTCGGTCCATGATAACCCAATCGGATTTGCCGTTGTCTTTTTGGAATTATGCTATAGAAACTGCTGCTTTCACTTTAAATAGGGTACCATCTAAATCAATGGATAAGACACCATATGAGATGTCGACTGGGAAGGGTCCTAGTTTGTCTTTTCTCGAAATATTAGGATGTGAAATATATGTAAAATGTTTGACATTTAACAAGCTCACACCTAAATCTGATAAATGCTTCTTCATGGGTGACATGCATCATATTTACATATATTTACTTGTCATTTTACCCCATTATTCTTCGCATTTTAAGACCATTTATCATCATTTAGACGCTTTTCTATTATTAATTGCTCAATTTGGATCATTTTACATTTTTTTTGCAATTTTCCGCAGGCCGGCGCGATCGAGGCACATAAACGACAAATTTGGCATTCTGGGGCTGCTCCGTACAGTTGTACGTGTCGTCACGGATGCGTAGGATCAAACCACGATGAAATCGGACTTCCGGAGGGCCAGAATGGAAGAAATCAAATGGGGGAAGGACTTGATTGTAATTTCTGAAATCCTGGAGGGCTAAAATGCAAAACTGCCAACTCCCCCATTCAACCACAAAACCTAGCCGCCGCCTGTGATTTCTTTGAGCCCGGTTTCTATTCTGCGTTCGCCCCCTTCTGCTTTCCTCCTTCTCCACTCTCGGTGCCGGCGAGGCCGGGCCAAACTCGCCGGCGGCCACCTCATCGCCACCGCACCACCCTTCCTCATCTTCTCCACCACCGCAGCCCCTTCACCTCTGCACCTCCCTTCTCCAGTCCTTGCTTCGCCACTCCACGCCGTCCGCATCCTCTCCTCCAGCGCGCCAACTCTTTCCCGCTACCAGGTCCGCCCGCCGCTCTTCCGTCTCTTCCACCTCCAGCTGCCGCCTTTATCTGCTCCTCCACCAGATCCACAAGCGTCGCCGCTCACCTCACTTCCGGCCGCCGCCTTCCTTCTTCTTTCTCTAGCCTCCCCTTGCTTCTTCCTTCTCCTACTCGCCATCTCCTCCACCGGTCGCCCCCTTCGCCGCTTCTACACCGCGCCGCCCTCACCGCCGGCGTCTCCACCGACATCGACGGCATCAACCTCTGCATCGACTTACCGAGACCTCTCCGCCACCACCGACGCCAGTGAGCCTCCTCAACATCTTCACAGCGCCGCCAACTCGTGATTCTTCTTCACCGACCCCTCCCAGATCGGCACCGCCGACAGCCTCACCTTCCTCTCTGCACCCTCTGCTACTTCCTCCTATTCAGTTTATCTCCAAATCCTCTCTCTCTTTCCTTTATTTTCTTGTTTAGTTTTCTTGATTACTATCACTGCATGAACTGTGAATGTTAAACTGTGATTTGAGATGCACTGTTGAGCACTGTAATGGGTCTTAATTTTGCACTGTGATGAATGTGATCAGTGGATATGTTCATGAGCCCTGTTAATTTGAGTTTCGTTATTGTGATATATGCTCTGTTATTGTGCCCTGTTCTATACTTCTGTTATTGTGATAACTATGCAATTTGTGTTCTGTTAGTAGTATGGTCAGTGTGTGTGCTTCCTGTGTATCGATGTCCTGTGCTTGTCCCGTTGTCAATGTTAGTATATGTGTATGCTTGAGAGTGTCATCGAATTAGCTAGCCGGCGACCGTTTCCTCTCCTTGTGCTGTCTCGACTCCCCCTTGCTTCTAGACTCCCTCTTTTCTTCTTTCCGTGGTTTGTCGATAGTTAGGTCGAGCGATCTCCGCAGATCTAGACTCCTTCTTTCCGCGGTCGTGCAGTTGTAGCTGTGTTTTGTGTTGTTGTCTATCGCCGTTGTCTAGTTAGCCGTCAACTATCTTCCCCCTATTTCTCTCATGACTCCCTCCGTACTTCTAGACTCCCTCAGTGCTTCTCGACTTCCTCATTCTGTCTAGCGGTCGATAGTTAGTTAGGTTGTCGGTCGATAGTCGTGTCATCGTTCTTGCAGTCGTTGTAGTTCGTGTGTGTTTGTTCGTGTAGTCAGTCATCGTTGTCGTTCGTTCGGTCGTACGACGTTGTAACATCCCAAAATTTGCTTTCTGGAAAAATTTAAATTCAAATTAATTATTTTAAAGTAATTGGATTTTATTTGGCTTTTATTTGATTTTCTGGAGTTTAAAACCTATTTTTAAAATTAAAAAGTAATTTAAAGTATGAAAATTTAATACCAACATTAGTTGGAAATAATTTTATTTAGTCCAAAATATCTCCAGGAGCTTCTGTGAATTTTTCTGGAATTTTTGGAGGTATTTTCATATTTTTCTGAGGCCTAAATAAGTTCCTAGCCTTTTCTAAAAATATAAATCAAATTCTAAAATAAAAATTTCAAACCCTCCCTCCAGCCGACGCATGGACGGCCCAGGACCGCCCACGTCGCCGCTCGGCCCAATCCAGGCCGCCCCCTCCACTCTCCCTCCGCCAAGCGGGCCCGGCCCATCGGTCACCCCGCGCCTCCCTCTCTCCTCCCCTCTCTGCCCCTGGGCCCCGGCTGTCAGCCGCTCGCGCCCGCACCCGCCGCCCGATTCTCCCTCCGAGCCGCGTGGCTTCATCCGCGCCGCCCGCTTACTTTCTCTCTCTCTCTCTCTCTCTCTCTCTCTCTGCGCACGGGCCCCGCCTATCAGGGTCTTCCCCTTCCTCCCGCGCACCACCTTCCTTTCTCTCCTCCCCTTTCCTTTCTTCGCCGGCCGACCGAGTTCCCCGCGGATCCGGCCTTGCCTTCCCTGGCTCTCCCAGGTTTTGGAAGCCCCGAGCGGCAGCGCGACCAAATCCCCTCTTCCCCGCGCCCCTCTTTCCTTCTGCGGCCCCTATTTCCTTTCCTCCACTCTTCCTTCCTTTTTCCGGCCGCCAGCACCGGTGAGCAATTGCCGCGCCGTGCCCCCCCTCCGTCCCTATAAATAGCCTCCTCGGCCCCCTCTCTCACCGTACCACCTCCCACCGCTCTCCACCTCTCTTCCTGAGCCCCGAGTGCCCCGCACCGAGAGCTCCCCGAGCGCGCCCGGAAAGTACTCTGGCGAGCAATCGCCGCCGCCTCAGTCTCCCCCAGAGCCCGCCGTCGCCTCCAACTTCTTCCCCGTGCGCCGGCGATCACCCTCAGCCCCTCGGCCGAGCTTCCCCGCCGCCAGAGCACCGTCGCACCAGAGCACCCGAGCCCGCTCCGCCACCTCCTCGCCGACCCCACCGTTAGGTCCGCCTTTGCGTCAGGACCCCGTTTTGGGCCTTGCTCGAACCTCTCCGGCCACCCCTCGCCGCCCGCAACCCCGCCTCCGGCCATCTCTGCCCGGCCCCCCTCCAGCAGGTACCTCAAAAGGGTTACCTACCCTTTATGGGTAGGCAAGGCCTCCCCGCCCGACTGGTTAATAGCGCTACTCTCTTCTCCCCCTTGGCTCCCTCGGCGCGCGTTCGAGCCTCCGGCTCCGCACGCTGAGGTTGAGCCATTCTTTTAATTTCAGCGCTGACAGATGGGCCCTACACGTCAGCGGCCGCTAGTCTGCGCTGGCCACTGCCATCTGGGCCCCACCCGTCTGCACTCCCCACTGACATCTGGGCCCAGAGCCCAGATGGATCCCACATGTCAGAGGCTGGACCAGTGGGCTCACTGTCCAGTGGGTCCCACCTGTCATAGACACAGAGATTAATCCATAAAAATAAAAGATTAAAATGAAAATTCTCCAGTGGGCCCCACCTGTCAGAAATTTCATAATTTCTGGATTTATTCAAACTGAGAATTTCAAATGAGCATAACTTTCTCATTTTAACTCCAAATTCAGCCATTCAAATTTCTAAATTCGTCTAAAATCATAATCTATCCAATTATGGCCTCTATTTGAATTTTTGATTTTTTATTTGAATTTTGTTTGTATTTATTTGCTTTGTTTGCTTCGTCTTTTCTCGCGTAGATTCCAACGTTGTCGAAGATCTCTTCGCTCCGCAGCAGGAAGACCCTGAGAGCGTGCAAGAAGGCAAGTCTCCTTTGATCATCTTGAACCTATGATTTTGAAATGTTTTAATTATTTTAGATTATGTGCATTGCTATTTACATAAAACATTAGTTCAAATCTTAAGGTAATAGTTAATCCAACTTTGATTATGCCCTCAATTGAAGTTGAATGCCATGTACCTTTGTATCCCTAGAATTTCCTTTGTCTCAATAATGAGAGTATTATAATCATTTGTGAATAATAGAATGGTAGTATAATGCTTAGTCATGCTATTTAATACATTTGAAATCTTGAAAAGGGGAAATTATGATTTATTGTAGTAACCTTGTGTATATAACTTTAGTGGTGATTGGAGTTGCCACTGTTCTTTAAAAATAAAATAAAATGTGGACGTTGGTTTAGATTAGGGTGGATGGTTGATTGGGTTGGTGCGGCAAGCACGAGATCTTGTAAAGTGTATGTTCCACCCTAGTCAATTAAGGACCGACACTTGTGATTGTTCAGACTAAGCACTACCGTACAACCCTAAGTCTATATGGGTACGACCTAGCTGATTAACTCATGATAGTCTAGTTTAGGTGCCACCAGTGGAAAGTGGGTGCCAGGGAGTTACTGGTTATTCACAGTGAGCGACAGGGATTTACTGTACTCATATGGCGCAAGAGGAGGCTTTGGATTGGGCAGATTTAACCCTTCTGCGGTGAAACCTCAGCGGGTGGTGTCTAGCTAGTCTAGAGTGAGGTAAAGACTTTGTGATAATTTATCTGTGTCTCATACCAAAGGAAGCGTGGTGACTGTTAAGATAATTTGTCTCTTAGGGGTAAAGTTGTACAACCTCTGCAGAGTGTCAAACTATTCGAATAGCCGTGCCGACAGTCAAGGGCGGGCAAGGAATTCATTCACATGGTAGATTTTTGGTTTTGATTTTAAAATCCAAGTTTTGTATTACGAGAGTGGAGGGAACTCTCCGAAGGGTATCCTGGCAGTTGGAGCCAGAGAGGGTGGATGGAACCCGCAGTTTTAAACTCGATCAATTGTGATTGGTTAGCTAGTGTTGGTAGATGGAACCTTCACTATAAAGTTAATGCTAATTCTGTTAAAACTTGTACTTTATTAAATTGATGCCTTCGAAAATAGTTAGTAGTAATTGAAATTAAAATGTGGCTTTGTGTAAAAAGAACCATATAGCCTTCCTTTGCCAAGCCTTGCATCTATTGCATTTTTTCCAAGACTTGCGGAGTACTTTATGTACTCACATGCTACACTCAAAAATAATAATCAGAGGAATACGAAGCTCAAGAGGGAGACTACGACTACTTCGCGGGAGGATTCGACGAAGGATTCCAAAGGTTCTAGGTCGTGCTTCCCCAGTCAATTGCCTGTGGCGTATTGATGGGTCTCTGCTGAATTTATTTCGCTTCCGCTGTGTTTTATGATTGTGCGAGATCTTGAAACCTCAAATGTAATAATGAGACTTGTTGGTCAGTACTCTTTATAATTGTAATAATGCGTTGTTGGTTATGAATCATTTTTGTTTAACTGTGTGCACTAGCTTTGATCTGGGACTAGTGCTGTAATACACAGAAGGTCCGGGTTTGGAAATTCGGGGTCCCAACAGAGATGGTATCAGAGCCAATTTGACTGTAGAACGAGACCTAGATTAGAATGGTAAAACCATAAGGACTTATATTTATAAAAAGAGTATATTAAAAATATATAATCTTCTTTGCTTCTACTCTTTTCTTACTTAGTATCTCATTCTTGTCCTTAAAAATTCACTTATTAAATTTTTACTAATCTTTTCTATTTCAACTTTGTAGATGGCCGGTGCAAGCATATCGGAGTTGGAATATACATTTTGACTTGGAGGTCAAAAGGTTTGGTTTCATTAAGAACAAAGAACTTGTTTATATGAAGGTTAGTGGGAGCGCATTTGTAATCCTAATCTTATATGTAGATGGCATATTATTGATTAGGAATGACATTTCTATACTAGAATCCATTAAAGCCTCATTGAAAAATAGTTTTCTATGAAGGAGCTAGGTGAGGCAGCATATATCTTAGGGATAAAAATCTATAGAGATAGATCGAGAAGGCTAATTGAATTAAGCCAAAGTACTTATATTGACAATGTGTTGAAATGGTTCAACATGCAGAATGCAAAGAAGGGGTTCTTGGCTAGGTCACATGGCATAAGTCTTAACAAGAGTCAATGTCCTTTGACAACTGAAGAGTGAGGCCATATGACGAATGGTATTCCATATTCTTCAGCTATTGGATCTATTATGTACGCCATGGTATGTACTCAACCAGATGTATCATATGCTCTAAGTGTTACAAGTAGATACCAAGCTGATCCCAGTGAAGGTCACTGGACAGCTGTGAAAAAATAGTCTTAAGTACTTGAGAAGGACTAAGAATGCATTCCTAGTTTATAGCGGTAATGAAGAGCTTGTTGTAAATGGTTACACCGATGCAAGTCTTCAAATTGACAAAGATGATTATTGTTCACAATCTGGTTTTATATTCATTTTGAATGGAGGAGCAGTGAGCTAGAAAAGTTCCAAGCAAGTGACAGTGGCTGATTCTATGATGGAGGTCGAGTACATTGCGACTTCTAAAGCTGCGAAGGAACACTGCTACAAAAGAGGCTATACTAGACGGCTACATCACAGACGGTTTGACAAAACCGTCTGTGATTGACACTAACACAAACGGTTTTAATTTGGACACCGTCTGTGTTAGTGGTCGAGTATCACAGACGGTCCTTACCAATGAACCGTCTGTGATACTTTAGTATCACCGGCGGTTTAAAATAAAAAACCGTCTGTGATAATCTGAAATTATCACAGACGGTTTTTTATTAAAAACCGTCTGTGTTGTGTAGACTATCACAGCCGGTTGTTGTTAAGAACCGTCTGGGAATGTTCACAGACGGTTTTTTACAAGAACCGGCTGTGATGTCCCTTTGTCTGTCATATTCTAGATCAGAGGTTAATATATAAGTACACATTGCTTCTAATAACTTAACTACAGAACTACTGAGACAAGAGGTCACAAATTAAAGGCAAATTTATGAATTTCAATTAGAGGGAAATTCATTACATAAGTCGCACAGGTAAAGAGTTTCCCAGATTGTAATCTTTTGGGCTTCGTACGCTTCTTCTTCGACTTTGGGACTTGGAGGATCAGCCGCTGAATTCTCGAACGCTGTTAAGATTGCCCTTGTCCTCTGCACTTCCTCGTGCAGCCTGGGCAAATGATCAGCAGCATCCATCATGTCGTACAGGATAGCATTAAAACATTCCTCACAATCTGCCGTTTCTGCATGAGCGGCAAGGCTATCCATCAGTCTGTGCAATGCGAGTAGAGCTTCTTCCGCATTGCGCACATTGTGGAGAAGAACCAGGGTGAGAGCTGTTTCCCTTTCTTGAGCGGCAGCGAGACGCCTCCGTCGACGGCGGAGGATCAGGTCAAGCTGACGGATGCAAGAAAGTCGGGGAAGGAGAGCAGGGCGGGTGCGGAGAAGCTGCTCCAGATGCAAATTGCTGGCCGCCTGTGTAAGGTTCCGGCCGAACAATTCGTGATGAACAGATGAGAGGAAGGAGATGATCACAAGAATAGTAGAAGGCGTCATATTGTACGTACGTAGAAGAGACCTGGATTAGGCGCGCATATTTAACCTTTAGCACAGACGGTTCGTATACCCAAACATTAATGATATAGATGCTTCGTATAACGATCGAGAGACGTTAATTAGACGATCGAAACCCGAAGCGTTCTGGCAATCGAAACACGAAGCGTTCTGGCAATCGAAACACGCGCGAAGCGTTCTGGCAATAGAAACACGCGCGAAGCGTTATGACAGACGGTTTTACTGGCAACCGTCTGTGATATTAACTTTCACAGACGGTTCTTAATACGAACCGTCTATACCAATCGAGATAACACAGACGGGTCCTGTTAAGAACCGTCTGTGAAAAGCCAGATAACACAGACGGTTCCTGTTAAGAACCGTCTGTAATAATCCCATGTCACTGATAATTGGTGTGTAATAATCACATGTCACCAATAATTGGCGTATACACAGGATTTCGATCTCACCCGTCTATTCTCTCCACATCGAATGGCTGGCACCAGTTCCTCCCACGGCCAGGCCCTTATTAATAACTCCCCATCAACCTTTCCACCGGTACTAGTCACGCGTGAGTTCATCCACTAGCTAGCTTCCTGCATGCATCTCCCCTCCGCTGTGAGCTAGCACCTCCATCGCGGCACGACCGGTTCATACTAAACAGCACACTCTTGCCGTAAGTGTGTCTTGTTTAGTGTGAACCGTCGTGCCACGAAGGGTTTGTTAGCTTGTTATCCTGTAATAGATCGATCTGAATGTGTTGTTGAGTTTTTGTGCTTACCTCTGTATTTGCATGTTCCTCGACCAGCTCAACCAAGAATCTTGAAATGTCTTTTCTTTGCACTATTGTAATAAAATTGCCTTGAATTTTGTCGGGAAAGATGAATTGTTTCGTCAGGGCATGACTGCCAACTCGAAGCATATATAGCATAGCATTCGAGGCACATCCGAGGCCTGTAGCTGTGTCTTGAGGAATGCCAAGAGCTGGTCTTCAGATGTGGCAGCCACACTGGTCTTCAGATGTGGCAGCCACATCTGAAGACCAGCTCTTGGCATTCCTCAAGACACAACAGCAGGCCTCGGATGTGCCTCGAATGCTATGCTATATATGCTTCGAGTTGGCAGTCATGCCCTGACAAAACAGTTCATCCCCGTGTAACTATCACAGACGGTTTGTAATGTAAACCGTCTATGAAGGACTATCACAGACGGTTCTATACACGAACCGTCTGTGATACGCATAAATCACAGACGGTTGATATTTAGAACCGTCTGTGATATTATGTACATCACAGACGGTTCGTGTTACGAACCGTCTGTGATAATGAGACTATCACAGACGGTTATTGATGCGAACCGTCTATGATAGGCAGAAATCACAGACCGTTTGTAGTTGGAACCGTCTGTGATATTCTGCGTAGTATTAATTACTTGGCGTACTTGCTTGAAGGATGTCGACACCGATCTGTCTTCATTGCGCTGCATCGGTGGAGCAAGGCGGCCGGCTTTAGGGAGTTGGGGGTGAAAAAATATCACCGTCTTCTTATTGATCTGATCAGAGGTTAGCATACTCAATTACTTAACATTCTTAGTGATCTGATCAGAGATTAGTATTCAATTACTTAACATTCTTAGTGATCTGATCAGAGGTTAGTAGTAGAGGTAATAATCATTTTTGACACCCATTTTTCACTTGTGTAGCGTAGATGGACCCAAGCTGGATGTATATTGAGAACCGTGTGAGTGAAGAGTACATTACTGGCGTGTCTGCCTTTAGAAGGGCGGCCGAGCTGGATATGTTGAAGAAGGGGATGAAATATATGTATTGCCCATGTATTGATTGTGATAATCTCAAGATGTTTAGCAACTCAGCGCAGATTGAAGCTCACTTGATTCGAAGGGGTTTCAGAAAAGGGTACAAATGTTGGACCAGTCACGGTGAAGAGAAGAGTACACAAGAAGGTAGTTATGACATAGTCGAGGGAGGCAAAGATATGCCAGTTGTGGACTGTTCTTTCGATCATGAGGAAAGGGCGCAGGATGACAATCTGGATCATGACGATAGGTCGCAGGATGACAATCTGGATCATGAGGATAGGTCGCAGGATGATAATCTGGATCAGATGTTACGTGATGCAGAAGGGAACTATAGTGAGAGAGAGTTTGGTAAATTCGAGGGCTTGATGGAGGACTCGGAGAAACCTTTGTTCCCGGGCTGCAAGCCGCAATACACGAGGTTGTCATCAGTTCTAGAACTGCTAAAATTGAAGGCAAGCAATGGTTGGTCCGACAAGAGTTTCACGGCATTATTAGGTCTCCTAGTGGACATGCTTCCAACGGGAAATGTGTTGCCGAGAACCACCTACCAAGCCAAGAAGATTCTTTGTCCATTAGGAATGGAAGTAGAAAGAATACATGCATGTCGGAATGATTGTATCCTGTACCGTAAAGAGTATGCTAGCTTACATGTTTGTCCGGTGTGCAAAGCATCCCGATACAAACGTAAAAATGACTCTGATGATGGGAAGGGCATCGAGGTGAAGCAAGGACCTCCTGCTAAGGTGATGTGGTATCTTCCTGTAATCCCCCATTTGAAGCGTTTATTTGCAAACCGCAAGGATGCAAGATTGATGCGTTGGCACTGCGAGCAGCGTAAGAAAGACAGAATGATAAGACATGTTGCTGATTCTGCCCAGTGGAGGAACATCGATAGGATGTTTGTAGATTTCGGTGTGGAACCGAGAAATATAAGGTTTGGGTTGAGTACAGATGGAATGAATCATTTTGGTAACATGAGCAGTCGACATAGCACCTGGCCCGTGACTCTGTGCATGTACAACCTTCCTCCTTGGCTGTGTATGAAGCGGAAATATATTTTGATGTCACTACTTATCCAAGGGCCGAAGCAACCTGGCAACGATATTGATGTGTTCCTAGCCCCATTGGTGGAAGATCTTGCAACACTGTGGAATGAAGGGGTACATGTATGGGATGCGGACAAACGAGAGAACTTCACTCTACGGGCCATGTTGTTCTGCACCATTAATGATTTTCCTGCCCTTGGTAACCTGTCAGGGTTTAGTATAAAAGGAGCCAAAGCGTGTCCGCACTGCTTAGATTATACGGAGAGTGTGTGGTTGAACAACTCCCGAAAAACTGTGTACATGCGTCACCGTAGGTTCCTTCCAAAGTATCACCCATACCGCAAGATGAAGAAACAATTTGACGGAAAAAAAGAGGATGACTCAGTACCAAGACCTTTTAGCGGGAAAGAGGTGTATGATATGGTCAAGGATATAAATGTTGTGTTTGGAAAGGGACGTAAATTGAGGAAGAACATGTGGAAAAAGAGGTCAATATTTTGGGACTTGCCTTATTGGGAGCACTTAGAAGTTCGCAATTGCATTGATGTCATGCACGTAGAGAAGAATGTATGTGACAGTTTGATTGGTCTCTTACTGAACATTCCTGACAAAATAAAGGATGGTGTTAACGCAAGGCGTGACTTGGTCGCTATGAACATCAGGACCGAGTTAGCACCGATAGAGACCGATAAAGGCCGGACGTACCTTCCCCCAGCATGTTACACTCTGTCTAAGTCCGAGAGAACTGAATTGTGCCAGTCCTTAAATGGTGTGAAAGTTCCATCCGGTCACTCGACAAGCATGAAGAAACTTGTTTCCATGGAACATTTGAAATTAATTGGCATGAAGTCTCACGACTGTCATGTGCTAATGACTCAAATACTACCTGTTGCAATTAGAAGTATTTTGCCGAACAAGGTTCGAGTGACAATCATAAGGCTATGTTATTTCTTCAACGCAATTGCTCAGAAGGTCATTGATCCGGATGGACTAGATGCTCTGCAAACCGAGGTGGTGACAACTCTATGTCATCTAGAGATGTATTTCCCTCCATCATTTTTTGATATCATGGTCCATCTCATTATCCACCTTGTGAAAGAGATAAAAATATGTGGCCCCGTATTTCTACGTCATATGTACCCTTTCGAGAGGTACATGGGAATTCTGAAGTCCTATGTACGCAATCGATCTCGACCGGAGGGTAGCATCATCGAAGATTATACAACAGAAGAGGTCATTGAATTCTGCATCGGCTACATGGCTCAGGTAGAGCCGATAGGTGTACCTCTATCTCGTCACGAGGGGAGGCTAGAGGGTATCGGGACTATCGGGAGGAAAGCAATAACTCCGGATCAAAATACGTATACTCAAGCCCATTTCATGGTTTTACAACACATGACTGAAGTGACCCCATATATTGAAGAGCACAAGGACATGCTACGTCAGGAGAATGCAGGCCAGTCAGAAGTTTGGACCACGAGACAACACAACCGTCAGTTCAACGAATGGTTCAAGGCGCAATTGACTAGGAGGTCGTCAAGTGAAACACTACAATGGTTGGCAAAAGGGCCAAAATTTACAATTGTGACATGGCAAGCATACGACATTAATGGCTACACATTTTATACAACAGATCAAGATAGAAAGAGCACATTGCAGAACTCAGGTGTCCGCATAGATGCCTATGATGCGCACGGCAGTACCGCTGGCCCAAGCTTATACTACGGGCTTGTAGAGGAGATTTGGGAGCTTGACTACGTAATTTTCAAAATTCCTCTATTTCGGTGCCGTTGAGTCCAACTTCCACGGGGTGTAAAGGCTGACAAGTACGGCGTCACTACCGTGGACCTCGAATGTGTAGGATACAAAGATGAACTATTCGTACTCGCGAGGCAAGTTGTTCAAGTATTTTATGTAACCGACCCGGCAAATAAGAAGCGCCATGTAGTTCTTCAGGGAAAAAGAAGGATTGTCGGGGTTGAGAATGTTGTGGATGAGGAAGAGTACAATCAATTTGATGATTTGCCTCCATTCGGACAAGGCATCAGGCTCGAGGAAGAACAAGGCGATGAACCAAGCTATATGCGTGTCGATCATCGTGAAGGGCTTTATTTAAAATGATATAGCCAAAGTGTAATAAATGATATTGGTTATGCTTGTGTTTTTCATAAATGTATGTATATAAATATCACAGACAGTTATATATATAGAACCGTCTGTGATAATATTGATATCACAGACGGTTATATTGATAGAACCGTCTGTGATAAGTGCATATCACAGGCGGTTATATTGATAGAACCGTCTGTGATAGCTCATCTTTAAATACCCGCAGCTAGGTCTGCGGAGTCCGCTCTGGCGCAGTCTCTTTTCTCCACCCTGCAGCGCCCCTACTAGCTAGGTTTTGCTCCCTCCCGACGCCGCCGGTCCCTCCCGACGCCGCTCCCTCCCGACGCCGCTGCTCCCTCCCGACGCCGCCGCTCCCTCCCGACGCCGCCGTTCCCTCCCGACGCCGCTCCCTCCCGACGCCGGTCCCTCCCGAGCCCGCCGCTCCCTCCCGACGCCGCCGATCCCTCCCGACGCCGCTCCCTCCCGACGCCGCCGCTCCTTCCCGACGCCGCTCCCTCCCGACGCCGCCGGTCACTCCCGACGCCGCTTATTTTATGTTATATGCTTCACATGAATTTTATGTTATATGCTTCACATGTTATATGCTTCACATGAATTTTATGTTATATGCTCCACATGAATTTTATGTTATATGCTTCACATGTTATATGCTTCATATGAATTTTATGTTATATGCTTCACATGTTATATGCTTCATATGCTTCACATGTTATATGCTTCACATGTTATATGCTCCACATGAATTTTATGTTATATGCTTCATATGAATTTTATGTTATATGCTTCACATGTTATATGCTCAACATGTTAGCTTTATGATATATGCTTCACATGTATTTTATGTAGCATATAATATATGCTGCAGGTGTTTAGCTCACTGTAGGCACTTCATAGAACCTTGTAACAATAATATATGCTGCACTTGTTAGCTGCAAGGTCTATTTAGAAGGCCCATAGCTCACTGCAATTAGTTAATCGTTAGAACTTTGTCAAAGAGCATAAAGCAAGTGACACACTCCAGTGTATCTTGTTCAATGAACTTGATGCGCTGGTTTGTGTCACTTGATTCACAGAACTTTGACAAGCTGGGTCCATAGCTCACTGCAGTTAGTTTTTTCTTAGAAGAGAGATGGCGTCCACACAGTCTTCGTCGTCGTCATCTGGGTCTCACGCTCCCAAGATTGCGAAAAGTAAACGTGGCCGAGTAGTATCGAAATGGCCAGAGGCCCGAATGACCATCACGATGGTCTCTCCGAATGGGACTCCACTGGAACCGTCGAAAGCAGCGTCATCATTTCGGACTACCTGCGGGATAATTGGAAGGCAACGGGTCCCCATCACCATAGCAAGCTGGAAAGATTTGACAAAGGATCACAAAAATCAGCTATGGGAGGAACTTACAAATTCCTTCGAGTTCCCAGCAGAAGCACAGGGACTCGTGCAACGGCAGGCGCTCCTCGCGATGGGAAAAGCATGGAAGAATTTTAAGAGCATTCTTGTGACAAAGTACGTGGCCGAGGATGTCACACCCTTCACGAAGTATCCTTTCGTGTCGCCGGAAACATGGGAGGCCTTTGTGCAGATGAAGACGACGCCTGAATTTGTACAACAAAGTGCGGCGCACAAGGATCTCCAGTCACAAAACTCGCACCCTCACAGACTCGGCACTGCTGGGTACGCGGGTAAAATCCCGCAATGGAGGATGCAGGATGAGGTCGCAATCCGATCGGAGGCCTCTCCGCCATTTGCTGGGATCGCAAACGAGCGCGCTCGAAACTGGTTAAGAGCGAGGTCATCAACCACATCTTCGGGTGTCTCTTTCAAAAACCCCGCAGATGAGGAAGTGTCCCAACGCATGGTAAAATATGTTAAACAACATAGTTGTTAACACCTATTGAACTTCATGGGTTCAAAAATAACATGATTAATTGCCTCTTGCAGCAATCATTGACTACCGAATCTTCTCGTGGCTCCTTTGAAGAATATAGGGAGATAGATTTACTATCACAGGCCTTGGGAAACAAGGAGCACCCAGGTCGCACACGAGGCATGGGGGTTTATGTACCTTGGAGGCAAGGATTTCCAGATTACTCCGAGACATATAGGAGTAGGAAGAGATCCAAGGCGTACCGCAGCGAACAAATAAAACAGGAGCTTCGTGCTCAACTTGAGGAACAACTATCTGCCTCACTTCAAGAGCAGACTGCCTCACTTCGAGGAGAGATAGATTCGTTGCGGGAAGAACTGAGACAAGTCCGCAACCATTCGCAACCCACTCCTAGTACTGCGGTACCCAGTCCCCCTCAACGTCGCAGTAGCTGCGCGTCCACACCAATTTCTGAACATAGCGACGACCACTTATGTATTGATGACATTCAGGTAATGTACCTCTTTAGAATGGTACATAGATCTCTCTGGTGGACGCCTTAACTCAGTTCTTGCATCGTTATGTAGGAGCCCATCCCTTGCAGCCTCAGAGTCAGGCTTGTTGGCTCTATTCCCGTTGACGCTGGGCGCGGCATGGTGTATCCATTGCTGCCAGGGACGCTGGTGCACGGTGTACAAGTAGACACCAGTTTCATAAAGGTCCAGGTGGACATGATTAATGATATTTTTAAGTCCATCCCTCTTGAGAAGCCCCCAAACGAAGAGATTAAGACATTAGGGGATGCCGTCCACACATTCATTCAGTGGCCCAAGAGGGACATCGTCCTCGACATGTCCGTGCCACAATCTTCACATCCAGTGGCCCAAGAGGGACGTCGCCCTGGACCTGGCACATCGGCTCCGGTGGCTCCACCTCCACCTCCAAATCCAGTAAAGTCTGTTGCATCGGCTCCCGCCGAGACGCCACCGAGAACATATCATAAGCGAGGCTCCAAGGCCTCCAAGGCTCATGCGAAGAAAATTAAGCCGGGTCCCGTGCCATGGAAGTTTATTCTAGGAGTGTCGTTGGTGCCCGATTCACAATTACGCCAAATTGGTATGATTTGCAATACATTGCATGCCTGGTACATGGAGAAGTCCAACATGAAGCCAAACCGTCAGAGTGCATTCACTGTGAAATATAACGAGACGCATTTCCTCCATGACTTGGGCTACATCGTCGTGACATTCGAAGATTTATTCTTACTATTCAATCTCGACGAACTCGACGCCTCACTTCTACGATGCTGGACACTGTAAGTGTACTGTACAATGAAGTTCTACATTCACGTTATACAGATAAATGTCATTACTCTTTCTTTATGTATAGATACATGATCCAAGAAGCCCGGAAATCGCGACGACCGGTGGGTTTCCTCGACCCTCACTTGGTCTCCGAGCAATCTATCAACGCAGATGCATCCTTCGTGGAAGGTTACATAACGAGGGGATTGATTGCTCACACCGACAAGGAGTACGTCATGGTACCCTTCAACCAAGGGTAAGTGCTTCACTAGTTGCCACACATATGTTTCATTTGTACTTTACATGCAGCATGAACATAGGATTAATCACTGTGGCGACACATATGACTAGGAATCACTGGATTTTGATTGTGATTGTACCAAAGTGGAGCAAGGTAATATACCTTGATTCCCTCCTTAGGAGCAACCACGACTTCAGTCGTGTGCAAGAAGTACTTAACAGGTAAACTCATTTCCTCCATACATAACTCTATTGTAATATTTCTTTTGTTTGCCACGGCCGAGGCTAAGTTTTTTGAATCACGTAGGGCGTTTGCCGAATATGTTGCCCAAGGAGGAACACACGACAAATCCAGTGACACGCTACGACACAACACGCGATTTCCGGTACCCGCTACAACACAATAATCCTATATCATACTTTGTAATAATGCCTCTAGAATTGACAATACCGATGTATGTAATTCTATTTTTGCAGTGCCACCAGCAGCTACAGGGCAACGTATGTGGATTCTACGTTTGCCGCCATATGATGGAAATCATGGGTACTAAGATCAATGATCCAGAGGTTTGTCAGGTCCTTCCAATAATTATTATTTTCTGATTATATTACACACACATGCTAATTAATGACTTAACATTGCTCCTAGCGACAGCGGGTGAACTTCGACGGAAGTGCATATGATCTTGACAATCTCGTCGATATTCGTGCAATCATCTCCCAATTCTTGATAGCAGAGGTCATAAATAAGAGGGGAGAGTTCCACGCCGGCGATGATGATAATTAGATGTTGAAACATTGGATTCAACTGTACAAATCAAACAATTCCTTCAATTGAATACATTTGTCAGATTTTGTGTAACAATTTTCATTCTATATATGTGATATTGTTACATTCATCTGTGTATCGAATTTTGTTGTAATTAGGTAATGAGTTGCAATTAACTTATATCTGTCATTTATCTGTAATCTGCTTGCTTTCAGAGGGCATGGCTAGCATATCCTGAGGCTAGCCAAGAAACAGCATATAAAATGGATGATGCACTTGGTATCACAGACGGTTCATTGTTAAAAACCGTCTGTGATACCATATCACAGACGGTTTCAAAGAGTGCCGTATGTGGTGTGACTGCTATCACAGACGGCTTTACTACTGACCGTCTGTGATATACAGAATATCACAGATGGTTAGTAATACAAACCGTCTGTGATATTGTGCATATCACAGACGGTCTTGATTACTAACCGTCTGTGATAGGCGAGTATCACAGACGGTTTTTTATAAACAACCGTCGGTGATACTCGCCTATCACAGACGGTTAGTAATAAAGACCGTCTGTGATATACAGAATATCACAGACGGTTTGTAATACAAACCGTCTGTGATATACACAATATCACAGACGGTCTTGATTACTAACCGTCTGTGATAGGCGAGTATCACCGACGGTTGTTTATAAAAAACCGTCTGTGATACTCGCCTATCACAGACGGTTAGTAATCAAGACCGTCTGTAATGTTTTTATCACAGACGGCTCGGGAACCGTCTGTGATAACCACCAACTATCACTGACACCTAAACACTGACGGTTCAGGAACCGTCTGTGATGACGGTTCCGAACCGTCTGTGATAGGGCTGTCTGTAGCAGTGGAAGGTGTTTGGATAAGGAATTTCATTGCTGAGTTGGGTATGGTCCCAGGTGCCATGAGCCCAATGGATTTCTATTGTGATAATAATGGAGCCATTGCACAGCCTAAGGAGCCTAGATCCCATTAGAAGTCCAAGCATATGCTCAGACGCTATCACTTTATTCGCGATATTGTGGATAAAGGAGATGTAAAGATATGCAAAATATACATGGATTTAAATGTTGTTGATCCGTTGACAAAACCTCTCACACAGCCAAAGCATGAGGCGCACACAAGAACTATCGGTATTAGATACCAAAATGATTGACTCTAGTGCAAGTGGGAGACTTGAAAATATACGCTAGAGGCAATCATAGAGATGATTATATTTTATTATGTTCATGGATTATTGAATAATATGTTATCATGTTCCTTGAATAATATTGTCAATAGTTATTAGCAAGTGTATGACTTAATTGTGAACTCTATATTTCTGCGATGATTATTCTTAAACGATCCCTAGTCGTAAACATATGAATAGACTAGCATATATATTGGCTGATAACCATGTTTCATGGGTCATAGATATGAAGATATCAAACCAATAATATAGACACATGTTAGCGAATATAGGGTTGGATTGACCCACCATGAGACACTGCGAGAACGTTGTATTCTTACATGTCATCAGTTGGTCTCATTCACAATGCGTATGCTACGTCCTTAAACTTGAGGTCATCGCACATACTCAAGATGCATAATGGCTAATTTAGAGGTTGCCAAATGCTACTCCGTACTGGGTAGTTATAAAGGTAGCTTTCGAGTTTTTGTCATGATGCATGCATCGAGGCATGGTCGATCAAGATAGAATTTTCCCCTCCATGCAACGGGAGAGATATCTCTAAGCCTCTTGAGTGATTGGATTCCAGAAATGCATGACTGTGCTACTCATGGTTAAAGAGTTAACCGTACTCAGGAATTTGAGTCATGTAATCGAGAAAGAGTGGTCGAGCTAACCAACAAGAATAGCGTGTACTCACCTTAACCTTGACCTATATTGTTTGGCAAAGGGAAATGAATATGAGCTTTATTGAGGTTCGTCTGATATGATCTTTACGTATACTTGGGAGTCAGCATATCTTGCTAGGGGCCGCTACCGATTAGTGGATGAGTAGGAATACTTGGGCCATGTTCAAGTGTACGTGAACCTATAGGGTCGCACACTTAAAAAGCCTAGATATAATTCGGATGGTGATCTAAATTTGTGTGGGCCATGAGTTCCTAATGTGTCTCAAGTTTGAGGACAATCATGGATGCCTATACATAGAAGGGCGGTGGAATAGGGTTTTATAGAAAGAATTTGGAATTCTCGAAACTCTAGTCGCCACACTTTCACATCTAATATCAGGCAATCGGCGCTAGCACTCTAGCACGTGGTGTTCCGGCCCCGTACGTGTGGATACCTTGTAGTGCACGAAGCTTCAGCACTAGGATGATCCACAACCTGTAACAATCACAAGGAGCTGAAGGAGGAGACGTGCGGCTAATACGACTACCACCGTATCAATACGCTACACCAACTCTACTTCCGCTATGAGTCTGCGTGTCTAGTGGTATACCATGATCTATTATTAGCGGAGGTTTCTTGTTTATATGGTAGAATTTTTAAAATTATGCTTGCACAGACCACCCATAGCGCTTCACTCCCAGTTGATTTCCGTTTGGGAAGAAATCACGCCAGCTTGACCTGCAAAATATTTGGGCTTCTTTTACATGTAGAGTAGGTCGGATTTAGGAAACTCAGGGCCTTTTGATTACAACCCCCCCCCCCCTGCCCCCCCCGGGAATTAGTTACATTTTGAACCTTTTTTTATTAGAGATTATGCTTTGTGATTTGTGCACCCTCCTCCTACCTGGTTCACTGGGCTTTCCCCTGCCATGGTCACCGCCCGGAGGGTGGGGCGGCAAAGCGCTGATGTGGTGGTAGGGTGCTATGATGGCAGGGGCTGCAGTAATTAGGATATTAATCTCAAAGCAATCAGATGATTTAAAATACAAGTAATACTTTTTTAAAAAAATCAATGATATTGATGCTTCACATTGAGATAGTGAAGCCATATTACTATATTAGGGCACGTTCCTACAATCGAAAGAAATAGGTGATATTGAACAAATATTTACTCAGAACACAATCACTTTGGAGGTACGACTGTCAGAACTCAAAACTAGTTGATCCAACGCACAAGGATTGAGTAGCTAGCGACCCTGGGCAGGGCATCACAACTCACAATGTTAGCGATCGATCGATGACAGTAGTAGCAAACATTGGGCGGGCCGCTATTATCAGTCAACCGTGCGGTTTCGGCAAATGTATCAGAAATAGGCTTTGATCCTTGATACTGTTGTGAAATGAGAAGCATGATCGAGATATTTGATAATTCCAGCTTCGATCGGTTGGTTGCTGAGCTAATAGCAGTGCTTTTGGAAAATACTTTACTGAGATGCTAAAGTAGGCCGACAAGCAAAAAAAATAAGCGATCTGTACTGTACTAGCTTTTTATAAAAGAACCTCAACTTGTCGATCGCTCAATTTGCATGGACCAATTGTAGTGCTAACTTTTATTGAGAGATTATACAGATCTGTCTTTTGTATAACTATGACGACTGTATAGCATTTTACAATTTCGTTGTCCATTAGAAGTTCTATCTACCATTTATGAGAGGTATATATCTAGAACATGGCCGATCAACCTGCAGGTCTTGAACTTCATCAAATATTCCCTATTTACAATTACCATACTATTCGTTCGTTCTCACAATGGCCTGCTAGTTAGTTGCTTGCTTCTTACAGACATGACCGGCCTTTTTAAAAGCACGGATCATCTTTATCCCTTTTCCACATCAGAAAACACACAAAAAAGCAGATCACTTAAAAGGAAGAACCAACGCACAATGACAGGGAAGATTAATTAGCGCAAAGGTATGTAGCCCTACATGCATGCACACCCCCAATACTTTTTCTCGAAATACAAAAGCTAGCATACAGCTACGCCTCAACTCACTGCCCCCTTTTGCGTGATTTACTCGCCACCACACTCTATTCAGCTGAAATATTATCTTCTTTAGCCTGCACTCGCAGAGAGAGTCGACGCCAATTCATTGAAACGCAAGGTCACACAAGCTTTTGCGTTGTATATACTGCTCCTGTCTCTCGCCAGTTCGTTTCTTCTCGAGCCGAAGAGAGTATGACCGATTGGGGCCCGGTGGTCGTGGCGGTGGTCCTGTTCATCCTGCTGTCGCCGGGGCTGCTGTTCCAGATCCCGGCGAGGACGAGGGTGATCGAGTTCGGCAACATGTGCACCAGCGGCATCTCCATCCTCGTGCACGCCGTCATCTTCTTCCTCCTGCTCACCGTCCTCGTCATCTCCATCGGCATCCACGTGCGCACGGGGTAGCTAGATAGCTATACCGAATCAGGATCCATGCACGCACGTGCATGCGCGTGTACGTACGTACGTGCATATATATACCCGCATGTGTGTGTGTGTGTTTACTACTGCTAAGTTTATTGTCTTTGGTATTTCTCCCAGGATGCTTAATTTGATATACATCTGAATGTATAATTCAGAGGTGTAACGAAATTTAATTGTACAGCTCATCTATATATATCTTCTGCAAAATTAGCTGTTGATCGGGGAGATGCAATGCAACAATCATGAATACAGGCTGTGAAATTGTGTACTAAATACCCATAATGTTTTTTTTCCATGAGTGATGTCTGCATGCATGTTATCTCTTCTGCAATCCGAATTCTAAAGAAGTTCTTTCATACATACACCTTGTTATTATACCCTACAACAAGCTTCTTACTCAAACCCTGGATCTGGAAACCTGACAAGCTCCATGACTCCAGTCATCCTAGCATCAAGTACTGTAGATACTGGTGTGAAAAACCTTCTATGTCGTCAACAACTAGGCCTATCATAATTAACCCAAGAACCTGTTTGCAGCCAGTACCAGTAATGGAGTCATACCCAAACTTTAGGAGCCACAACCCACCATTTTCCCTTCCTTGCTTATGGTTTGCTGTCCTCGGGAATGGTATCTCCTTGAACAAGGTAGCTGTGTCACATATATTCCGTTAATGGGATGGATTTTCTGCTTTCGGATGGTGTGATTTCAACGTTGAGTACCTACTAAGAGTTAGTTCTCGATGGGCAATAAATCATATTGATGAAAAATCACCAAGGAGCATGAAACAAAACACATAACTTACGTACCCATTGTACTTAGAGCCAATAAACTACCAAGAATCCTCTGTCTCAACCACCAATGTGTTCTTAGCTAATCTCATGTTACTCGTGCTACATTTTCAAAAGAACCTCTTTGTCTACCGTTCCATATTATCGCATATGAAATTTTACCTCAAATAGTACTGGGCAATTGAATTTCTTTCAATAATCCTGCTTTTCTATGTTTGTATTTTTTTTCTATGTTTATATTCAATAATACTCCTCCATCCCCCAAAAAAAAATCATTTTTGTTTTTTCAGTCAACATGCAATATTTTGATATTTCTTTTGGCTGTGACTTCTAGTTTTTAAATTCTGATTATTCGCGAGAGATAATACGAAGAGAGAAACAGTCGTATATGATTTTAGCGGGTATACCTGAACTCAGAATAGTGTCTATTATAATCGACTTGCAAACTCTATCTTAAAAAAATGTACCGTTTAAAAGTTAGTTACTGTAACAAAAAGTAATAAGCTAAAACCAAATTCAGAACGAACACACCTATTAGCTATCACAACCCCTAGATTGGATGATCAAGCTAGCTTAGAAAGAGGACGGAAAAGAGCATCAAGAATGCAAAATGAATGGCAGTGTTGTCGATCGACGGGGGTGCGGCGTGTAGAAGCATCCTCCTCCACACAAGATCTCGAGAGGGGGAAAGGAAGCGCACGTGAGTACGTGACCGTCCCCCGTAACGGTAGGCTCAGGAAATGATAAGAGAACGTGCGGAGAAGCTTCATACGCACACGTGTCCTCACATCCCAGCGACAGACAGGTGGGGGCCAGATGAACAGCACAATGATCTCCAGCTAGTACTACCCAAAAAAAAAGGAGAAAAAAGCTGCCAGCTAGACCGTGAGTGGGCCGCTGCTTTACCGCCCACCTGATCCACCCGATCTCCCCTCCCAACGCTTGCAGTTCTGCACCGCACCGCATCGAATCGTGGCAAACATTGTTGCGCGTGACGGTTGCTTGTGCTTCACTCATTCCCATCTCACTTTCCCTTGCATCTTCCATATAGTATTCTTTAGATAACTTTTAATTATAACTGATAATTTTTATTTATATTTTTGACAAACAGTAGATAATAGAGATATCGATATGAATAATACATATAATTTTAAACTCAAAAAATCATTTAAAAATTCTATTTCAAAGATCATTCTATTTCAATGTTTGATTTTTTAACTTCTAAAGATATCTAAAATAGAAACCAAGACCCGAACAGGACAGAACCTATATACCGCTTCCACACTTCACCCCTCTCTCTCTCTCTCACACGCGGGAGTTCTTGCAATCAGATCAGGGTGTTGTGCCTGCCATCGAACAAGCTAGCGGCATGGCGGACTGGGGCCCGGTGGTGGTGGGGGTGGTACTGTTCGTGCTGCTCTCGCCGGGGCTGCTCTGCGAGCTCCCGGGCTCGCACCGCCACGTCGACTTCGCCAGCTTCCGCACCAACGGCAAGGCCATCTTCGTCCACACCCTCATCTTCTTCGCCGCATTCACCATCCTCACGCTCGTGCTCCACGTCCACATCTACACCGGGTAGATCGATGGATATGTTAGCTTCCTTCTCCTAGCTCTTATTATTTAAGGTTTTCTTTATGTATCTGTCTCCTAGCTAGATTAGTTGTAGTATGATCTTGATCCGTGATGGATCGATCCATTGGCTGGCTACTTCTTGTTCTTGGTTATCTGCAGAGTCGATGGATCCAAAACATGCATCTATAGTCCTCGTTCCTGCCGTGCCTTCTTTCCTTTGCTGCTGTTGGCGTGTAACAGAATGATCAGTAGACTGGAATCAGTACCACTGAATGTAGAAATCTGTTAAAGCAAATTAAGTTGTTTATTCATCTTTGTTCTCATCATGTGGAGTAAGAGTTATATGCCTGCCTCTTTTTTAAAAAAAAAATCATTCAACATTTATCCACTGCGACGCGAGTTAATTAACGCCGGGGGAACTATGAATTTCATCAGGAGATCGAGGCCGAGTAAGAACGACTTCAGTGGTTCGGTAATTAGCTCACCAGCCGAGGGCTCAGCGTAGCTTAGTTGGGCTGAGCGTCCTGCCCATCCGTGTGCGAACCCGGGTTCAACGCACATCCTCACCAAAATAAAATAGATACACACGTATGTGCTGAGTGGAACACAATGTGCACATACTCCGAAGGCCTATAGCCTTCGATCAACGGTTATCTATAAATGTGTGTAGTGTTGTATATTTTGTGGTTTTAGTAAATATTCAGATTAATTTAATTCCAACAGAAATTAGAATAATTAATGCACAATTCAGGCAGTAATTAATTGACAATATAAACATGTAGATCATCCATGTCAATTAATCCAGGTAATATGCTCATATTAAGAGACATCAAAACAAATAAAATCAGCATAGAGCTAAGATTTAGAATGATGTTTATTTCTCTCAGAAGGCTAGTTGCACAAGATTTAATCTGGATCATCTCAGCACTGATTTTAGTGCGTAATCCAAATATATATGACAATAATAGATTACACCTTGAGCTCAAAACAAAGACTTGCTGTTGTAAACAGACAAACTAAAATAAATCATCAAGTCTAACTTACTGTATATCAAGAAGGCATCATCATCAATCTACCATTCAATAGACATGAAAATCATAGATTCAAGCTAGATACCTGAATCAGATATGAACTACAGTGATTGAAATCTGATCAAAGTGAACAGAAGTTAAATGCTACAAAGAACAGCAAGTATCACAAGATGATATAACTATTCAGAATATGAAAATAGCAAGTAACCTGACAGCTCAAGATCAATCTATACTCAGTATCATATATAATTTCAGTGTTAATATCAGCTCATCATCGAGTAATTAAAACTTGAGCCCTCATGCATTGCATTCAATGGCTCTCAGTACTAGACTAATTAACAGAAGAAAATCAACTAGTGCAGTACACACTGAAGGTAATGCAAAATTGAAAGCCGCATCAAATATACTCACATAGCAGATGGCAATCAAAGGCACTAGAAGAACAGGGCAAGGCACACCTAAAGGTGTTGTCCCAGAAAACTAACTGCCACGCTATGCCGCAAATCACCATACAAGGGTAGACGGAGATACAATGCCCACTTTCGCAATTCGGGACACACCGAAATACGAAATCAAGCACTACTACAAAATGGGTCATCACAGACGGATCGAAACAGTCATCATAGATGGTTTTGTGAACCGTCTGTATTTCTGTGTCAGTGATAATCGGAGGTTATCACTGACGGTTTGTGAGCCGTCTGTGATAAAAACAACACAGACGATTTGTAACTAAAACCGTCTGTGAAGAGAACTATTACAGACGGTTCTAGTTACTAACCGTCTGTGATACTCACACATCACATACGGTTCTAGTTACTAACCGTCTGTGATAGTCCTTTATAGACGCTTTGTACGACAAAACCGTTTGTGATAGTTCATTGTATACCTTTTTTTCTGTTTTACAGCTAGCCTCAAGAAATGATGTTACCTATGCCCTTTGAAAACAAGTAAATTAAATACAGTGGCAAACACAACACACATTCCATTTCCATTAATGTCAGAATCCACCATTACAGTATAACAAGATAACAAACCCATGAACTCTTTAACACGACAAGAATATAATATATAAGAAGCAGAGATCCTAGCAGACAGTAGAAGCTGGTGATGCAGCGGATGACGATAGCACCACCTTTGTGGCACGATGGTGAGACTGCGGAAGACACTCTTACGATATTTATGACAAGAGTATGCTACGCAGTCAACCATGGTGTCACAACGGAGGCGCTAGCTCACGGTGGTAGTCGGCGTCGTCGAGGAACAAGCTGGATGCATCGGATGATGGCCAGATATCACCGACAATGGAGAGGCAGCGGTAGTGCCACCTTTGTGGCACGACGGTGAGAATGAAGAAGACATACTTATGACACTTACGATAAGAGTGTGTTCTTCATTCGACTGAGGTGTCACAGTGGAAGCGCTAGCTCACGGTGGTAATCAATCGACGTTATCGAGGGGAGGATGCAGGAAGCTATATAGTGGATGAACTCACCCGTACTGCCGGTGGAAAGGTAGATGGGGGTAATTAATAAGGGCCGAGCAGTGGGAGGAACTAGTGCCTACCATTCAGTGTGGAGAGAATGGACGGGTGAGATCGAAATTCTGGGAGATATGCCATGGATCGGTGATGTGTCATTATCAGAGGCGGTTTGTTATACGAACCGTCTGTGATAATCAATATCAGAGACGGTTCGTTATACAAAGCGTCTGTGATATTAATATCACAGACGTTTTGTTATATGAACCGTCTGTGATAACGATTAAATATGCGCTCACTAATCTAGCTGTTCTAAACTGACCTCTCGATCATCTTCTTCACCAGATTTCTCAATAATGGCATCTAATATTCTTTTGATCTCCTTCCTCTCATCTATACATCATGAGTTGTTTGGCCGCAACCTTACACAAGCGGCCAACAATTTACGTCTGGAGCAGCTCCTCCGCACACGCCCTACTCTCCTTCCTCGACTCGCTTCCATAATCCGTCAGCTGGACCTCATCATAAGCCGTCGACGGAGGTGTCTCATTGTCGCTCAGCAAAGGGAAACCGCCCTCAGCCTCGTTCTTCTCTGCAATGTGCACAAAGCAGAAGAAGCTCTTGCGGCAGTGGAGAGACACATGGATAACATTATCGATCAAGCATAAGTGGCTGATTCTGAGGAAGCTTATCATGGCATCCTCTATGAGATTATGAACCGTGCTAATGATTTGCCCAATCTAGAGGAGGAAGTGCAGAGGGCAAGGACAATCTTGACGGCATTCGAGAACTCAGCGGTTGATCCTCCAACTCCAAAAGTCGAAGAAGAAGCATATGAAGACCTGAAGACTAAGATTTGGAAATCACTTTTTTGGGGACTTTGGTAAAAAATTTGCCTTGAATTTGTCTCTCGTCTCAGTAGCTTCTGTAGTTCATACGACAAAGAACAAAACACAGACGGCTGTAAATAAAAACTATCTATGATAGTTTCATAGACGGTTCTAATTAAAAACCATCTGTGATAATGCATATATCACAGACGGCTTTTAAACCTAACCGTCTATGACAGTTTCAGAGACGGTTCTAATTAAAAACCATTTGTGATATATGCATTATTACAGACGATTTTTAAACCTAACCATCTGTGATAGTTTCAGAGACAGTTTTAGCCATGAACCGTCTGTAATAATCAAAGCACAGATGGTTCCATATGAACTGTCTGTGATTACACGTCCAGTATAGCTTGTTTTGTAGTAGTGGAGGTACAGGTAATGCTGCACAAAACCACCAAAGTGCACTAGTCGAGTGCACTCAAGAGCAATTAATGAAAAGTAGCCAGGGTCTTCTTCCTCCCTCGGATCAATTCCTCACCTTTGGCTTTCCCTTCAAAGCCCCACCGGATGACAGGGCACACAGGGACCCAAAGGGAAAAAGCTCTAAGAGATGGTGCACAACCTCCAAATCTCCCCAAACTTGAAGACAAACATATCAGAAGGAAGGAAACCAAAGAGGAACAATGGCTAGATCTGGAGAGGGATGCTGAGGAAGAAGAGGAGGTGGCTTAAATAGAGGAGGTAGGGGACTGCGGTGCAATGGCTGCGAACGGTCAGCTCCGAGAAGCCCAGGCCAGCCCGCTCCGCCTCTCTAGTCGCTGCCTCCCCAGTTGCCGCCCGGGTCACATGCCGAGAGTAACAAACGGCCGAGAGAACCAAAGCAGCTGAGGCTGCCTTATCTTCTTGCTCTCTCCAACTGACAGGTGGCCCCTCTTATAATTCTTTTATTTCTGTTTCTTCTTTTCTCAATTGAGAAATTACCAAATATCCATCAAAGATCCAACATGTAATAGACATGTAATAGACGAACACATGCGTGTGTGAGTGTGTGCGAAATATACGTTGAGTGTGCATCTGCATTGTACCCTTAAAAAAATAATTAGCTCACCAGCCATCCCTTCACTTTGAAGTTGCTACACATGCCCGTCAGTGTGCGCGCGTTGTAGCCTTAAAAAAGCAATTAGCTCACCAGCCATCTCGCACACCCTTAAAAAAATTAATTAGCTCACCAGCCATCTCTTCGCTTTTAAGTTGCTGCACATGCTGGTCAGTGTAGTGCTTCTCGATCGCTTATCAAAAGGACGAAAGAAACAAAGTCGACAACTTTTTTCCTTCAGAATCGATACTTTCTGAACCCTGAAAATAAAAAGAGAAAGAATTGATCATTTCAGTGGCAACTAGGATACGAGAGAATTGATCATTTCAGTGGCAACTAGGATACGAGAGACGTGTGAGTGATCTCCTTCGATTTCCTGCTCAAATAAGTACCGAAACGAAATCAATGCCATGTATGTCCTACTCTACGTTGTCCACAGATTAATTAAATAGTTTTTATTACTGAAACAACCCAAAAATTCAGAACATGTTTGAATTGTTGGATTTGTAGACAATATTTTAATTGTAAGTTTTACTAGAAAATAAATATAATAAACTAGTGATATAAAACTCGTAACTAATAGCAGATTACTCATCATACTTCAGAATATACATAAGGAAAGTATAGTATCACAGTCAAACGAGTGCGCGAATGACTTACTATTGAGCTTGATGAAGAACAGGAAACAGCGTAGGCTTGATACAATGCATAGTGTAGATGATGTAGTGCAGGAGCGGTTGCGCAAATACGCTGCCCATAAACTTTATTGATGTCCCGTGGAGGTACTCTCTGTGGCAATGGTTTGGAGAAAGCCGCTCTCCCTCCTTCCAGGTGCATGCCGGGAAAAAAGGTTGGCGAGGTTTAGACAGCGCAACACAACAGCACAAGTTCGTAAGGAAGAAAGTATAGAAAGAATGGAGATGGAATACTCTGTTATATACTTTGGACATCTCCAGGTGTATGTATATAGACAGATTGTGAACTGACAAAATTAAACAGCCATTTACCCACTGGTAACTGACATATTTAACTAATCATTTACCCACTAGTAACTGTCTATCATCAAAACCCAATAAAACCTTAAATTCAAACGGTTGAATCTCATTCAAATAGAAAAAGAGTGTGGTGCACAGTTTAGCAAAAACAAAGATGGATTTGGTTTGCTAAATGGCGTGACATGTCACGGCATGGTCGCGCATTGCAAGTTACAAGTCACGCGATTTTTTACGCAAAAATGTGAGAATACGCGCGTGCGTGCGTGTGCATGTGCATGATTAGCCAAAGTGCTCCTCATGCTATCTCTATCCATTTTCAAGGAGTGGTGAGGACTCCATCTTATAAATTGGCCTCTCCCACCTTGCCTTAGCAATATGGTACCAAACTATGCATACTTTGGAATTAAGTAAATAGGCTTTGCTCAAATGGGCCAATTTTTAACATGAATTTCTTTGAGTTTTGATTTCTTTTGATTCTTGGTCCAATTCAGTACCTCCTCCATCCCTTAGCGATTCCCCTCACTGATTCCACCACTCCATATAGCCATTTGTGCAAAATCCCACCAGTAGTCATTGTTCCCCATTTGGCAAAATATCAGAGGATGCAGTGATATTTTCCTCTGTCTCACTCTGCTCTCGTGCCACAACTTTTGACTCCACAAAGCCTACCCCAGCAAGCGCAAGTAAACGTACCATGCGCCATAATGCCACCATCCCCACATGGTTGTGTGATGTAGCTGCCCTGTCCCCCACCGTCTCCTCGCCACCACCATCCCACCCCCTCACAACCGTCCATCCCGCCATAATTCTCAGTCAGCACCACCCCTCCTGAATTCAAGCCTCATACACCTCGATCACAGCACCTCTGAGCAGCCCTTAATGGCCTTGACACCGTCAAACACGACAAGCACAGCTCCCTAAGCCACCGTCACAACTCCCTCTCTCGGCCGACTTGACTATGTCCTGCTCCTCTGGCCACCGCAATCCTTCATCCAAGGAATGCACCGCCCAAGGTGCTAGCTCACCTGCCGACCTCCCCTTCGCCTCACCGAGCCACCTCGAAGCCTACCGTGCCCCCTCATCACCGCCTTTTCCACTCTATTTAAACCCTCGAGCTCTCCTCATTGTGATGCACTGTTGTCTGGCAAGCCACCCACACCCCAATTGACCCATTGACCGAAGCTCCGCTGGTGATCACCCAAAAATCCCCTAAGCGAGCCGAATTTCCAATTCTTGTTATTTAGTTGATTGCATTTCAATTACTTACTCTTATAGCTTCCTCACGCCTCCGCACGCACTCTGTGGTGTATAAACAGGACGCACGAAGATGAGCCTCCGCGCGCACTCTATGGAGTATACACAGGATGCGCGGAGGCTCGCCTCCGCGTGCACTCTACCGAGTATAAATAAGACGCACGGAGGCTCGCCTCCGCGCGCACTCTACAGAGTATAAATAGGTCGTAGCACTCGAGCGTCTACTTCTGCTAGGCGCCAGCTCCGCTGCCACCACCTCGAAGGGTAGGGGACGGAGCGCTTAAGCGTCTACTGCTGCTAGGCGCCAGCTCCACTGCCACCACTTCGAAGGGTAGGGGACGGAGCGCTCGAGCGTCTATTGCTGCTAGGCGCCAGCTCCGCTGCCACCCACTTTGAAGGGTAGGGGATGGAGCGCTCGAGCGTCTACTGCTGCTAGGCGCCAACTCCGCTGCCACCACTTCAAAGGGTAGGGGACGGAGCGCTCGAGCGTCTATTTTTCCTAGGCACCAGCTCCACTGTCACCACTTCGAAGGGTAGGGGACGGAGCGCTCGAGCGTCTACTGCTAGGCGCCAGCTCCGCTGCCACCACTTCGGAGGGTAGGGGACGGAGCGCTCGAGCGTCTACTTCTGCTGGGCGCCAGCTCTGCTGCCACCACTTCAAAGGGTAGGGGTCGGAGCGCTCGAGCGTCTACTCCTACTAGGTGTCAGCTCTGCTGCCACCACTTCGAAGGGTAGGGGACGAAGCGCTCGAGCGTCTACTCCTACTAGGCGCCAGCTCCGCTGCCACCACTTCGAAGGGTAGGGGACGGAGCGCTCAAGCGTCTACTTCTGCTAGGCGCCAGCTTCGCTGCCACCACTTCGAAGGGAAGGGGACGAAGCGCTCGTGCGTCTACCTCTGCTTGGCGCCAGCTCCGCTAAGCACAAAGTTTATGCTTGCTCGGACACAAAATATAAATGAAACTCCGCCAAAATTTACAACATCCACAAAATGTGCATGAATCTCATTCAAATCTTTATGCACATATTTAGGGGGAGCATTCTTTATATGTTGTGACTTTGCCAAGTATTAAATTCAAATTTTACTTTATGCCAAATAGAATGAATTTAATGCTTCCAAAGTTTGTCCAAGAGTATACAATTGTTGTGTACAAGGTGTATACTTAGAAAATTTAACTTATTCTTCATCAATTGTTGAGTATTGTCATCAATTACCAAAAAGGGGGAGATTGAAGAATCTAGACCCGTCATTATGCGTTAATGACATGTTTTGGTAATTAATGACAATCGAATTATGTGACTAATATTTTCATTTAGATGAATGAACATGATATGTCTCACAGTGATGGATGATTTGAGATGAGTTCATGCGATTGATTATGCTCAAGCAATGTAAAGACTTGACATATGTTAAAAAGTCATGACCCGAACTTGAAGTTGGATTATATGTTATTAAGCTTCAAGTGGATGTGCAAGGCAAAGGTATGACTAGCTAGGGCTAAGGATGTGTTCCTAGTCTTTTACCGGTCTTGGTGTTTGGTTGTAAGACCGGATTGCTAGTATAGGGTTGCCGTACTATTAAGAGGGGTCGAGACTAGTAGCTTGAATGTAACAAGTATTGATAGCTCCTATGGTTGCTCTAGCTCTAGCTCATGTGTTGACTCTTTGCAACATGAGACTATGCATTGCAAATATGTTTTGCAAGTGCTTGAGGTCCATGTTTCCATTCGTTGGAATATGAGGCTTGTATTTGCAAATGTGTTTTGCAAATGGTTGAAGCTCATATATGAACCTTGGTGACATGTGACTTAATGTTTGCGAATGTGCTTTGCAACATGTCGAAGTCCATGTTATTTTTCCTTCCTTGAGGCATGACGCTAATATTTCAGATGTGTTCTCAAATGATTGTAGCTCATGCAAATGTTGTTGCTACATGTGACTTAAGTTTGAAATGGCAAATTCGAATTTGGATAAGTCCATGTCGTTTCTGGTGATGTGATTCCAAAATATAATTGAGGATGTGTTCTCTAATTTATTGGAAGTCACATGATGTATATTTGTATATCTTGCAATACTTTTGTGCAAGGTGGCTGAGGAATATACATTGTATACAATTTTTCAGAAACTATCCGCAAGGCAGTAGTCGGACCAGGCTGAAATGGGCGATCAGACCGGCCCCATAAGGGCGGTCAAACCGGCCCTATGCCAGCGGTCAGACCGGCCCCATAAGGGCGGTCAGATCGACCCAGTAACGGCGGTCTGACCGGCCCAGTAACGGCGGTCTGACCGGCCCGGCGGTAGTTCCGCTTTTTGCCCGGTAGCTTTTTTCCAGAGAGCGACTTGGCTGAATTTTCTAAGGGCGGTCTGACCGGCCCTGAGTGGGCGGTCTAACCGGCCGGGCAGTCTGACCGGTCTTTGTATGGCGGTCTGACCGGTCTTATAGCCGTTGGGAGGCTGATTCTTGGCTTTTCTTCACTCCAACGACTAGTTTTCGTGGGAAAAGTATAAATACCCCCTCAAGGGCTATTGAGGGGTTGCTGCTAGTGCCATTCATCCATTCCTTGAGCTAAGAGCAAGTGTCTCTCATCTCATGTGCATGTGTTGCACTTAGGAGAGTGAGGAGAGCATAACCGAGTGCATGTGTTGCATTTGGTGGTGGACTTCGTGTCCGTTGAGCTGCGATCCTTGATTCATTCAAGTGAGAGTTGTAGGCTTGTTACTCTTGGAGTTTTCCGACTCCTAGACGGCGTGGGAGGCATCGTGCGCGGTGATCTTCTCAAAGAAGGTTGTGAGAAGACCAGGCAAAGTTGTAAACGTTAGAGCTCACCTACCCGGAGCGGGAAAGAGCTACCACTAGTGGATACGAGGTGTTTCAGCTTAATTCGTGGAGCCGGTCCGATTCATTCGGGTTAACCTCAACGTGGACTAGGGGAAACCGGCAAGTTTCCGAACACCACGGTAAAAACATCAAGTGTCATTGTGGTTTGCTATTTTGTGCTCTTTTTACCTTCTAGCAATTCATATTCAAGTATTTGTATTCATTGTATTGATTAGAATACTTGTCTTCCTAGGATTGCCTATATTGATTTAGAATTATTTCATTGGTGCAATTAGTCAAATTTATATGTTCTAGGCCTTACTTGTGAAAACCAAATAGTTCACTCTTCCGCATTATAAATTTGGTACTAGTTTAAAGGAAAATTTTAAAACCGCCTATTCACCCCCCCTCTAGTCAGCCTCCTCGATCTTACAGCGGCCTCCACGGTGACAATTCTCAGGGCGCCGGCTGTCGATGCCACCCCCGAAACATCCCCATCCCTCGAGGGTTGCCCACGGCCGAGGGACCATTCCTTCGCTAATGGTACAAGACAGCGGTCAGAGAGCTCTAGGGTAGCCTCGCCTGACAGTACAGAGGAATCAAACTTACCCTCGGCATCAATCGGCGGGGCCCGTTGGGTGTCCCCTCAGCCTTGCAAGGAACCGCGAGAACACTAGCGCCACTTGGGGCGGCCGGTTCCTCGGGCCGGATGGCCTCTGTATCGCAGTTGTCCCACCCGACCCTGTCGACCTCCACGGCGAACCCCACCCTTGGCCGAGAGGGTGATCCCTCACGCATGATCGCAAGATCCTCTGCGACACTGACCGCCACGCCGAACCCCCACTCCAGCTGATAGGGCGACCGCGTCCGCGGCCGCTTCGCTTTCGGAAACCAGGGCGAGGATTCCTCAGCCTCCGCAACCGGCGCAGGTGAGCACGCTTCGCCCTCCTGGTCATCCGCGCCACCCCCTTGGCCCCTTGTACCGCCTAGGGACTCCTCGACCGTAGCCGCCCCCTCTGCCTCGGCCTCAAGGTCTGAATCGGCGTACTTCGCCGGGTCGGACGTGGCGCCTGCCCCATCCTCGGCTCCAGCAGAGTTCATGGTAGCGGTGGCCGCTGGGCTGGATATGGCTGCGGGGGACCGGGCCCTCCGTCGAGAAGGCGACCCTTTCCCCTTGTCGTTGCCGTCACGACGGCGAGGTCGGCTCGGGGCTAGAGTGGCCCGCTCCGGCACGTGAAGGCCTAGAGCTTCGCACACCCTGTTTACCCACCCCAGCTTCGCCGCTTCGGTCGCAGTTTCGTGCAACTCGTGCTCCTTGGCCGCATACGGGCTGAAAAACACGGCCACCGCACACTCCGCGTCTTCCAGGAGGAATACACAAGAAAAGGCAAAGCGGAGTCAACAAAAAAACCACGAGGACTTCCCGTGCAAAGCTTACGAGGATTGGAGGGTCTCAGCAGCAAGGATACGGACGGCCGAATGCCATCGCGCCGGAGGCCTCCAGGCTGGATGCACCACCCATCGGCAAGGGGTGCCACACCGTACATGATGAAGTCTTCAGCGAGGTCGCGCATGTTGAACCGGAGGGTGATTCCCACAAGTCTCCACGCTCTCCGCTTGTCCTCGTCGTCGATCGCCACGCCTGGCGTGGTGTTGAACGATATTGGCTGGCCTGTGCATTCGAGGCCGCTGCCGCTCGCCACACGTACGTAGAACCACCGCTTCATCTAGTGCGACTCCCACTTCGTCCGGATGGAGTTGGCAGGGGAAAACTGCAAGCATTGGGGCTGCAAAACAAAGTTGACACTGCCGAAGTTGGAGAACGCCTTCCCAGTTTCATCGGCTGGCATTGCGCGTCATGGACAAACGCGAACAGCGAGGAGCTAGGCCAACAGGCCTCCGTCCGCAGCGCCCAGCTGTAAACAGCAAGGTGGGCTATCGCGTTCGGAGTCAATTGTGCCAGCTCCAGCCTGAAGGTCCGCAAGACGTCGTCGACGATCAGGGCCGCCGGGATCCGAAGGCCGACTTCAAAATAAGCGATGAAGATAATCGCCTCTGACTTCTCCAGGTGCGGCTTCGTCTCGTCGCTGGCAGGCAGGCGGACCTCGCGGCGGTCCGACAGCTTCCCTTCGTGCAACAGAGTTCGGATCGTCTCCTCCGTCGCGAGAGTTGGGCCCAAGACGCAGGAGCACAGACCCTCCATCTTCTTGTCCGCCACCCACTGCTTGTTCACCAGTGATGGCTCGCGTCCCTCTAGCGCGTACACCACCTCGATCGGCGGCGACCGCCTGGATGAGAGGCCACCGCCAGCCCGATGAGCACGTTCTTCGCCGCAGGCCATTGTTCTTTGGGAGCTAAACGGCGACGAGTATGGCGTGTCAGCAAAGGAGACGAGAGCACAGTGCGCAAGAGAGTACGGGAGCAGGAGATATGTGAAGGAGAGCGCTGGCGTGGTGCCAAAAGGGATATATAAAGCCCCTTTACCTCCCACACCGCCGGTAAGCGCAACCAGCGGAAGCCGAACCGTTCGCCTCCCCCACGATTGGGAAACGTAATCGGTGGAAGTCGAAGTGGCGTAGCCACCCACGCGCGCCCCGCCCTGTCAGGAACGGACGCACGACCGCGGTCGTGACAGCCTGACGGCGCACGACGCGCTAATCTCGCGTTGCCACGCGTCCCGCCCCATCGGGACAAAGCGCGTGGTTGCGGTCGTGCGGCAGTCTGACAGCGCACAACGCGCCAATCATGTCCTGCCACGCGTTCGTTCCCTCGGGAATGAATGCACGACTACGGTCGTGCAGGCGCACGACGTGGCCCACCTTCCACTGCGCCAGTGGTCGGCGTGATTCTCGGGGCCATCAATGCAGTGTCAGCAGGCCATTAACCAGTCACTCCGACTTCGATTTCGACGTGGACTTCGCCTCTGAGGAGCGACTCCGACTTCGACTTTGACCCCGCGAGGCAGCTCCGCCAGCAACCTCGACTCCGCGCAGAAAGCCCGTCGCGTGCGGCCACGCGCCCTACCACATCGGGAGAAAGCGCGGTGCCGCAAGACGCGCCGGTCATGTACCGCAACGTCCTGCGATTACCGTTGCACTATGGGCATATGAAAGCAACATCGCACCTCGACGACGAATCTGTACGGCGAACTCGAAGACTACCTCGACTTCAAGCCCACGGAATGACTCCGGCGCCTACCCCGACTCCATGTCCGAGGAGTTGAGTCAGCCCTCCGACTCGGCCTCGAACACGAGGGGTAGCTCCGCATCCCGCTTCGCCTGCATGTCCATGGCGCAAGGTCGGATGCAGACTCGGCTTCGTCTTAATAAACCGCCTCTGACATGTGGATTCCGGAGACGTGCAAACACCGGCGTAATCCACAACGCCATCAACGCACCATCCTTGAGCCGCGAGGCACCACGTGGCCCTCCGATCTCCAGTCCGTGCGAAGACTCCGAAGCCTGCCCCGATCAAATCCGTGCAGTGATGCCGGAGGCCACCTCGACGCTGCGTCTGTGGGACGGAGCGGTCCTTTGACTCAGCCTTGTCAGGATGAACCGACTCTGCTGAAAGCATACAACTCGCGACCAGAGGACGCCTTCGGCAGAGCAACAACCGGTGGAAATCCAACCGTGCGTGCTCCCCTCCATCGGGAAGCGCGACTGGTCATCGAAGATAAGCCTTGACCAAGTACCCAAAAATAGGTCTCCTTCAGTTCATCAACATTCTCTAAACCGCGCTATTGGTGCCAAGTCCGCCACAAAACAGTGCCATCGCAAAATGTGGACGAACTGAAGAGGCCCATTTTTGGGGAACAACATCATCTCAGCCGCACCCGGCTACAGACCGCAGGCAACGACGATGCCGCGGCGCTAGCAGTGTATATATACCTGTTCCCCCTCAGCTGGGAAGTGCAACCGGCGGGAGGAGAAGTGTCGCAATGGCATGTGACCACGACGTCTCAAACCCCACGGCGCGCCAATCATGTCTTGCCACGCGTCCGCCCTCTCAGGAGCGAACGCACGGCCGCCTGATACGGTACAACTCCCGTCGCGCACTAGGGGACGACGCGAATTTCGGGGTCATCAATGCATTAGTGGTGGGCCACTAGCCATTCACTACGGCGACGACGTCGGCACCGACTTGCCTCTGCGGAACAACTCCGACCTTCACTTACCATCGGAGGTGTGCGACGTCGGAGCCCACCGCCACTTCGAGCCTGCCCGACGGCTCCGGAGCCCGCTTCGACTCCGCGTCCCCGGGTCGAAGGACTGGCTCCGTTCGGGGCGTACACTTCGCAACTGGAGGACGCTTCTGCCCTGTGTCCATGTCGTTAGGATGCGCTGCGCCAGCAAGATCCAGTTTGGTCTAATATCCTAGAAGGTCACAGGCCGCAGGGACGGAGGGGCCCAAAGGACTCGGCAACATGGCTTCAGCCCATGAAGCCCTTCACCATGAGAGGCTCCTGTTGTAGGGGGGCCCCCATCTAAACCCAGCTGGCCTGTTAGGAGGTTGCAAAGTCCAAAATGGGACATGTATAAGAACATAAATGCCTTTGAGGGAGATACTTGGGTGTAAGGACACAATTATAAAATGTTCCCCATGAGAATATATATAAGGCCATCCAGGCCATGGGGAAGCCCCCAAATATTGTTCACCTAACTCTTCACTACCATCTCTCTGTTTAGTCTGTAACTACAACAAGCCTCATGTTGGATGGCACCTGATTTGGGCTATGTTTCAGAAGTTACATTTTACCTCTGTCGCAAATCTTAGGTTTTACAAAATCCAGATTTCACTGATCATTCTGTTCTTGTAAAGTTTATACAGAGTTTTAAAAGTTAAGCTCTGTATCCCATTTAAGGAACAGCAAAAACCTTTGCCAATTGCCTGCAAAGGACGTTACCTTCTGCCTACCGGTTAGCTTAAGGTGGATGAGAGTATCAAGACACTCTGACTTATAAGCCGGAGTTTACAACTTATTTTATATTGTAACTACTATTAATTTATTCTACATAATTAAATATAAAAATAAAAAACGTTATATCAACACAAGTTATATAAAAGAATAAGAAGAAAACAAAAAATCAAAAGCTATAAATCAGGAACTAAAAATAAAAAATTAAAACCATTTAAAACGGACCGTACGATTGGTCTCTTTAATTTGTCGTGCTGGGTCCTCCTGAAGGTTCCGTTGCCTTTCGAATTTTGGGTGCTTCCCGAAGTTCGTGGATAAGTGTTGACTGCTCCTTGGAGAGTGGAGCCTAACGTTCGGGAGTGGCCACGGCCCACGGGTGAGAAAAATCAAACCTGCTGAACACATACCACAGTACTCCAGTAGCAATCCATGAATTTTTTTAAAAAATAATAATTTTTTATTAAGAATTATAAAAATATACCCACCTTTTTTTGTACTTTTGGCTTTATATCACCCAACCATTGAATGATTTCAGCTAGTCGTCGTTGGGCACACATGGTCAAGTCACCCAACGATTAGGCAACTAGTCAATACCACCCAATGGTTGGACGACCAGCACACGTGTCACCCAAACGTTGGGTGACTTTGCCACTAGTCGTCCACGGTTGGGCAATTTTAAATAATAATGTAATTATCGTATTATTCTGAAGAAAATAATTGTGGGGAGTAAATGGGAATTTTTGTAGGTAATACATTTAAGAAATCTTGTTCATAGTTTTTTCAATAAAAAATAGGCAATGTCGTTAGATACATTTATGATTTTCGTACATTGTAAATAGTCTGAAACATGTTAGAGTCGCAATAACATTTTTCGATAGTCGTACGTTATTGTAGTACGAGAAATTTCTAAATAATTTTATGAAGATGATTGAGATAGCAGCGATTTGTAAATAGGAAGATAAATGATACTACGATGCAATAGATAATTCGTACTCGGAGGAACACAAAGAAAAATACGTACACAACCAAAAAAGTACATATAGCAGGAGGAAGAACCATTACTCGCCACCAGTTACACCACCCGCAGCACCTCCTCCGTCGTCGCCACGTCCCACCCCCATCCGTGGCCGCCCATACAGCCCCGTTTGGGCTTCCTCAGTGCGGGGTGTCAGGGTTTGGGGTCCGACGGGGTGAAGCAGTCAGAAGGCCTGCTGACGCATACTCCCAACGTCTCGGGGGTCAACTGCACCTGTGGCTGCATGGGAACTGGGGGACTATTGAGCTGTGACACAAAAAATCTCTGCCTGGACCTCCGCGAAGAACTCGCTCACGTCCCCCGGGAGGTCCTTGTGGGGGATAGGTAAACTCCTGATCGGTGCATCGTTCCTGTAGGACAGGTATTGTTTATTCGTGCAATATATTGATGCGAAAAAATCTTAAGAGACACGGACTGCCCTGTCAATGCCAGGTAGGAGTCCACGGACGATGATGGCGGCGGTGTGTAGGCACGTGCCCACCCTGACCCTCCGACCTGACCCAGCGACGATGGTGTCGGTGCCTGGGGGTAGGCATGTGGCCACGCCGAGCCTTCGGCCTGGTCAAGTGCCGGCGAGGCCCGTGCACGTGGCCCTCTGAAGCCTCCTACCAGAGTCGCAGGACATGGTGGCCTTGCTGTGTGCATCGACGTGGCCACCTCTAGCAGCGTCCTGCACGACATGAGGGTGAGGACACGCTTCGCCCTCTCGTAGACCCGATGGGCAAGGACTAGCAGCTCATCACGCGTCACCTCCAAACCGCGGGCGACCCTGTCCACAACCGACCCGGTGTCCCCCACAATGTTGGCGGTGATGTCCATCTTTAATAAGTGCATAAAAGTGTGAAAAGAGTAATTGTGGTAACCGTATCTTGAAACTTTCAAACACGAGAGTGTGTACCAAGAGCGCCAAGTTCTATGCTAAGTGTATGGGGTACACGTCGTTCAGTGCTGGTATTGTAGCGCCCAAAAAAAAGGGGAAAGAAAAGAACTAACCATAATCTCTCTCCCATAATACTCTCTCTCCCGTGATACTCTCTCTCTCCCGTAAAACCCTCTCTTCTCCATTTTATCTGTATCCTCTCCTTTATCCCTTAAGACCTTCCATTCTCATTCATCTCTCTCTCCCGTGTTGCATCTTCTCCATCTATTCCCATCTCTCTCTCTCACGTTCCAATCTCTCTCTCTCCCCCCCCCCTCATCCATGCGCCTGCATGCATGCTGACGGCGGCGCCCGGCCCGGCGGGGACGGCGGCTGGCCGGCGAGCGGCGACGGCCTGCACACGCGGCGGCGCGCGCGTCGCACGCACGAGCTGCACCTGTGCGCACATGGCTTCCATGGCTGCTGCAGCGGCGGCCGGCCAGCGAGCGGCGGTGGCGGCGATTGCGGTGTCGATGGCTCCCGGCGGCGGCTTCGCGATGGCGGCGTAGCCGGCAGAAGCGACGTCGCGTGGGCAGGCGAGAGGCGGCAGCCTCGGTGGCCGGCAACGCGGGCGCTCGGCCATGGCAGCCGGTGGAGGTAGCGCGAGAGCAGCGGCTGAGTGGTGCAGCGGCCATGAGCTGTGGCGGCGCAGCGCAGAGGCCATGCACGGCGGCGGCGCGGTTGTGGTGGCACACGCAGCAGCGCGGCCTGGTGGCGCACGCGACGCAGGTGGCTTCGGGCCGGTGGTAGGCAGCGGGCCGATGGCTTCGGTCCCAGGCAGCCCAAGCCGAGCGATGGTGGCCGAGTCGCCAGCGTGTGCATCTGCGGGCGGCCGAAACCAAGTGGCGGCAGCGCATCCCCAGCCGGCTGCAGCGGGTCGGCTTCAGTCGGCGATTGTAGCTTCGAGCGACGGCGCAGGTTGAGACGGCAACGACGCAGGCCGGGTCGACGGCGGCGCAACACGGGTGTTGGCCGGCAGACCGGCGGCGACGGTGGTGGCCGGGGTGGTCGTGACGGTGATTTTCACAGTCACGTGGTTGATCAGTCAATTGTGCATCCGGACCGCGCATTCACACGGATCTCACACAGCTGTTGAGGGAGCGTTCGTGCAGTTGTGCATTCTAGATCCTTTGTGTAGTGTGTCCGCGGAGCGTGCTCAAGGCAAGTACCTCGCCGCCGTGACCTTTCCGTTTCGTAAATTACATGTTTCCAATTTACTTGTCATATTATCATTGAGTATAATTATCATGTCACTTATGCTTGCTTGACTAATACCATATCGCTAAAATCATATCGTTAACATCGCCTGGCTCATATCATACCACTTGGCTAACATCGCATCACTACCATTACCTAGCTCACATTATATTATTTGGCTAATATCCTATTGCTAAAATCACATCACTAAAGTTACCTGGCCAATTTTATACCGTTAAAGTTACCTGCCTACTAGCGTATCACCAAAGCTTATCTGGTCAATATCATATCATTAGTGCTGTCCGGTTATTATCATATCGTTCACATGTGCTTGTTTATAGACGTTTAATATTGCATGTGTGCCATGATGTTTTAGATTATTTTAGTTCACCTACTACTCTGTAATTAGGATGTTCAGTTAAATATTCTAGAGTTCACGCTTATAATTAGTATGTTAGAATATGTGCTTAAATTGTTAATGGGGGTAGCTTATAAACATGCTTTAACTTAGGATTAAACTATTGACACTCCTTTGATATTAGAGCTGCTATGTTTTAGTTTCGCATATTATGTTCCAATAATTGTTGATGCTGAATTTGAGCCATGAATGATGTATGTATTAAATCTGTTAATCTGACTAATAATCACTTATCACATAATAAAACTCGATTGGTTGATAACCTTGTGTGAGCTGTATTATAATACCTCTTTAGGTTAATCCCTATATCACTATCATCTTATCATTATTCCACATCGCTTTCATATCAGAGACTGACTCCCCATTTTCAACCCTAGCACATCTTTCCACTTCTCATAACTTTATTATAACCTTTTCCTCGCCATCTCTTAGTTTCCCTAATTGTGTTCTATATAATCTGTCCATGATGTATCGGTTACTTTATCACCTAGTTTCACCAATCTTGTCTCTTTGGTCTCATTGGATTAAATCATTACTCTCATAATTTTACCTTAATTCAATCACAACTCTCTAATTATATCATGAATAATTTGCTAAATAACGGACTAAGGGTTATCACGCCGGGGCTACCCACATATAGGGGTCATTTCCACCCAACCTGGTAACATACGGGGGGCCGTACATTCTCGTTACACGGGATATTACACCCCGTCTGCGGTTATACAGTCGAGGACAAGGTTGTGCCTGGCTATTCTCGTATAACCGGGTATGTGGGATGATGTCGCCGGCACCCTTGCTATAACTTGCTATAACTTGTCACATAACAACTATCTTTAACACACGGTCTCCATGATATCCCTCTTCCATTTATGGCAGTATCTCCGATATCAGTTATTCGTTGCTTTCATCTTGTACGCATTGTTTACTTGTGATGCTTGTCATTTACTTCACATGGTTGCATTACTTGTCTTTACTCTTGTGTTGCGACTGTTGTTGGGTACTTGCTGAGATTTCCAAATCTCACGCTTGCTCTTTTCAGTCTCAGGTAAAAGGCCAGTGGAATGATAGCATCATGCATGGGTGGGAGCACTCGAGTTTTCAGCACCGCGGTTTGCCACCGTTTTGTTATTTCATTCGTTCTTTATTTGGTTAGAAGTGGACCGGTCCCATGTTTTAAATATTTATTTCAGCTTCCATTGATTCTCCATTAAAGTGTTAATAAAGTTTTAAACTCTTTGTGATTTCTTTTGTTGTTCTTATTTATGTTTCACTTTGGCGATGACGTTACATAGTAGTATCCCATATGATTACATGGGGTGCTACAGTTGGTATCAGAGCTCAGGCTGTAGTTTCTGGAGAAAAAAAAAGTTTTGCACGTACACAGGGCTTCGGGTTAAGTCATCCATGCATGCATATCTAATCACTGGCAAATTACCATGAATTCATATCTAATTACCGTCTCCTTTATTTCATTGCTATCATGTGACATTCTTGCAACCTACGCTTCCCTGAATTCTGATTCCATTACCACTTACCTTTCCTTTATCCCTTGACCTTTAGGGCATTGTTATCTTGGATTGACACCTTGCTCTTGCATTGTTTAACTCGGGAGCTAGTTCCTCCTTTTTGGCATCTCGCTTCTCTCAGTAGCACTCCGTACCATTAGTATCTCGGCGTGTCTCATGGCGCCGATCGCTATTAATGGATCTTTGCTGGCAATTTTACTTGTCTCAATGTTGCCCTGAAATTGAAGGCCACAAATTTCAGTATTGACGCAGTTGTGGCGCCTATCTAACCCTTGACCTGTTGAGAGCAGGGATTAGTTGTCTCTTCATCCTGCTATTATCCGTTGCATTAACCGCAAAGATATTCCCCTCAGGATAATAGGGAGATCATTTATCAAGGCAAAAGCGATGCCTCAATCTCCTATTCTTAGTCACCCATTTTGATCATCGCTGGATGACCAAGTCAGGTGCCTTCTCGCCATGTTAGAGAAGCCTTTCATCGAACCCTTATTAAAAGATTTGCCTATTGTTCGAGAATTTCTTGATATCTTCCTTGCAGAGCTTCTAGGCCGATCCCTAGTTAGAGCATTTGAGTGTGCTATTGGTTTTATCCCTAGAGCCACTCCTATCGCCAAGTCTCCTTACCATCTATCCCATGCTGAGTTAGAAAAGTTGAAGCGGCAATTGGATGCCCTTCAGAGTAAAAACTTTATCTGACGCAATACCTCAGAGTGGGCTTTTCTGATCACTTTTGTGGAAATTATGCACGTGCATCGATTGTCGAGCTCTCTATGTGGTGACTATCCAGAGTTGCTACCCCTACCTCATGTGTTGATCTCTTGGGCCAGCTCAAGGGTGTCAAGTTCCCCTTCAAGCTAAGCTGCAATCCGTCTATCACCAAGTTCAGAACAAGACTTGTGCTATTTTGAAGATAGCCTTCCACCCTTGTTTTGGCCTCTTTGAGTACCTGGTTACGCCTTTTGGGCTGACCAATGCATTGGCAATATTTATGGATCTGATGCATCGGGTATTCCACGAATGCTTAGTTCAGTTTGTCATCATTTTCATTGATGACATATTGAGTTACTCCCATACCGCAGAGGAGCATGAGCAACACTTCCGTATTGTACTTGATCTTCGTTGGGTCATCAACTCCTTGCTAACTTAAAGGAACGAGCTGTCTGGCTTTCGTCTGTCAGTTTTCTTGTCCATGTCATCAGCCGCAAAGGCCTTGCGTGGATCCTTCTAACATCGTTGCAGTAGTGGACTAGCCGAGATCCAACAACATGGCGGAGATTCGTAGTTCCTAGGTTCCACCCGAGTTTTACCGTCGTTTGTCTAGTATTTCTCTTCCACTTCTAAGCTATTGACTAAGTTGACTTCAAAGGGCGAGCAGTTTCTTTGGACAAAGGAATGTGAGTCCAGCTTCCAAACCCTGATGGAGCGCCTTTTTTTGCTTCCATTCTTTCCTTGCCCTTTAGATCTGGAGCCTTTATCTTCATAGAGAGTTGTGCGATATCTTCTCTAATCATAAAGGCTTGATGTACCTTCTCGCTCAGAAATAATTAAATTTGAGGTATGCCGTCTGTTAGGGTTAATCTAGGGCTACGACCTCATTATCCATTACCATCTGGCAGAGCTTTTGTGGTGGTCGACGCCCTTAGCAGGAAACAAGTGATGGTGTTCCTATCCCAACATCTGACCAGGAGGGCTTAAGGATCTCCAAATCACCATTGTTTTGTCTTCTCAGCATTATCTTAGGAGAATTGGAACCTTCCTTTCCTTTTCTTGTTACCTTTCTAGAAGCTCAAGCCTCAAGTTCAGGGACCCAGTACTCTTGTGGAGAGATGTTCCGGGCTAAATCTCGTGGGCCGGACTTTCTTATTGATGGTAACGGGCTGTTACGTCTCCGTGACTGCATTTGGGTGCCACCTGATTCATGAGCAACGATGATGATCTTTTGTGAAGCTTATAAAACTTCTTATCCTATTCATCCTAGCGAGATTAAGATGTCCAAGGACCTTCAGCGGCAGCTTGGGAGTTCGGAGAGGAAGGACATAGCTAAGCTTGTATCTCAGTGTGCAAGATGCGAACTAGGGAAGCAGAGTACCGTAGTCCTGTCGGATTTTTTGCAGCCATTGGGGATTTCCAGTGGTAACGGGAAGTGATTGCTATGGACTTCTTTGTTGGATTTCCTAGATTCCCCCAGCGTATGGACTCTATTTGGGTCATTATCAATCGTCTCACCAAGACAGCTCACCTCAGTCCGGTCAAAACCACTTACTCAGCCAGTAATCTTGCTAGTGCCTATGTCAAGGAATCATCTGTCTCCCTGGCATTCCTAAAACCATTATCTTAGATCGTGATACCAAGTTTGTTTTGCACTTCTGGAAGAGTTGCATCAGGATCTGGGTATGAAACTCAATTTCAACATTGCATTCCATCCTCAAACTGTTGGCCAATCCGAGAGGGCCATTCACACATTAGAGGGTGTGTGGCATTTTTGTATGCTCGCTTGGAAGGACAGCTAGGAGAACCGCTGTCTCTTGCAGAGTTCTCTTATAACAACAGTTTTCACTCTAGTTTTGGCATGACTCCTTTCGAGGCTCTGCATGTAGGCTTCGCCGTTCTTCCCTTCTTTAGGTTGAGGAAGGGGAGAAAGAGTTATTGGGCCTCAGTAGGCCAGTGTTCGGAAGGGAAAGAGTGAGCATATCAGGAACAATTTGCCTCAGCCAGAGCCGCCAGAAAGGTGTTGCTAATCATTCTCGCCATCCGTTGGAATTCGAAGTGGGTGATCAGGTTTCCTTGAGAGTCCCTTCGACCAGAGGTGTGGTTCGATTTGGGAAAAAGGGGGTGAACCCTTGTTACGTTGAACCATCCCTTATCACGGAGCGAATCGGGAAGCTGCTTATTGTCTGGAGTTGCCTACTTCCCTAGCTGGCGTCCATTACGTCTTTCATATCTCTATACTGAGGAAGTATCTTAATGACCTTGATCAAGTTCTGGAGTAGCCCAACTTAAAGGTCTTGGAGGACCTAGCCATTGTGGCACGTCTGTTCCATATCCTGGAACGTTCAGAGTGTCAACTACGATGCCAGACCATTTCCTATGTCAAAGTGTTATGGTTCCACCGATGGAACGCGGAGCCACCAGAAAATTGGAGTCCCAGTTGTGGGAGAAATTCTAGATCTGTTGTTCCAATCTTCTCCTTAGGATTACCTGCATTTAACTAATTTTCTCACATTCCGTATGTCCTATCTTTTTGTGGCGGTCGATTCGAGGCCGAATCTTTTCTAAGGGGGGAGTGCTGTAGCGCCCAAAAAAACGGGAAAGAAAAGAACTAACCATAATCTCTCTCCCATAATAATCTCTCTCCCATAATACTCTCTCTCCCGTGATACTCTCTCTCTCTCCCATAAAACCCTCTCTTCTCCGTTTTATCTGTATCCTCTCTCCTTTATCCCTTAAGACCTTCCATTCTCATTCATCTCTCTCTCCCGTGTTGCATCTTCTCCATCTATTCCCATCTCTCTCTCTCTCACGTTCCAATCTCTCTCTCTCTCCCTCCTCTCATCCATGCGCCTGCATGCATGCCGACGGCGGTGCCCGGCCCGGCGGGGACGGCGGTTGGCCGGCGAGTGGCGGCGGCCTGCACACGCGGCGGCGCGCGCGTCGCACACACGAGCTGCACCTGTGCGCACATGGCTTCCATGGCTGCTGCAGCGGCGGCCGGCCAGCGAGCGGCGGTGGCGGCGATTGCGGTGTCGATGGCTCCCAGCGGCGGCTTCGCGATGGCGGCGTAGCCGACAGCAGCGAAGTCGCGTGGGCAGGCGAGAGGCGGCAGACTCGGTGGCCGGCAACGCGGGCGCTCGGCCATGGCAGCCGATGGAGGTAGCGCGAGAGCAGCGGCTGAGTGGTGCAGCGGCCATGAGCTGTGGCAGCGCAGCGCAGAGGCCATGCACGGCGGCGGCGCGGTTGTGGTGGCACACGCTGCAGCGCGGCCTGGTGGCGCACGCGACGCAGGTGGCTTCGGGCCGGTGGTAGGCAGCGGGCCGATGGCTTCGGTCCCAGGCAGCCCAAGCCGAGCGATGGTGGCCGAGTCGCCAGCGTGTGCATCTGCGGGCGGCCGAAACCAAGTGGCGGCAGCGCATCCCCAGCCGGCTGCAGCGGGTCGGCTTCAGTCGGCGGTAGTAGCTTCGAGCGACGGCGCAGGTTGAGACGGCAACGACGCAGGCCGGGTCGACGGCGGCGCAACACGGGTGTTGGCCGGCAGACCGGCGGCGACGGTGGTGGCCGGGGTGGCCGTGACGGTGATTTTCACAGTCACGTGGTTGATCAGTCAATTGTGCAACCGGACCGCGCATTCACACGGATCTCACACAGCTGTTGAGGGAGCGTTCGTGCAGTTGTGCATTCTAGATCCTTTGTGTAGTGTGTCCGCGGAGCGTGCTCAAGGCAAGTACCTCGCCGCCGTGACCTTTCCGTTTCGTAAATTACATGTTTCCAATTTACTTGTCATATTATCATTGAGTATAATTATCATGTCACTTATGCTTGCTTGACTAATACCATATCGCTAAAATCATATCGTTAACATCGCCTGGCTCATATCATACCGCTTGGCTAACATCGCATCACTACCATTACCTAGCTCACATTATATTATTTGGCTAATATCCTATTGCTAAAATCACATCACTAAAGTTACCTGGCCAATTTTATACCGTTAAAGTTACCTGCCTACTAGCGTATCACCAAAGCTTATCTGGTTAATATCATATCATTAGTGCTGTCCGGTTATTATCATATCGTTCACATGTGCTTGTTTATAGACGTTTAATATTGCATGTGTGCCATGATGTTTTAGATTATTTCAGTTCACCTACTACTCTGTAATTAGGATGTTCAGTTAAATATTCTAGAGTTCATGCTTATAATTAGTATGTTAGAATATGTGCTTAAATTGTTAATGGGGGTAGCTTATGAACATGCTTTAACTTAGGATTAAATTATTGACACTCCTTTGATTTTAGAGCTGCTATGTTTTAGTTTCGCATATTATGTTCCAATAATTGTTGATGCTGAATTTGAGCCATGAATGATGTATGTATTAAATCTGTTAATCTGACTAATAATCACTTATCACATAATAAAACTCGATTGGTTGATAACCTTGTGTGAGCTGTATTATAATACCTCTTTAGGTTAATCCCTATATCACTATCATCTTATCATTATTCCACATCGCTTTCATATCAGAGACTGACTCCCCATTTTCAACGCTAGCACATCTTTCCACTTCTCATAACTTTATTATAACCTTTTCCTCGCCATCTCTTAGTTTCCCTAATTGTGTTCTATATAATCTGTCCATGATGTATCGGTTATTTTATCACCTAGTTTCACCAATCTTGTCTCTTTGGTCTCATTGGATTAAATCATTACTCTCATAATTTTACCTTAATTCAATCACAACTCTCTAATTATATCATGAATAATTTGCTAAATAACGGACTAAGGGTTATCACGCCGGGGCTACCCACATATAGGGGTCATTTCCACCCAACCTGGTAACGTACGGGGGGCCGTACATTCTCGTTACACAGGATATTACACCCCGTTTGCGGTTATACAGTCGAGGACAAGGTTGTGCCTGGCTATTCTCGTATAACCGGGTATGTGGGATGATGTCGCCGGCACCCTTGCTATAACTTGCTATAACTTGTCACATAACAACTATCTTTAACACACGGTCTCCATGATATCCCTCTTCCATTTATGGCAGTATCTCCGATATCAGTTATTCGTTGCTTTCATCTTGTACGCATTGTTTACTTGTGATGCTTGTCATTTACTTCACATGGTTGCATTACTTGTCTTTACTCTTGTGTTGCGACTGTTGTTGGGTACTTGCTGAGATTTCCAAATCTCACGCTTGCTCTTTTCAGTCTCAGGTAAAAGGCCAGTGGAATGATAGCATCATGCATGGGTGGGAGCACTCGAGTTGTCAGCACCGTGGTTTGCCACCGTTTTGTTATTTCATTCGTTCTTTATTTGGTTAGAAGTGGACCGGTCCCATGTTTTAAATATTTATTTCAGCTTCCGTTGATTCTCCATTAAAGTGTTAATAAAGTTTTAAACTCTTTGTGATTTCTTTTGTTGTTCTTATTTATGTTTCACTTTGGCGATGACGTTCCATAGTAGTATCCCATATGATTACATGGGGTGCTACAGGTATATGAGCGGGGTGAGGGTGGGTCAGTGACACGCACCAGCCTAGTGCATGTCTACAGATCGTACCAGCGTAGGTACTTGGCGTACGAGTTGGAGTCATACGCGGTATCCTCATGCACGAAGTCTTAAAATCCTGGACCTAGTAACTCGACCTATCCACAACTAAATTTGGTGCTTTATTCACCATTTAATAACACCCTAGCATAATACTCTATGGAGTTTTGCTGTTTGAAAGTGAAGGTTCTGCTCCAGTTTCAGTTTGAGATAAAGGATTTAAGTGCAAGAAGGAGTTTTATTTTTGCGTGGATACTACAATGTCTTCCAATTGTCGCAACTCAATATAGGGGTCTACTACAGTTTACTCTCTATTGACAGCACAAGAGTTCCTTTCATTCAGACAGTTTTATAGGAGCAATTTCAATCATGTTATGGAATTCAGTACTTTTGAAGTCGACAGTTTGACACATGTGATGGTGTACATGTGTAGTAAGACTGTTCTAGTCTTTCTTGTTAAAGAGTTGTTCTTTCAATGAGTATTATTTACCGAGTTTTGTGTTCCAGGTGGAGCATATCGAATTCCATGATATGAGTTCTTCATCATCTATCCAGTGCCATAGGGGATATTTTGGCTTATGCCACTTGATGATTGGGCATCTATTTCAGGAGGTCAGTTGCACAGACTCAGGCTTTGCTGGGATTATGAATTGTTGAAGACCCAGATTTTTTTATCTGCTTTGTTAATAGTTGTGTGTTCAGACCTACTATTGGTTTTCTCAATTTTGCTTCGCAAGAAGTATTTTGATAAGACTGTTCCAGTCTTTCTGCTTGAAGATTAGTCCGATGGACTTTCGGCGCACAAGTCGTTCATTCTAATTTTAATTGAAAGAGATTATCACATTCTTCGACTACTAGAGCGAATTCGGCTCAAGGTGTAGGTTGTTGAAGTTGATCCAATGTCCATGTAGGACACTTCGTCACCTCAAGCCAGACGTGGCATGGCAGGTGTCTGGGCCATACATAGGTTATATCAGACGTGGTGTCAATCTGTAGCAACCGATTCTAATTCGGTTTCCTCTCCGTATGGGACTCGTTTGCCTCGCCCTATATATGTACCCTAGTAGTCCACAGGAATATGTGTGCTTAAGAGCAAGTGCTACATTGTAATCTCTCCTCATTATTGTGATTTGCCTTCGAGCGTCCGTGGTTTCGCCCAATAGGATATCTATGTTATGCTAGGGATGTAAATCTTATATAAAGGAGATACCTCTTGTATTTGGGGATCAAGGAATAAAGATTACTTCTCCTTCTGAAGTATAACATAGAAGTATTCCTAGCATAACATAGAACCTTCTTGATGCAATCGCTTGTCACCCGAACTCCTCTCCAATTACCTTCTGAAGTATTCCTCATTGCTGAACCGACTGTATAATATCACGTCTTGCCATTTGCTGACTTGATCTTCTTATGTATGTTTTCGCCCAATAAGAGTCCACAACATTTCTCCCCTCCTGCGGAAGCAACTTGTCCTCGAGCTGGAATTGCGGATACTGCCGTTGAAAAGACTCCATAGGCTCCCAAGTGGCATCCACTGGTTGTAATCCTTGCCATTGAACCAAAATCTCCCAATCGCCCCGGCGAAGTCTAGCTTGCACCACCTTTTCCGGTGTAGGAACCACCCGGCCATGGATAATCTCCGGAAGCAGTGGAAGAGCAGATGGAGGATCCCCATGAAAGCGCTTTAATAAAGCCACATGAAACACATTGTGTATGCAAGCCCCTTCTGGCAGCTGCAAACAATAAGTGACTGTCCCAATCCACTCCAGAATCTGATAAGGCCCATAAAAACACAGTAGTAATTTGTTTTTGGCCTTATGAGTTAAGGATGAGGCTTGACGAGGATGTAGCTTCATCCATACCCACTCTCCAATGGCGAACTCCAAGTCACGATTTCCCTCATCATATTGATCCTTCATAGTTTGTTGAGCTTGGTATAATCTCTCCCTGATGTCTGCTAGAAAGTCATCCCTCTCTTGTAACGAGTGCTCCACAGACTCAACTTGGGCTGAACCTGGCTCATAGGACAGCAATATAGGGGGCGGTCTACCATAGACGACTTGGAAGGGGGTAGCCTGTATTGCTCTCTAAAATGACGTATTATAGGTGAATTCGGTCTAGGGCAACCATCTAACCCAGTCATGTGGTTGATCTCCCGATAAACACCGCAAGCACATAGTAATCACCCTATTGACCACTTCCGATCGACCATCGAACTGTGGGTGGAAAGCTGAACTAAAATTGAGTTTAACTCCACATAAGTGAAACAATTACCTCTAGAAGTTGCTAGTAAAGACAGGGTCGCAGTCACTAATAATAGATGTTGGGAGACCATGAAGTCGCACGACCTCATTGAAGAATACCTGAGCTACGAAACTTGCCGTATAAGGATGAGATAAAACAAGAAAATGGGCATACTTGGACAGGCGATCCATGATAGTCAGGATAAATGATTTTCCATTGATTTTTGGTAAGCCCTCAATAAAGTCCATTCAGATATCGGACCACACATGCTGCAGAATCTCTAAAAGTTGAAGGAGGCTAGCCGGGTGTAGATGCTCAGTTTTGTTGCATTGACAAGTCGAACATGTGCGTACCCAATCCTGAACCAATTGATGATCATCGGGAATAGAAAATTTTGCACGTGAACGGTGAAGAGTCTTCTGGATCCCCTCATGTCTCACGTTGTGAACAACAGCCAATATCACAGCCACCAAATCTGATTGAGCCGGTACATAAACGCGATTATTATGTAGAATCAAGCCATTCACAATCTGCCAAGCTGCCCCCAATTGGCCAGATTCCACCTGTTGCTTGAGTAGGACTAAATCTGGATGGGTAGTCACCTCTTTGCGGATGTCATCAAACAATTGGAAGTGAGGTATGGATAGTGCATACGATCGGCTACCTTCTTCTTCATGGCACTGGGTCATGGCACCGGGATAAAGCATCCGCCACTCGGTTTTGATGTCCCGACCAAAATTCCACCCGAAAATCATAACCAAATAATTTACTTATCCATTGTTGATGAGGGATTATGGAGAGGTGCTGATCAAGGAGGTACTTCAAACTATAATGATCCATCCGAACCACAAAGGGCTGCCCCCACAAGTATGGCCTCCAATGCCTGATCGCCTTGACCAACCCAATCAATTCCCATTCGTACGCGGCAAATTTGGCATGCCTTGGGGAATGGGGCATGCCTTGATGTAGATGTTAATGATGTGCCCAAGAGTCAATCATAAACAATTCGGTTTTATAGGCTAAAAGGGATATTGCTCCATATGGGATTAGGGTTCTAATGGGCCTACAACGTGGAAGCCCATTAGCATGCTCTATAAACATGTGGAGGCGGGGCTGCAGGTAAAATAGACTACTATGCTGAAAACCCTGGCCGCCACCTCCCCTCGGCCGTATCCCGAAACCCTAGCCGGGCGCACGGTGCTGTTAGACTAGTTCTTTAGGACCTCCTAGGGTAGATCTAGCGGGGTTATTCTCTAGGGTTCTTGAGGTAATCCGAGAGGGAGAGAGAGAGGTACCAACCTTCCGGTGTAGAGGATGAAGAGCCGGCCATTGTGGTTCGTCGGCGAAGCTCTGCGCACGGGCAGCGACGGTCGGGGAAGAGGAGCGGCGGTGGCGTCTCCCGGTGGCGACGATCTCCCTGGCCGGTGGTGGCTTCCCGTCGCTTCAGCGCTCCCCTCTAACAGATCGGTCTAGGGTTTGTCGGTGGGGTGACGGCGGCGCGGTCAACCTCGTGATACGTGCCGCCCGGCCCCCACCTCTGTATTTATAGCGCTGGCGACAGGGGCCCACCAGCCAAACGGGCTGGGCGCCCCCGATCAGGGCGCAGTCAAGGGATGGGCTTTGGCCGTTGGGCCAAAGCCCTGAGATCACTCTAACATTCTCCCCCTTGATCTCAATCTATACTTTATCTTTAATTACTTTTGACTTTACACATTCCATCACAGATTAGTGCATAGAACATGTCTCATCGTCACGGTCAATCGCCGATAGATTCAACAGTTACAATACACCTCTCTGTTCTGAAACAGTTACTTTAATCTTTGGGCCATCTTTTAGTCCAGGAATCATAGGCTTTCCCTTAAACCCATGCCGGCTACATGTTCTCTGAACACGTTGGGTGGTAAGCCTTTGGTAAGCGGATCCGCTAACATCTTTGCGGTACTTATGTGCTCAAGACTTATAATTTGATCCCGAACTTTATCTTTCACAACATAGTACTTTATGTCAATGTGTTTGGCAGCACCACTTGACTTATTGTTGTGGGCATACGTTACTGCGGGTTCATTATCGCAGTACAACTTAAGTGGTCTATTGATGTCGTCAACCACTTTTAAACCGGGTATGAACTTCTTTAGCCAGTTCACCTGCCCCGTAGCCTCATAACATGCTACAAACTCGGCATACATTGTGGACGATGTAGTGACGGTTTGTTTTGAGCTTTTCCACGATATAGCTCCTTTAGCGAGAGTGAACACATATCCGGATGTAGACTTTCTATCATCTCCCGCAAAATCAGAATCTGTATACCCCACTATATGGAGTGAGTCTGATCTTCTGTATGTCATCATGAGGCCTTTTGTTCCTTGCAAATAACGCAAGACTTTCTTTATCAATTTCCAATGTTCTATTCCAGGATTGCTCTGGAATCTGCCAAGTAACCCGGTAACAAATGCTAAGTCAGGGCGTGTGCACACTTGAGCATACTGTAAGCTTCCGACAGCTGAAGCATATGGAACCGCTTTCATTTGATCGATCTCATACTGGTTCCTGGGGCATTGAAAATCCCCATATCTGTCGCCCTTGACTATAGGTGCAGGTGATGGACTACATTTATGCATACCAAATTTCTTTAAGACTTTCTCTATGTATGCCTTTTGTGACAGTCCCAATACCCCTTTGTTTCTATCTCGGTGAATTTCGATCCCAAGAACGAATGAAGCTTCACCAAGGTCTTTCATATCGAAGTTTGAGGACAGAAACTTCTTTGTCTCCAGTAGCAGACTGACATCACTACTAGCCAGTAGGATATCATCCACATACAGGATTAGGAAGATAAACTTCCCATCTTTAAACTTTGCATAAACACAGTTGTCCTCTACATTCTCTTTAAACCCAAATTTTCTTATTGTACTGTCAAACTTCAAGTACCACTGTCTTGAAGCTTGCTTTAACCCATAAATCGATTTCTTTAGGCGGCATCCCATTCTTTCATTTCCTTCCACGACAAAACCTTTCGATTGTGCCATGTAAACATTTTCCTCCAAATCCCCATTAAGAAATGCCGTCTTTACATCCATCTGATGTAATTCTAAATCATAATGTGCTACTAATGTCATTATGATTCTGAAGGAATCTTTACATGAGACTGGAGAAAATGTCTCATTGTAATCAATCCCTTCTCTTTGCGTAAAGCCTTTCGCCACAAGTCGCGCTTTGTATCTTTCTATATTCCCTTGGGAGTCAAGCTTTGTCTTGTAGACCCATTTACAGCCTACTGTTTTGGCTCCTTTAGGAATAATTTCCAAGTCCCAGACTTTATTAGTCTTCATGGACCTCATTTCCTCTTCCATGGCATCAAGTCATTTTGAGGAATTTTCGCTTCTCATGGCTTCTTCAAATGAGGTGGGATCATCCTCCATTTGAAATTCCTCTGTATGATAAATCTGATAATCATCAGAAATAGCTGATCTTCTTACTCTTTGAGACCTCCTCGGGGCCTCCTCATTTGGTACATCTACTGTTTGAGGCTGCTGTTGCTCCCCCTCATCTGTGGCAATAGGTTCTATATGATCCTGAAGAATAAGTTCTTCATTCTCATTCCTTGTTGCCACGGGAGGAACAATAACAGGTGCTGGCACCACAGTGTCTTGCACCGTCGGTGCAGCGACAGCAGGTAGTGTGAAGAATGGCTCTTGAATCATCGGAGTGGGCGCATACACCCGCTTCTCTTCAAGGTCAATCTCTCGAGCTACCATGCTCCCCCTCATCATCTCATCCTCTAAGAAGACAGTGTGTCTCGTTTCTACAAACTTTGTATATCTGTCTGGACAGTAGAAACGATAACCTTTTGACTTTTCAGGGTAGCCAATGAAATGGCAACTTGCTGTTTTGGGATCAAGTTTCCCAAGGTTTGGGTTAAATACTTTAGCCTCAGCAGGACTCCCCCACACACGTAAGTGGTTTAGTGAGGGAACTCTTCCTGTCCACAACTCGTACGGTGTTTTGGGCACCGACTTACTAGGCACTCTGTTGAGAATATGAATGGCGGTTTTCAACGCCTCCATCCATAAACTCAATGGAAGTGTGGAGTAGCTCATCATACTTCGCACCATATCCATCAAGGTACGGTTGCGTCTTTCAGCTACTCCATTTTGCTGAGGTTCGCCCGGCATAGAATACTGGGCCACTATTCCATTTTCCTGTTAAAACCTCGCAAAAGGTCCAGGAACTTGTCCATATGGGGTATGTCGACCGTAGTACTCCCCCCCACGATCTGATCGGACTATCTTAATCTTTAAATCGTGTTGGTTTTCAATTTCAGCCTTAAATATCTTGAATTTATCCAAGGCTTCATTTCTTTCTTTAATTGGATAAATATATCCATAACGGGAGTAATCATCTGTGAATGTTATGAACGAGTCATATCCATCCACACTTTTCACAGGAAAAGGACCACAAATATCTGTGTGAATAATTTGTAGAACTCCTGTGCTTCTTTTAGCGTCTTTCTTTATTTTCTTTACATATTTTCCTTTAATGCATTCTCTGCATTGTTCTAAGTCTGAAACTCTAATGGAGGAAGAATATCATTCTTTACTAGTCTTTCTATTCTCCCCCTCGAAATATGGCCTAAACGACAGTGCCATAATTTCGACGACTCATCTAGAGTTCTCTTTCGTTTTCTGTTTACATTCGTAGACGAGGATTCAATCACTTTCTCGCACGCAACGTTCTCATTATCACATACGACATTCACATCATCACACAATGATAACAAATAAAGCTCATTCTGTAGTATGGCAATACCAACACATTCTTTATTAAACATTATTTCGCACTTGCCATTTCCAAAATTGCAATCATAACCATCTTTGTCCAAATTTGACACACTAATCAAATTCCTCTGTAAAGAGGGTACAAAAAGGACATCTCTAAGTAAAAGAGTGGAGCCATTAGCTAATTCTAATGAAAGATCGCCAACGGCTTCAACTTCAGCTTCGACTCCATTTGCAACTTAAATGCATCTTTCTTTTCTTTGCGTAGTCCTCGTCGAACGGAATCCCTGTAATGAATTAGCAACATGAACAGTTGCTCCTGAGTCAATCCACCAAGTGGATTTCGAATATTTCACATACAGGCATTCATTAATAAAGGTAATAATATTCTCACCTTTCTTAGCCATTATCATCTTTAAGTAGTCAGGACAATCCTTCTTGTAGTGTCCCGTCTTCTTGCAGTGAAGGCACTGGTCTTTGTCTACAGCAAATTTATTCTGTTGAGGCTGATGTACAGAGGTTTTGCCCTTGTTCTTTGAGAAGGGGTTACTGTGGTAATTCTTTTTCTTGTTTTCCCTCACAAAGTTGATAGAACCACCATGTGAGGTTTTGATTCTTTCCTCCTCTTGCACGCACATGGCTATGCACTTTTCCATGTCCCATTTTTCGGGCTGCATATTATAGTTGACAACAAAAGTGTCAAACTCTTTTGGCAAAGAAGCAAAAACCAAATGAATAAGGAACTCATCCTTGAGAGCCAAATCCATCGGTTTCAGTTTAGATGCCAAGTTGCTCATTCTAAGAATGTGCTCTCTTATGCCATTCCCACCGCCAGAATACCTCTCTGTTACCAGCTGCTTAATCAGCTGTGTAGCATAAGTCTTTGAAGAGCCAGTGAACTGACTCTTTATTTTATCAAGGTATTCAGTGACAGTGTCACACTCTGCAATTGAGCCCAGAATAGCAGGCTCAATTGTGTTCTTTATCACAGCCATACATTTCTTATTGGCTGTGGTCCATTTCTTATGATCAAGATCATAAGACATCTGTAAGGGAGCATGATCCCTCTGTCTTTTCTGCCATGCAGTGTCATCCTCATTCTGTTCCCTCACTGGCGCCAGAGGCTCAGTGGGACGTGCTGTAGTGAGGACCCAGTCCACCTCAGCCAAGATAAAAGCTAAATCTAACTTTTTCTTCCACTCTCCATAATTATCACCTTTGAGAGTGGGGATTTCTCTAATACAACTCATTAAGTTGTATCCTCCTGAAAAAATATTTCAAATACAGTGAGAACGTAACATCAAAATCATATGCCTTATTTTCAACGTTGGTCAAAAATACGACATACAATTTAAAACCAATTCTATCATACATTAAATCTACATCACCGTTGGGCAGAAATAGAAATAATGCATGAAATCAACATTAAAAAAATTTATAATACTGTTATTAACAACGTTGGTCAGAAAATAACAATATTATAAATCTCTGGAAATTTATCTATTTTTTCCAAAATTAAATTCTCCCGTTGGTTCGAATTTAATAATGAAAAACAATTAACATTAACTTTTGCAGCGGAAACTGTAATTATTCTAAAAAATAATTCAATATTCAGAAGCATTATACTGTACACTTTTAATCTCTGAAAAAATTAACACGTTGGTGCAAAAATTACAGAGATTTTAGTTCAATTTTCATTTGAACTCACTCATATATGCTTCTGAAAAACAATAAAAAATCCATTTGAAATCACTGTTCAAAATTGGCCATTTGGCCTGCACTTGCGCAGCCATGGCCCACGGCGGCCTGCAACTCTTGCGCGGCCCATAATGCGCACGGCCCAGCCAAAAGGCTGCTTCTTATCACGCGCCGTCGGATTGAAATGGATGGCCGAGATACATGCCTGGAGGGATAAAAACACTGAAAAAACCTAACCCTAGGCCACAACTCAACCAATCCACCGAAAAACACGGGCATGAGGCGGCGGCCCCATCGGCCCCAGCGGCGGCAGCCCCATCGGCCTTCATCCGCGGCGGAAGGAGGCGGACTCGAGCGGCGGCCCGGGCTCCCCAGGGCGCGGCGCGCTGGGCGGCTGCGAGGCGGAAGGCGGCGGCGCCAGCCATGGCGGCGGCGGCGGCTCCCGCTCCCGCGCGCAAGGGCGACGGCAGGCGGAGCGGCGGCCCCGAGCGCGGAGCGCCCGACGGCGGCCGGAGCACGGCGCGACGGCCGGAGCGCGGCGCGACGCACGGCGATGCCGACGGCGCCCGCAACCCGTACGTCCCCCTTCCCCTCTCTTTTCTTTTCTTTGCCGATTTCTCGGTTGGGGATTCTCGTTCTTTTCCTTTTCCGCACTAGATCTACCTCAAGGCCGCTCTGATACCATTGTTAGACTAGTTCTTTAGGACCTCCTAGGGTAGATCTAGCGGGGTTATTCTCTAGGGTTCTTGAGGTAATCCGAGAGGGAGAGAGAGAGAGGTACCAACCTTCCGGTGTAGAGGATGAAGAGCCGGCCATTGTGGTTCGTCGGCGAAGCTCTGCGCACGGGCAGCGACGGTCGGGGAAGAGGAGCGGCGGTGGCGTCTCCCGGTGGCGACGATCTCCCTGGCCGGTGGTGGCTTCCCGTCGCTTCAGCGCTCCCCTCTAACAGATCGGTCTAGGGTTTGTCGGTGGGGTGACGGCGGCGCGGTCAACCTCGTGATACGTGCCGCCCGGCCCCCACCTCTGTATTTATAGCGCTGGCGACAGGGGCCCACCAGCCAAACGGGCTGGGCGCCCCCGATCAGGGCGCAGTCAAGGGATGGGCTTTGGCCGTTGGGCCAAAGCCCTGAGATCACTCTAACAGGTGCTAGCACACCAGCGCACGGCGTTCCATCCCGAACGTGTGGACTCCGTGGAGGCGCCGCTGCTGTTGCTGCTGTGCTGATCAGCGAGAAGCGCAAGGCTATTGCTAGGACGCGAGGAGGAGACATTCAGTTCGTGAAATGATCGACTGCTTCTTCTTCATCAACGCGCATCTACGTTGGACCGGGCTACTCCAACTCTTCTTCCGCTGCGCAGCGCATCTAGTGGTAACTATCCATGACTCCCTTACACGCATGTTTTCTGGTTGAACACGGTAGAAAATCAAATATTGTAGCTAGCGTAGCCTACCCGTTCTCCTTCAGTAGAACAGCCCAAACCCGGAGCCAGAAGTGTCTGTATCAGTAGTGAAAGTGCCTGCACAACTAGGGTGGTCGAGAGAGCGAGCTTCAAGTATTGGAAAGCAGTCGCAGCTTCAGCAGACCATGTGAAGGCTTCTTTCTTTAACAAGCTAGTCAATGGGGTGGCTAACGTACCAAAATATTTCACGAATTTGTGGTAATATCCAGCAAGGCAAAGGAAGCCCCGAAGCACCCGCAACGATTGAGGTTGAGGCCTGTTTATGATAGCCCTAACCTTCTCTTCATCCATGGTCACGCCATTAACTAAAACCACATGGCTGAGATATGCTACACTAGTCTGGCCGAATGACCACTTGGAGTCTTTGAGAAACAAGTGATTTTCACGCAGCAATTTCAGTACTGCTCGGACATGTAGAAGGTGCTCAGACCAGGTCTTGCTATAGATGAGTATATCATCGAAGAAGATGAGCACAAATCGACGGAGAAAACGCTAGAGAACAGCATTCATCAAGGTTTGAAAAGTTGATGGCGCATTGGTTAATCCCAATGGCATGACCAAAAATTCAAATAGTCCTTCATGTGTCTAAAAGACAGTCTTTTCCATGTCCTCGAGAGACATTCTAACTTGATGATAACCTGAACGGAGACCCAACTTGGTGAAAAACCGAGAGCCCTTCAACTGATCCAATAGCTCATCAATCACCGGCATCAGAAATTTATTCTTGACCATCTTTGAATTTAAGGCCCAGTAGTCCACACAAAATCTCCAATGTTATCCTGATTTTTTTGATGAGTAACACTGGAGAAGAAAAAACAGACTTGCTGGGACGAATGATTCCTTGCTCCAGCATAGCTCTACATTGGCATTCAATCTCTTCCTTTAGATGAACCGGATACCTATATGGATGAACGACCATCGGCGGTGTGCCAGGTAGTAGGTGAATACGGTGATCACAATCCCAAGCAGGAGGAAGCCCACACGGTTCTGCAAACACATCCTTGAATTTGGCCAAAAGAGTACCCATAGATCCCGCCCATCTGTGCTTCGGATTTGAATACTACTCGGTGGACCGGCTATGCCCAGCTATACCACTTGATGGTCCTCCCACCGAAATGACATGGTCAGTGAATCGAAGTCCCATAGGATCGGCCCCAAGGTCCTCAACTAGTGGACACCGAGGACAATATCGAACCCTTCCAAATGTAACCCGTAGCAGTCTGTATAATACTTCTCGTCTCCAATCGAGTAGGTGTAGGATCGAGGAGGTCGATTAGAGAGGGGTGAATAGGTGATCTAAAATTTCTTCTTGGTGGTCTAAAAATCTTCTTTCAAGTAATATCAATTCAAGACCTTTTCTGTTTATCTAAACTAAGTAAAAAATACAGAAGCTTAAATCAATTTGGTTTAGCACAAATAGCGCCTAGATTAAATAAGTTAACCTAAGTGCACCAACAATATTAGGCTATGACAAGGTTTTCAATCCTAGGAAGACAATCAATCAATTTAATTCTATATATATAAATTGCTTGAATATAGATTGAGCACAAGAAAATAAACCGCAAATGACACGGTCTCTTTTTACCGTGGTGTCCGGAGACTTGCTAGTCTCCCCTAGTCTACTTTAAGGTTAGCCTAAACGAATTGAACTGGCTCCACGAATTAAGCCTTCCACCTCAAATCCACTAGTGGTAGCTCTTTCTTACTCCGGGTAGGTGAGCTCTAACCTTCACACTTTGCTAGGTCTTTTCATAACCTTCTTTGAGAAGATCACCGCGCACGACGCCTCCAATGCCGTCTAGTAGTTGGCAAACTCCAAGAGTAACAAGTCAAGCCTCTCGCTTGACTCTCACCATGTGCAACTAATGCACAAGCTCAAATTGACACTAAGTTGTAACATTCCGAAAATTTAAAATTTGAAAATGTGAAACTTTTAAATTATTTTTGCAATATATTCTATTTCAATTTGGATTTTACGATGTTTTCCTGAATTTGGTTGAGGTTCTAAAAATTGAAGAATTAATAAAAGAGAAAGACAGGTATTAATAATGCCCTAAAAAGGAATGTACAAATAATGGAAAACAAAAATTTGTAAATACGAATCTGAAAAGATGATCCAGTATAAGAAAAGAGAAACCTGAGTTAATAAAATATAAAATTTCATTTTGAGAATGATAGTACAAGGGCAACAAAAATAAATAAATAACATATATGCAATTATATACAAAAGGACTAGTATGGTAAACAAAAGCATAAAAAAATGTATATATATATACCAAAATAATGGTATAAAGATATATATATATATACTTGTACACATGTATAAACAAAAAAATGAATAGCAATGAAAAAAAGAAGAAAAAAATGGGGCCAGGCCGGCCATCACCCTGGCCCAGCCCAACCTCCGCGTGTGCGCACCTCCCTTTTTCCAACAGCGGGCCAGCCTGCCCGCGCTCCCTTCCCTCTGGCACGTGGCCCCGCCTTCCACCCGCGCCTCTCTCCCTGCTGCTGGACCACACCCGCACTTCTTCCTCCTCCTCCTCCCCCTTTCTCTTTTCTCTGCGCTGCGCTCAGCTCTCGGCCTCCGCGTGGCAGCCATGCTCCAGCTCCCTCCTTTGCCACTCGGCATGCGCGGCTCCAGGGCATCATGCCGAAGCGACATCCCTGCCCTGCCACCGCCGCCTGCGCCTGCCGTTGCTTCTGCCGCTCGCCAACATGACAGAACGGGCGGCCTCCCGATGCCAGCTCCGCCTGCTCGGCTATAAAAGCTGCCGAAGACCCCCACGAGCTCCCCACACCCTCCACACCCTTCACCCCCAAGCAATTTCGTTTTTGCGCTCTGTTCACCACCGGCGCCACTCTCCTTCTCCGGCTCCGTCCAACGGGCTCCCCGCCAATTCCCGCCGAGAAACTTCAATTCCGCCCTCCTGAGCCATCTCCAGAGAGCCATAAGCACACCCCCAGTTTTCCCCAAGCTCCCGTGGACTGCACGTCGCCGGCGCCGAACGCCTCCCCGGGCTCGCCGTCGCCGCTCGCCGCCGGCCCGCTCCGAAGGTCCCCGGTCCCTGCCAGCGCCTCCACCGGCCTCACCTCAACGCACGCGATGCGTTTTAGCTCTCACCCGATCCTCACTGGTTGCCCCTCGCCGCCGGCACCGCTGCTCCGAGCTTCCCCCTGCCTCAGCACCACCTCGGCTTAACTAGCGTCGCCATTCACTTCTGGTCAGGTAATACCCGAGAGCAAGTTGGTTGTGAGCGCGTGCGTTCACCCGTGCCACCCGCGTTCGAGTCCCGTGGCCGCAATAAAATGTGGGTTTTTGTGATGCTTTTGCTAATCTGCATTAAAGAAGCGATTAAAAAAGTAATTAATATGCAAACGAATTATTAGAGTATAGGCAAGTTTAATTAATGCTCAGACATGGTTAGTAGACACTAATAACAATTAATTAGTGATTAAATAAATACTAATGTTGGACTAAAACTGGAGGCTTTCTCTAACATATGGGCCATGCCCCATTTATTTAAGTAATAGCCGGGCCCACCTGTCATAGACACAGTATATAGAAAATAAAAATAAAAGAATAAATTAAAAATAGCAAATGGGACCCACCTGTCAGAGATTTATTATTTGAACTGAAAACTTTAAATGGGTATAACTTATTCGTTTTAGCTCCAAATTGAATGAAACAAATTTCTAAATTCATCTAAATTCAAGATCTATTCAAGGGGACTGAAACCATAAATTTTAGAGCTCAATTGAAGTTTTGGTGATATTTAATGTGGTTTGCATAAATAAGTTGAAAAGACTAAATATTAGTTAGGGCATTGATAAAGGGGAACAACTTTGGCTAAACATCCAAACTTAGTAAAGATGCTCTTAATCATAATTAAAACATATGTTCAATATTTAACATGCTGACACCTAATAAATCTCAGTGATGTATCTTATTAAATAGAACAATGGAATACCACCTTGTACAAAGATCTCTGCCTAGATAAATGAATCGAATACAGAGCTAAGCCTAAGAGTAGCTAAAGTATGAGCAAGCTAATAATAGTGTCATTAATTAAATCTTAACACTAGCTTTAATACATAATAGTATTAAGCATAATTGTATATATAACAAGTTAGGACCCATATGAATGGATCCTAATTCAACTTAAATTTAGCCTAGCTATGAATGCAGATACATAAAATATGATAATGAGATTATTAGATGTTTAAATTTCGCTTTCCGGTAGTACCGCTCACACAAAACCGGTACTTCCGACAGCCGGACGAGCCACTCACACAGAGCCTATTAGACCACTTGCATCCGGTAGTACTGTACAACATATGTCGGTACTTCCGATGTTTGGTAGTACCGCTCACACAGAGCTAGTACTTCCGACCTCTGGTTGTACTGTTACAAACACAGCGGTAGTTCTGATTTTCCTGATAGGTACAGATATCTCAACAGATTTTGCAAAACACATTTGCAAATTATAGTATCATACACACAAGGATCAAACATGATTTCCAACAAGTTGCAAAATACATTTTCACACTTTTGAAATCATGACACAAAGAATATGTGCATGGACTCCTCACATTTGCAAAACACATTCGCAAACATAAGTCACATGCTACAATGATTATATATGAACTTAAACCATTTGCAAAACATATTTGCAAATATGAGCCTCATATCACAAAGAATGGAAACATGGACTTCAAGCACTTACAAAACACATTTGCAATGCATAGTCCCATGTTACAAGAATTCAACATATGAGCTTCAACTATTTGTAAAACACATTCGCAAATGCAAACCTCATGGCAAGTGAGCTATACGAGGTGAGGTTGAGCTATCAACACATGATGAGACTCAACCTACTAGATATGAACCCTCTTAATATTACGGCAACCTATACTAGAAATCCGGTCTTCCAACCAAACACCATGACCGGTAAAAGACTAGAAACACATTCTTAACCATAGCTAGTCATACATTTGCCTTAAGTTATTGTCTTGATATGTATCAACTTATGATGCATCATTTTCTTCAACTCCATCAACAGATGATGGTCTTCACTTGACTTAATGATCAACACATGATTATTTTCCTTGGACATGCATTAACTCATGATACATCTTCTTCTTGATGGCTTTCAACACATGAAGCTATCTTCCATCAAGGCTTGATGATCTTCAACACATGAAGTCTCTTAAGTCATCCTCTTTTGTGGAACCTGACTTATTCATCCAACTCATGGAAAATATTAGTCCACAAAACAATTGTTATCAATTACCAAACTTCACCATTAACACATAATGGAAAGACTAGATTCAACAATCTTCCCTTTTTGGTAATTCATGATAATCTCAACAAATAATGAGATAAAGATTGATTTTTGAGTATATAGTATGTACACAACAAATGTATACTCTAAGATAAGTTTTTTTAAGCAAAACTTATTTATTCAGTTGCCATTAATTATTCAACCATTAACACATAATGGAGAGATTAAATGACAACGTGATTACACATGAGTATGTATAAACTACACAAGCTATATATACTCAAGAATGTATTTCAAAGTAAAGATCCTAAATACGCATATTAAAGGAAACATAGATCAATACATATGAAATCCTAAAACATAAAGAGAGCTCTCTCTAAATATGTGCATACGAGTATAATGAAGACATATGCATATATTCAATTTGGACTATTTGTGGAGTTCAATCTATATTTTGGATCTAAGGAATGCATATATACTCTTTTCTACTCCCGGGTGTAATTACACCCTATGTCGTATCTCACAACATAGGTAGTATCTCGCGTAACGGAGAGTATGTACGTGTAGTATACGAGTATTTAAGACCATATAGGTGGTATGAACAATTTTTCAGAGGTGGTATACATATTTTCTTGACATACTCCTTTTTATGTACATATATAAAGGTATTTATAAAATACGCTAAAAACTATGGACTTCCTTGCAATTTTTTCATGTGATTCACATTGGAATATCTTATAATTAGTATATGAGTATACCTAAAGTGATAAAGGAGTATTTCAAATTTGTTTAGGTGGTATATTAGAGGTGGGTGTAATTACACCCGGGTGTAAAAGTTATTTTTCCTATATATATATATACTTTCGAATGCATACATTAATGATTTCACTTTTTTAACCATGTGAGACTAAGTAATATCATAATCAATAGTCTCTCAAATGCATTTGTCATTATCACCAAAATCTTATAATTGTATTTGTCATTATCACCAAAATTTTATAATAGTATTTGTCATTATCACCAAAACCAACTTAAATGGAGCCTTAGATGGAGCTTGATCTTTCAGAAGGCCATACGCCATGCAATTCCGGTGCTCGGTACCCTCTCCCCTTAGCCACTGTCACCGTCAATCCAGGCCGAGGTGCTAATACCACACCGGCCACTGCCACCACCTCTTCCTTGATGAAATTGTGGGTAGATCTGGAATCGATCAAAGCCACAAGGTTGGCATTGCCCACCCGAATGTTTAATTTCATGGTCTAACCAGCGCAAATTCCCGTCAAGGCATGTAACGAGACAAGTGGGTTTGCCTCGTCCTCAGCCAACTCGTCCCCTTCCTCTAGACCTGCTTCATCGGCAACTTCCAAATAATAAAGTTTTGGTATGCGATGTCCTGGAATAAACTTCTCATCACAGTTAAAAACACAGGCCTTTCTCGCGTCGTTTCGACATCTCCACTGGACTGAGTTGACGGAATTGCCATGGTGCCACTACCGGTGTTCCTACTGCAGGCTGCGGCACCCCTCTGCTTGCCGCTATCACCACTCCTCTGCCAATGATGTTGTAAGGACGAAGTTGCTGGGTCAGACGCGCTGCTGGTCTGTTAGTCAGAAGTGAAGCCGCTGCTATTGTTGCCCGCTACTCATAAGCTTGAGCCAAACTCATTGCCACCTAGAGATCCATAGGATTTTGCAATTCCACGTCAGCTCTTAATAGGTCCGACAATCCAGAAGTAAACAACTGAACTTGTTCTTCTGTTGACAGTCTGCCAGCCCGACATATCAAAGCTAAGAACTTCTCTTGGTAGTCTGCCATAGTTCCTATAAGCGGAAGCCTTAATAATTCACCTAGTGGGTTCGAGCAGATTGGCGGTCCAAACTGTAAGTGACAGTGCTCCTTGAAACGATCCCATGTCGATGTCCCTTCTGTGCATTCCAGCTGCATATACCATTGTTGAGCCAAATCCCCCTATCATGTGGTAAGCTGCTAACCACACCTTGTGGCCATCTTCTGTTCTTTGTCCCCAAAAGAATTGCTCGCATCTGTTTAGCCAAACCAGACGGTCTTCTTTGCCATCGTAAGTTGGGAACTCAATCTTGTAATAACGAGGGAATGTCGTAGTCTCATGCTGTGACAACACTGGAATAGCCGGAGCATAAGCTGGAACGAAGGGGGTCCCATGGGCCATTGCTGTTGTGTCGCCAAATTGCACCCTTGAGACATGGAGGCGAGTTGAGGAATTGTGGATGGCATGGAGGATTGCAACGCAGTAAAGTGTTGCGGCATCCCCATGGACAATGATGGCATAACTGATGCTAAAGTAGATCCTCTCCCCAGAGCCGATGCTCCCTGCGGTAGCAAGGGTAGACCAGCAGGTCTCGGAAGGAGGCCATCTCCAGTTTTGAGAGTCTTGATGCGTCCATTGAGAGCGGCCACCTCTTGATGAACCGTCGCCACTTCCTTGTGAAACGTGGCCAAACTGTCCATCAGCTGCTTGGCGAGATCCGCGATTGCTGTCTTCAAGTCATCATTCAACTTTTGGATATCCTCCTCGGAAGCCATGGCTGTGATCTTTCGCTCTGATACCAAATTGATGTCACCTGAATTACTATGCAGGTAATATGGATGAGTAACCGGTGGGCGAGGTCGCACACAGCGAGAAGGCGCTGTGGTGCAAAGGATAGATAACCAGAAGCAGCAGGGGTCGGAAGACAGGAGAGGAGGCAGAACTGGGAGAAGTAATCTTTATTCCTTGATCCCCAAATACAAGAGGTATCTCCTTTATATAAGATTTACATCCCTAGCATAACATAGATATCCTATTCTTACTATAATTTGGAAACCTATTTAAAGTATACTAAACCTTCCTGATACGATCGCTTGGCACCCGGACTCCTCTCCGATTACCTTCTGAAGTATTCCCCATTGTCAAACCGACTGTAGAATATCATCTTTTGCCGTTTGCTGCTGTGGAGTCCGATACAGCCTGCGGCAGCTTCCTTGATCTTCTTGTGTATGTTTTCCCCCAATAAGAGTCCACAACATGAGGCACCACCGCTATCCCCAGTCGGCATCCCGGATGTTACTCGGAATGATTTTCCGATGCTAGTCATCCGCAACGAGGATGACTAAACCGGTAGGATGATTATGCTCATAAAGGTCTGGAGACTGCTGCAATGGAAATGCCAATTTTGTATGTTCATCTTGATATCAACTGGAAATGCAGCACCTTCTGAGAATTTTGGAGCAAATGTGCATTTCTGCAAGTAGATTTGTTAGTCTCCTTGACAAACACACTTCTATTGGTTCTTAACAAATGATGTTTGTCAACTAAGCAGCTTCTCTGCTCCTCCAACTTTCTTGATTCTCTTGTCCTCGATTGTAACAATCTGAGAATTTGTTCGTTTACTGTAGATTCAAGGACCTTGTTCAATCCTTGAGCTTTTTCATCTCGGTCACCAACCAGAAGCAGACACTATCCTCTCTTCCTTTCGTTATTGTTACGTAGACGAAGGTGCAGCACGTATGCTACATTTTTAAATTCTCTGAGCTAAAGAATATGGAAAAAAAGGTGCTTCTCAGTACATTTTATTTCTAGCGCATCATCAGGTGCAAGCATAAGCTTCTCCAACGCTATCAAAGTATGTTGTAATATATGATTTTTCGAACAAATTTGCGAAGCCGTCTTAGCTCCATCAGTATGTACATCATATACATCGAAGTTTAGTGATGTCAAGGAGCTGGAGACACAGGGCACAAGGTATTGCAATTTAAAACACATCTCAGAGTCAGTTCCTTACAATTCTCGTGGACTGCAGCCATAGCGAAAAATCATATACATGCAGATACACGGTTTTCAGTTACCCCATCGTGAGGCAGGCAAAGAATTTTTCTATTAAATATCATTTTTTTAATAATACTAATAACCCCTCCTTAACTTTATTTCTAAATCTGACTTTTTTTTTTGCCAGGGCATGTCAGGAATCCCGAAGATCACCTGCAATGGTTCTGACGAACACACGCGAACACTGTAGCAGAAATGGCACGGCAACAGAAAGAAGAAACAAAATGGACTTTTGTGCTGCCAAAACTTGCAGCGTTTTCAGTCTTTCTTGCTGCTATTAATAAGCTGAAATCAATAAACATCAGGAGCTATTCTTACGCCATGCAAATCATGGCTGTAGACGCGGGCTACCCCGAGCTATTCTCGGATCCCCTAACAATGCACGGCTCCCACATAATCCGGTGAGCTCATGCATGATGACCAAATCAAAAGATGCAACAAACAAAACTAGGCACACAAGTTTTATTCTAACAAATCTCCCCCTAAACTTGATGTGCTTAACTAATTGAAATCATACCAATTTTGTCTCGCAACTCCTGAAACTTTGGTCTCGGTAGAGCCTTTGTCAGGATATCAGCAAATTGCCCTCCGGTGTTGATATACTCCGGCTTGATTTCCCCATTCTCCACGGCTTCACGGATGAAATGGAACTTCGTTTGAATGTGCTTACTCCTGTCGTGAAAAACAGGGTTCTTCATAAGGGCTAGAGCGGATTGGTTATCCACTTTGAGATCGACGACTTCAGGTGCAAAATTCCTGAGATCACCGAGAAGCCGGGCAAGCCAAATGCCCTGGCAAGCAGCTGTTGCAGCTGCGATATACTCCGATTCACAAGAGGAAAGCGCTACAACTCTCTGTTTCTGGGATTGCCAGCTGACCAGGTTTTTGCCGAGAAAGAACAGCACTCCTGTGGTGCTCTTGCGAGTGTCTATATCGCCGGCCATATCACTGTCGCTGTAGCCTTGTAGCTTCATCTCCCCTTCATTGGTGTAGCGGCATCCATGGTGGATTGTGCCTGCCACATACCTGACAATGCGCTTCACCGCTCCCAGGTGTTCGTCTGTGGGCTTCTCCATAAAGCGACTCACATAGCCAACGGCGTACGCGAGGTCGGGCCTGGTGTTCACCAGATAACGCAGACTGCCCACCAGACTCCTATATTCGGTGGCATTGACCGGCGACGCCGTGCTCTCCTTGCTGAGTCTTAGCCGGGGCTCCATGGGCGTGGTACAGGGATTACAGCCTGCAAGCCCTGCTTTCTCCACGATCCGCGACGCGTACGCCGCCTGGTTCAACGTGATGACGCCGTCTTCTTGATGCACCTCGATCCCCAAATAGAAACTTAGGGAGCCGAGGTCGCTCATCTTGAATTCATCCATCATCTGCCGCTTGAACTTGTTGATCATGATGCTGTCGCCGCCGACAATCACCAGGTCATCGACATACACACCCACCAGCAGCCTCCGGCCACCGTCGCCGCGCGCGTACAGCCCATGCTCCAGTGGGCTCTGCCTGAAGCCAATCTTCTTCAAGGTGGCGTCGAGCTTCGTATTCCAAGCCCTGGGCGCTTGGCGAAGCCCGTACAGCGCTTTGTCAAGCCTGTATACCTTGTTCTCCTCTCCGACAACCTCGAACCCGGGCGGCTGGACGACGTACACTTCCTCGACGAGCTCTCCATTGAGAAATGCCGACTTCACATCCATGTGGTGCGCCATCCATCCTTCTTGTGCGGCGAGAGTGAGCAGTAGCCGAACGGAGTCAAGCCGAGCGACCGGAGCAAACACTTCGTCGAAGTCCACTCCGGCACGCTGTACATACCCTTTCGCAACCAGGCGCGCTTTGTGCTTGACGACGACGCCCTGAGCATCCTTCTTCAGCTTGTATACCCATTTGAGGCCGATCGGCCGGTGTCCAGTCGGCAGATCAACGAGCCGCCAGGTCTTGTTTTCTTCAATTGAGGCAATTTCCTCAAGCATAGCGAGTCGCCATGCCTCCTCCTGCTCAGCCTGTGCGAATGACACTGGTTCTTCACCGCTCACCATCATCAGCTCCTCCTGCACCTCCCGGTTCGCAAGACCCGGCGGCGTGGCCGGGCCCAGCACACTGTCAATGCTGCAGAACCGGAGCGGCGCATCATCGTGGTCGGCGTCGAGGTTGTCTGCAGCTCCTGCTGGTGGCGACATGAACTCAACAGCCGGTGCGGCGCCACTTGCCGAAGGTGTTCGACATGGTGATGCAGCGCTCGAGTCAGGCGGTGGTGAAGCAGGCTCCCCCGAGTCCGAGCGCGTCATGGAAGTCATGTCGGGGTGGAACACCGAAGTATAATCGATGATGAAGTCTGTGTCGCCGCTGGCGTCTTGCTCGTCGCCCCAATTCCATTCTGCCGCTTCGTCGAACACAATGTCGCGCGAGACATGAACTCGCCGCGCCACTGGGTCGTAGGCTCTGTATGCCTTTGAGCCTGGTTCATAGCCAACGAAAAACATCGGCCGGCTACGATCATCCAGCTTCTTGGCGTTCGGGGTGGTCATCTTGACGTGCGCTACACAACCGAATGTTCGGAGGTGATGTATCGCCGGTGTGCATCCATTCCACAGCTCGTAGGGGGTCTTGCCGCCCACGCTCTTGGAAGATACCTGGTTCAGAATGTAGACCGCAGTGGTGATTGCCTCCCCCCAAAACATTCCTGGCAGGTGTTTGGCCTTGAGCATGCTCCTCGCCGTGCCCACCACGGACTGGTTGCACCTCTCGACGACACCATTTTGTTGAGGGGAATACGGTGCCGTAAGCTCGCGTCTCACGCCCAGCTCGGCGCAATACTCCTGGAAGTGGCTGACGGTGAATTCTCCCCCCGATCTGTGCGGAGAGCGCGAAGCTTATGGCCACTCTTCCTCTCCGCCGCTGCCTGGATGCGGCGGATTGCTGCCGGTGCTTGGTCCTTGGTGGGGAGCAACGCCACCCAAATGAACCGGCTGTAGTCGTCGACGAGCAGAAGGAAATAGCGGTTCCCGCTCGGAGTTGCTGGCGTGATGGGGCCGCAGAGGTCGCCGTGCAGCAGCCCGAGCGGCTCGGTGTGGCGGTATTCTGAGCTCTGCGGGAATGGACGTCGGCGGTGCTTGCCCGCCAAACAGGCCTCGCAGACCTGCTCCACCTGTTTGACAAGAGGCAGTCCGCGCACCAGCTGCTCTCGGCCCATTTTGCGCAGCGCGGTGAAGTTGGCGTGCCCGAACCGCGCGTGCCAGCGCCAGGAATCATCGCCGGCGCGAGCTGTCAGACAGACCGGCCGTGCGAGCGTGACGTCGAGCACATAGAGCCGGCCTGGACTGCGTCGAATCTTGGCAAGGAGCCGCATCTCTTCGTCCCGGATTCGCATGAACCCGTCCTTGACCCAAACGTCGAAGCCCGCCTCATCTAGCTGGCCGACGCTAATAATGTTCGCGGCAAGCCGCGGAAGGTAATAGCAGTTTGACAGGGTGCGATGCTCACCATTTTTGCGTTGAACAGCACTGTGCCGCATCCCTCAATCCGGACGACTGACCCGTCTCCGAGTCGCACGTTGCCGGTGATGCCAGTGTCGAGGTCGGAGAACGCCGCTCGGCAACCAGTCATATGGTTAGAGGCGCCGGAGTCGACGATCCAGCTTCGTGGATCTCGGTCCACTCCATCATCAATGGCAGCGAAGACCTCCTTCTCCACTAGCTCGACAGGGGCGTGCTGGAGCTGGCTTGGGGGCGATAGTACATGTGACCTGCCTTCTGACACGTCCTTGCGAGCCCGGGATTCAAACCCCCCTCCCGCGCACGCGAGAGGTTGGGCCCCAGCTTGTGCAGGTGTGGTCCGGCCCGCCGGCTGAACCTCGTCGAGGGTGTCGACGCTTCCCCCCGTGAGTAGCAGCAGCGTGGGTTCATCTGCTTCGGCCGCATGGGCTTGGTCCTCGCGCTTGGACTTGCTCCTGCAATCTTTGGCCCAGTGGCCATATTTGCCGCAATTTCGACACTTGTCGTCCTTGCGGGTCTGCCCAGAGTGCGAAGACTCCGAGCTCCCAGTCCCGCCACCGCCGTTGCGCCCCTTTCCACCGCGGCGCTTGGACCGATTGCCCATGCTGCTCCCGTCACCGCGTTTCCCCTCTTGTTCCTTCCTTCTCTGGCGTTCCAGCCACTCCGCCTCCGTCAGATAAAGGGTGCCGCCGGTGCTTGGGGAAGATGTGATTTGGCTTGAATCCTCCGCCGCCTTGAGTCTCCCGGTGACCTCTTCTAGCGACAAGGTGGAGATGTCGAGCAAGGTCTCAATTGAAAGGACAAGTTGATTGAACCTGGGGCGCGCGACGCGGAGATACTTCTCGACGACCTTGTTGGCGGGCTCCGGGTCGCCGAGGACGGCGAGCTGGTTCACAATGGTGGTGAGGCGCAGAGCGAAATCCTCCACGGTCTCGTCGCTGCGGAATGCGAGCGACTCATACTCCGCGCACACCTTCTGTGCGCTAGCCTTCCGGATGCGATCATTCCCGACACGCATCGTTCTGATGCACTCCCATGCCTCCCGGGCCGACGCTTTGGTCGCTAGGGTCCCGATCATTTCGGGTGGGACTGCGCTGCAGATTGCGTCGAGAGCCATCCGGTCTTCGTGCAGTTCGACGGCAACGCCACCGGGTTCAATCGCCGCCCACAAGTAGCGAGCCTGAAGCTTTATGTTCATGAGTAAAGCCCAGTCGTTGTAGTTCGTCTTGGACAGCAGAGGGTAATTCGCCGGGCCTCCACCCTCCTTGACCACGCGGTGAATCACCAGCCCGCGGTCGCTCCCGCCGCTGCCCGAGGCGCGGTCGCTCCCGCCGCTGCCCGAGGCGCGGCCGCCGGAGCCCCTTGGAGTGCGCTCGACCGGAGAAGACGAGCGACGGCGCGGCATCAGTACTCCCTCCTCTGCACAATCGCGAATCCACTGCTTGAGCCTCCGCTCTGATACCAATTGTCAGGAATCCCGAAGATCACCTGCAATGGTTCTGACGAACACACGTGAACACTGTAGCAGAAATGGCACGGCAACAGAAAGAAGAAACAAAATGGACTTTTGTGCTGCCAAAACTTGCAGCGTTTTCAGTCTTTCTTGCTGCTATTAATAAGCTGAAATCAATAAACATCAGGAGCTATTCTTACGCCATGCAGATCATGGCTGTAGACGCGGGCTACCCCGAGCTATTCTCGGATCCCCTAACAATGCACGGCTCCCACATAATCCGGTGAGCTCATGCATGATGACCAAATCAAAAGATGCAACAAACAAAACTAGGCACACAAGTTTTATTCTAACAGGGCACAGCCCGCGGAGTGGCAAATACACACTGCCATGCCATCAATTCTGTTGTAGCCAAAACTTAAGTGGTGGCATGCCAGTGTCGTGACCCAAACCAAAGGTCAGATTTGGAAATAAATTAGATGAGGGGTTATTAATAAAAATAAATTAAAATGGGTTAACTTGTAAAAATTGTTCATAGGCAAGTCAATGCAGAACTTCACTCACTGCAGCCATAGTGAAAATCATATACATTCAGTTTCCTTACAATTTCTACTGGAAGGAGGGGGCATACAGATGAGAACCGGTACTCGCAGTAGTTGAACATGTCAGTTCACATAGAACACGGACTCTGCCACATTGAAACGTCCAATATTAGGTCATGGAGTTGATCCATTAGGAGCTTTACGTTCTTATTTTTGCTTTCAATTTCCTGCAATAAATTAAATGTTTAGACAGATTTGCATTGTCTGATGTCCGAACACAGCATGACATTGCTTGCTTAACATAGAATCTATGAACAGAATTCAACATTGGGAAACTTGGAACTTCAAAACACCAACCAACCATGCATGAACCTCAGCGAATTCAATAAAAGCAATTTTTAAATCATCATGATAGACTGTCTTACGCACCATACAAGCATATAAGGCAGCATCGTAAGATATAGGATATTCAAGAGTACCTTTCGCAAAACAGATGCACGCTCTTCCAATTTCCCAATCTCAACTTCATCTGCTTTGTCATCTGTTGATCCAATCTCCTAAAAAAACACAGTCCTATTCATCAAGTACATATAAGAACAATAGCATTAAAAAAGATTATTTTCTGGTCATAAAAGAAAAGCAACTATAAAATTAAGTTATTTTCAATAAAATATTAAGCACATCAAGTTATAACTGCCTAGTTGTTGGTCATGTGCTATATTTGCTTCTCTATATTCTAGCCGTATGTAGCAATGTTAATCTGGTTCTCTTGAACAGAACATTAGAATTGTGTACAAGCTATTATAGAATATAGAGCAAATGTTTAGGTTGCATCTAATGTAACAAATGGAAGGGTGCATATTGGTACACTACGTAAGTCTTTGTAAAGTGCATTCCTCGTGTCAATATAATGTAGCCCAAAACTAATTGTACAAGTTTGTATTTCTAAAAGCAACACCATATCTAAGTATCTGACAAGCAGGTGAGGATTGATGACCAATCATTTCATGAGTGACGACATTGAGAATAGTTCCAGTCTTTTTGGACAAATGATGTTACTATTCTAGTGCTATAATCCTATTACAGTGAGTACTGAATAATGAGGTGAATCTCCACAAAAATAAACCGATATTACATATAGGCTTAATTTGACCAATGTTGACTAAGCTGAGTTACTTTTGATCATAATCACAAATGAATGATTATGAGAATCTGAGTGATCAAGGATTGATAAAATTTAGGTTTCCCAGATCCAAGGTAAAGAAATTGCAATGAATCTATAAAACCTTTTGTTCCTGACTTCCTATCCATGCCTTTCCGCACAAAGCAAAATTTTATCTTTTGTTTCCCCTCCATGGCTCCTTCACAAGGCATCATAATAACATCTCTAACTAGACAATGTAGCTGCAATTTGGTGGCCATAGAGGAGTGCTCCAGCAAAAGTTTCTCACTTATGAAAGAAAAGTCTTTCTCACATCAAAATCAAAAGAATTTTTTAAATAATATATTTTTATTCCAAATTACAGTAATATACCTACGTTTTTTTTATTTTTCACAAATAATCGTCTATTGCTCCACCGTTGAGCAACTTGGGCTAGTCGCCCAACAGTTGCACACCAGGTGTCTAAGTTGCCCACCGATTGAGCGACTAGATACTAATCACTCAATTGTTGAGTGACTAGTTCAAGTCGCTCAATGGTGGAGCGACACCTCAACAAACTGCGCACCCGTTAGGCAATTTAAAATAATGATAATATTATTTTATTAATCCGATGGAAATAATTGTGGGGGAAGAAATGGCATTTTTTGTAAGTAATACATTTAGCAAATCTTGTTTGTAGGTTGTCATTTTTTTAGAAATAAAAGTAAAGACAAGGTAGGTTGATTCGTTTGTGATTTTCGTACATTCTCAAGGGTACGAAATCTGTTAGACTCGCAATAACATTGTATGATCATCATATGTTGTTGTAGTGCGATAAATTTCTGAAGAATTTTGTGAGGACGATTGAGATAGTAATGATTCATAAGTAGGAAGGTAAATGATATTGTGATGCAACAGGGAATTCATACACGGAGGAGAACTTTGGATAAATGGCATAACGATAACAACACGGCAGTTAACCTGGCAAGGGGGTTATATGGCACATAGGCTAACGAACCAAGGACGGTACATGCATGCCTTTAGAGAATTAGAAATACATAGGGCATATGGACGAAGAGGGTTGAACTACTGCGTGGAACGTGGCCATTTGCCCTTGTGGGCCAGCTCGGCATTGTACTCCTCGCCTTGTGCCTTACCTTTTGCCACGATGGCCCTCTTCCACACCCTCTCGGCCTCCCGTTGCCTGGTATGCTCACGCTCCTGCTCCTCGTGTAGCCTCTCCCACCTCTTGTTCTCCTCCATCTCAACCTGCAACTCTGTGAGACTGTGAGGCGCCTTTAACGGCCCTCGTAGTCCTCCCTAGCCCACCTCTTCTGTGACAACAGCATCCACATGTCATAGGGGTGGATCTTGTCGTCGATCCACTAGCTGAAGTTGCATAGGGGCAACGGAACTATGGTGGGAAGAAAGACGTGGTTACGGCATAACGGGAAGCAAAATAGTGGTGTGCACTAAAATGCGATTTCATTACTGCCTGCTTGTAGCTCAATGTGTCAAACATGCGATCGGGGTAGTCCGCACAGTAGTTTGGGTAGCACCAATAGCGGTGTCCAAGGGTCAACTCGTCGGTTGATTTGACGCACTTGCAGACGTCCTGACACCAGCAAAGTGGTGGTGCCACCCCCATCTGGGGCCCTTCCGGAGGGTGTTCAGCGGGAATTAGGAGGGGGGCACGGCTCGACCCGAAATCGTTGGTTGTACTACGAGGCAGCCTCCTTAGAATGACGAGCTCCAGAGGTGGTTGTTGAGGAGGTGAGTGGTGTGTGTAAGACCGCTGACTAAACGCCCTGTAGCAAGCGGCGGTCTACTGGGGAGCCTCCTAGTCCTTCAAGAGCACGCAAATGTGCTTCCATTCATTCTCCTTGTCCATATTATCTAGGTAGTGTTGTTGGTGAGGAGTTCCTAGCCAAGTAGCGTTGTATTTATAGCAAGAGTGGACACAGCTGTGGTGGCTCCATTTGCGATGAGGCACGAATGTGTTTCGCGTCCATGTGCCATGCTCTTCGAGGAGGAAGCTTGCCGCAGTTGAGTGATCACGTCCTGCTTTACAGAGCAAGGTCATGTCCTGCTTTGCAGAGAGTGGTCACGTCCTGCTTTGCAAAGAGAAGTCATGTCCTGCTGTGTAGAGAGTGCTTACATGCTACTTTGCAAAGATAGGTAATGACAATGGATTGATACTGCACATGAAATTAAAGTTTGCAATTACGATGCAATTAGTTCCACACTGCCTACAACAAGCAAAGTACTTACTGAAGTACAAGTTACAACATGATAGCAATTCTAATCTTAGTTCCTACTCGTTGGCAGGCACCTTGCAACTTCTTGCAGTGTGGCCTTTCTGGCCACAGCGGCCGCAACGTTTACCCGCCACTCCAGCTTCCCCTTCGTCCATATCGTTCCTAATACGACGACTCTACCGACGGCCCTTCCCACCCTTCAATAGGTCGAGATCCGGAATCTAAGTTCTTTGTGCAATATCAAACGTGGCAAAGTTGCCCATAACCCTGAAGCCTCTTAGCTCGCCGCACCATGCCTGCAACACCCTCTCCTTCATGAAGTACTCTGACATGGAGTTTGATGGGTCCATGTTAATATTCCCGCATGAGGCGAGGACATGAGAGCATGACTTATGAAGGAGCTTTGGCTTGTTGCATGTGCAGCTAGGTTCATTCACATGATCTTCAAGGCACACTTCGTAGGTAATAAGAGAGCGAGCCGTCCCAAATTCGGCTCTGTCCCGAAGGAGCACGTCGAAACAATGCTCCGTATTGCCCATCACGAAGACTGTGTGTGACTGACACTTCTCGGTTTTGGCCTGCATGTACACTGTAATTTTTGAGCAATACGATGTATGTGGCTTGGCTGCATGAAGTGCCGCATTTGCATGTTCCCTAAAATACCCGATTGTACCTGGCAGAACGCCTTCCACGATGGCAACGAGGGGCAAAGAATAGACGCTCTTAAGAACCCAGTTGTACACCGCCGCAAGGTTAGTGGTCATTATGCCGTACCTCGCACTGTCCGTGTCGTGCAACAAGGACCACTTCTCTAATGGCTCGGCCTCAATTCAATGAGAGAAGCACTTAATGTTCTTTGAGGTCCTCCATGTCACACCAGGAGGGTCAAGCTCTAGCAATAGTGCGAGGAGTTTGGGTTGCGCTACCTCAGGAATGGGCGGACGCTTGTTACTCTCGACAACGTGATTCCTGGTGTGCTCCTCCAACATCTCCCACAGCGCATCGAATTTACGCTGCTGGTTCTGCATAGCCAGCCTCTTGAACAGCTTCATCAACAGTTACTGCGAGAACTGCTTGAAGAAGTTAGCCCCCATATGGCGAATGCATCATTTGTTCCTCATGTCTGGCCAAGGGAACGGCTTCTTGGGGTCTTACTAAAGTTTTCTGATGGCCTTTATCATCCTAGGGTAGCGATCATGTATTATACCAACATCAAGCCGTACCCTAACTACTCCCTCCTTCAGATGTCGAAGGAACTACAACCAGTAGTTGAAATTATCACTTTCAACGAATGTGATGACCAAGGGCAGAATCTGATTATTGCCATCAACACCAATTGCTCTCAGAATCTGTCCTTTGTATTTCCCAGTTAGAAACATCCCGTCGACTAAGATCACGGGCAACATATGCCTGAAAGCGTCGATGCAAGCACCGAAGGCTATGAAGGCCCTCTGCAAAACCATAAAACCTGGTGGTCTTCTAGATGGCTTGTCCTTTATAGCAATGTATGAGCTTGGATTCATGTTCTGTAGCACCTGGAGCATACGAGGAAGGTTGTCATAAGCCGCCTCGAAAGAATCGAACCTCCTTTCCAAAACCTTCTGCTTCGCATGCCATGTCTTCGCGTAGCTAATCTTGTACTTGAATTTTTGCTCGATAGCCACCATGATGTGATTGGCCTACAGATCCTTCTTCACTATATCTTCGTACATGAGATTGGCTACGATGGTGGACGTTAGGTTGCGATGCTTCAACAAAACACTACTGAGCACACAGGAGTGCACCTCTACCTTGGTGACAATCCGGTGAGTCTCGTACTTAAGTTTACGTGCGTGCACGACCAAGGACAACAATTCTGCTCACAGACTATGGTGTACTGCTCCTGGATGGATTTTAGGACCTGAAATGTCCGCTGCATAGACAAGGCACACACTTTAATGGCATCCTGCAGTGATCCCTTGTCAACAAACATTGCATGAAGCCGAACCTCCGTACCATAGTACTCCCACGGTGATTCATGCTCGTCGTGCACAACAAGACCCTCAACATCCACCCTATTCCATCCCTGCGGCATGGGACCTTCGTCCTCATCGGAAGAGTCATCGCCATCCTCTTGTAAAACTTCCTCCTCAGTCTAGGCCGTCAGGTTATCGATCTCCATCTGATATACTATGCTGTTGACATACTCCCCTACGTCCACCTATCTAGTGGGTTCAGCGTGCGTTGTGCGATCTTCCTTCTACCTCAGTAACATCTACATCCGCCTGTCCAGTGGGCTCAAACTGCAGTGTGCGATCTTCCCATTCTGCCTCTGCAACATCGGCTACAGCGTACTCTTCATGAACCACGTGTTGCGCACCCAAACTGCTCCCACCAATCGGATAATAGCCGTCGGTAGGGCCTCCTGCGACTCCTTTCGAATATGCTTGCACAAGTAGCATGCACTCGTATTCATGTCGCCGATAGCCTTCCACAAAGCCCTTAAATACAACCATGCGCATCTGTCTCCTCAACTCCCATCGAATGTGCGTGGAAGACCAACTCCAAAGCCCATATAGGACGACACTATACACCTCGGGGTCCAAGGAGAAGCTGCATGTGAGCCAGCGCAAGACATGTCCAATTAGAGCATTCTCTGCGTCCGAGTGTACCAAATTGACTTGCAGGAAACCACTCAGGTCAACACCGTATAGACTTTCACGAATTGAGCCAACACCATAATGCACTTTTAATCTTGTGGGCTCGAACATAACTGATTTCTCACTGCAAATATTACCATTTATCAATATACATTCACCAAATACGTGTTAAGCCAATAAGTAGCGACACGTTGCCTACATTTGGATAAGGACAAGAATGGATGAGACTATTATCTTCACGCGAAGACCTTCTCTCTTTATCAATGAGCTTCCTTCGTCTTACTCTCTTACCTTACGAGCTCCTCTCCCTCTCCCAAGCTCCTCTGCTTCCCCCCCCCCCCCCCCCTCTTTCTCTCTTCTCTCCTTCTCCCCCTCTTCACTTCCCCTCTCCTTCTCTCCCTCACCTTCTCTCCTTATCAACGAGCTTCCTTCGTCTTACTCTCTTACCTTACGAGCTCCTCTCCCTCTCCCAAGCTCCTCTGCTTCCCCCCCCCCCCCCCCTCTTTCTCTCTTCTCTCCTTCTCCCCCTCTTCACTTCCCCTCTCCTTCTCTCCCTCTTCTTTTCACCTCTCCCAAGCTCATCTTATTCTCTCCCGAAAAAATGGTGAAAGAGACCATAAGGGGGTCGGATGTACCTTTTTTAGATGCAGCCCTTCCGTCACCAAACGGTTGAGCCACTATAGGGATTAGTCGTCCAATGGTTGAGCCACTATGGGGATAAGTCGCCCAACGGTTAAGTGACTAGGGGCTAAGTCGCTTAATGATTGAGCAACTAGGGGCTAAGTCAATCAACGGTTGCACGCCAAGTGTCCTGTTGGGTGACTAACTTAAGTCGTTTAATGGTGGAGGGACAGAGGATCATTAGTGTAAAATAAAAAAACGTAGGTATATTACTCTAATTTGGAATAGAAAATAAATTATTTTAAAAACTATAATTTGGAATAAAAAATAAATTATTTTAAAAACTATAATTTGGAATAAAAATAAATTATTTAAAAAATCAAAATGCAACAATTTCTTGGCGCCACTACATAGCAACACGCCAAAATACCACCATCATCTCACAGCAAAATTTGATTTTCCATGGCCATTGTGCCAACAGTTTCTTGCCTAGTCAACAGAGCAGAAGCAAACACCTAAATCCATCTTTCCCCGTGAATCCTTTTCCCAGGAATTGCATACAAGATTGGATACTTTTGACCGGTATGTAAATCTCACCTGAGAGAAGGAGGATACTGCGGTGATGGACGCGCGCAACGCCGCCACGGCCGTCTTGTAGCGGTGCCTCGCCTCGTCCAGCGACCCGCCGGGGCCAGGGCCGCCTCCCCCGCTGCCGCCGCCGCTAGCCGCGTCAGAAGAGGGGTCGGACTCCGCGGCGGCAGGCGGGTGCTGTTGCTGGTGGTGAGAGGAGGAGGAGGACCAGAGAGCGGGGTTACAGAGCTCGTGGTTGATGGAGGTGAGGATCTGGAATGCCGCGGCGATGGCCTCCTCCAGGTGCCGCTGCCCCTCTCCCGCCAGCTCCTGCCGCCACCGCGCCTCCTCCAACTCGGCCATGTGGCTCGCCGGAGTTGAGCACGTTTCCCTAGAGCCGGAGTTGAGCACGTTTCCCTAGAGTTAAACCCCTATCGCCTCTCAGGAGCTCGGAAGTCGGAAACTGATGGGTTTGGGATTCTGGGAGGAAGGGAAGTTCAGGCTTCAGACAAGTTTTAATGGGCTGCGATTCTTTACTGGGCCTCTTGGCCGAAACAGTTTCGGCGCAATTGCAACTTGGGCTCACAGCCTGAAAATAGACTCCTTTCCGTTTGTTCTTTACTGGTCTGAAACACAAGTCATCACCCTTCAAGGCTTCACCAAAAGGAATGGCAGGAGAATTTCTTCAGAGCAAGACTTGTTAAATTGATACGTGATATATCGAACAGAGTTGAGTTGAACCTCACCTGCTTTGGACTGTGGAGTTGAGTCTGTCCCAGATTGCCTCAAGAGTCAAAGAGCTTGCATTGCGCGATGTGCCCTGAATGCCTGAATGTACATTTCTCAGTTCTTGCAAGTAGTATCCTCAACAGCAGCTGCATCAGAATCTTGCTTGGAGTTCAGTACTATGTTCCTTCCAGCCCTGTAAACTGCTAATGCAAAAACCAGTTAAAATCACTCTTTGTCTACTGCTTTATTTGTATGACTGCATCTTCCTTCGTTTATAAGCTGAGATGTTAATAAATCTTCTTTTAGGCCTTAGCTGTAACAAACCGAAATTTTGTAAAATTTTTAATTTTCTTGAAATTTGGCCATATTCGAAAAACTTGCCCAATTTGAAATTTTTCCTGCTAAATGTGCTTTCCTTTCTTGGCTTCCCGTCTTCTCTAGTCATTGGCGCCCTTCGCAAAACACACCACCTCCCCTCCACCCGGCTCAATTTTGTTCGCCACCATTCCTTGCACACCGCTACGACCCCCTGGTCAACCGCCGTACCCCGCCCTAGCACCACCTAACAGCCTCTATCACACCATTTAATGCTCATCTTGTCATCTTGGCCACGCGCCATGGCCGCCTCGCCCCATTTTGCCGCCACCACCATCCCTTACTCTCCCAACCGTCAAGCTACACCCGTTAATTTTTACACCCAACCGTGCAACCACAAGTTTAGTATGGGATAGACCTAACTAACTGATTTATTTTGTTTCAATATCCTGGTAAAAATGATGGAGTGAGCTTATAGGGGTCACTGCCTAGGAGGGACCTAAAAGATCTCTGCCCTTGAAGAGTGCACTCGACCGATGAGTTAACAACGGGGACCCTCGGCACTGAGGGTTTATACCTCCGGAATAGGGAAAGTATTGGCACTAAGTATTATAAATGCATTGTTATGATTTCTCAGTCACATGCCTATGAAAGCGTGTAATGGCTGATATTATGATAGAATCATATCTTGTGGGTAAAGTTGTACACCTCTACAGAGTGTTATAATCTATTTGAATAGCTGTGCACCTGATCATAAACAAAGTGTGGAAATACCACAGTGTGTAGTTTTCACAAAAAAAGTTACTGGTTAATAGTGCTTACGAATATGGAATAGTGTCCACAAACTAGACATGGTAAGTAGCTATGAGGAGAGCTGCTCCCACAAAGTTAATTGAAATTGAACATTTTGATTTTAGTTAAAAATGGCTAAGTTATGGGTTTGAAAATTAGCTATGATATGGTGTTCGACAAATTGGTTTCACACTAAAGAAACATAATACCATCCTTTGATTAAACCTTGCATATAAATAATAGTTTTATAAATACATTTTGCTATAGGGACTTGCCGAGTACTTAGTATATTTAATTTTGCTTATTTTCATTAGAACAGATATCAGAAAAAGAAAGGATGTTTTAGTTTTCGTGTTAGGGTTAGAACCGCAATCAAGCATTTGTGTGGATTTCTTCGATTCTTCTAAATTAAGTTAAAGTTTTGGACTTAGACGTCCGTAAAGTTGTTAAAGTTGACCGCTATATCATATTTTAATTAAACTAACCTTTTTTAAATATTTGCGAGCAGATATGATATTCTTTCTGTCAGTAACTAAACTCCTGAGCTGTTGCGAGAAGTATGACGGACCTGTTCACAAAAATAGTGTGGTTAACTTAGTGAACATGGAGCGCCTGTCTGAAGATTCAAGAAACTGCAGAACTGCGCTGGCAGTAAATTCTATTTCTAGTGGCTCAACCGCTTGAAATCTCTTAGGCTGCTAGATATGCTGCTTCACTGTGATCTTAGCTAGTTCCCTAGCAGCTGCATCTACGAACATTAATAACTAACCATTTTTTACCCTGGACTGAAAATTCAGCCGGTGAGAATCTCCTGCCATGGGCCATATGATAAGCTGCATGTGATGATGTACCGAACAGTGTTGAGTTGAATCTACTGTGGAGTTCAAGACTGTTTCTGAACGGAATAGAGTTCAAGATTGTCTCAAGAGCTCCCAATCTCCCATTGCACTAGGTGTCCTAAATGGACAATTCCAGTTCTAGCTAGGAGTATTCTCAACAAACAGCTGCATCACTGTTGCTTGCAGTTCAGTAGTCAGTACTCAGTACCATGTTCCTTTCAGCCCTATCAACTGCTAGTTCGAAAACTAGTTAAAATCACTCTCTGTGTTCGTCTGTATAGGGATGTGGTGCTGCAATGCTACTAGTATTTTTGTATGGCCGAATCTTCCTTTATTTATAAGCTGAAAAGTTAAATCCTTTAGACCTGAAGATTCTAAAAACTGCAGAACTGAGCCTGGCATTAAATTCCAGTGGCTCAACTGCATGAAATCTCTTGTAGGCTTTTTAGTTTATGCTATTTCACTGTGATTTTAGTTCCATAGCAGTTGAATCGATGAACATTAATAACTACCATTTTTTACACTGTCCTAAAAATTCAGCCAGGGGGTGGTTGTACTCACAAACTATCTGCAAACACAGCCCTAGAAATCTGCCTCTTTTCTCTTGTGGCTCCCCAATGCAATACTGAATCTTCTAGTCTTTTCAGCTTCTGATATACGGTGGTCATCAAATTGGACTTCATGTTAAGTTTTTCCTTTGAAAAGAAAGCCAAAGTGAAACAAAGTGAAAGGTTGCTCAGTTCAAGCGAACTTGCAGACCCCAGCAACCAACAATTGAGACCGGAGTGTGTTCTAAAGGTTCAGCTGGTACTTGGTACAGCTGCTGCTATTGTTAAAACTACTGAATCCTGGAAGTGAATGATAAACAACATTCTCAATTGTTCATTGCATCCAGGACTCCAGGGCTATATTTCTGTTGCTTGCATGTTCCACTAGTACTCTATTGCTCTTGATAAAACTACTAGAATCTTGAACTCAAAATGCAAGACATACAACATGCTCAGTTGCCCATTGCAATCACAAATAAACAACTCCAACCTCTAGTCTCAAGGGCAGGAGGCATTTCTCTTGTCTGCATGCCTCTGTGGTCCAACGAGCAGCTCCTGAACACAGCTCCACATTCACCTACAAGATCATTGGTGCAAGATAGATTCTGACTACTGCAGACTGCAAGAACAAACAACTAAGATCTCTCGAACTTCTGCCATCCTACATTGCATTCAACTTCTTCTGGAACTGCCGCACTAACTTCCAACAGTGTGTGACCTTCAGCAAGATTCACTTGCAGTTGCAAAAAAGGCCCGATGAAATCCTCAGACTGAGAAGTCCATTCTAAACATTCAGCTGCCGCAAGAACAAATGCCAAGATCTAGGGACCGCTCAATTTGCAGTTTCAGTGCTCAGTTTCCAGTCGCAAAGCTCTTATTATGCACCTTACTTATAATTGCAGTTTAGCATGCTTACTCAAAAATGCTCCACTCTGTCTACATGCTTCTGAACATTGATGGACAATTAGATATGCATCTTCTCTATGATGACAATGTTCTGTGATAATGTCTACTGAGTTAATAGCCACTGCAATAGTACTAGTACTAGTACTAGTGTCAGTGTTGTATTTTTTTTTCAGATGGCAGTACAAAAATCACAAAAAAGGTGCCGGTCAATGATGATGTAGAGGAGGGTACTTAAAGAGAAACATGAAGGGTGGGTCCCACGTATGGAAAAAGTTCCGCCCACGCATACACGTACATAAGCACGGCTGCACAGGGTATCTATCAAAAAAAAAGAATAAGGGTTAGAGAGACTTTTCCTGTTAGGTAGTTGTGATTTTAACCCTAGACTGTACTGTGAAAACCCCAGAACGCCCCTGGCATCTGGTTAAGCCAACTGCAACAGTAGGTTACTGACATGAGTTTACTCAAATGACCCGAATAAAGTGCCGGATACGTACACGGGTTATACACGTATAGAGAGTGTGTCTCTATGCTGTGGGACCCACCTGAGGGATATTTATGACCCCTTTCACATGTGGGTGCCCCTCTGTGAACATCAAAACTCCAGCCAAAAATTAAGCCTTAAAACCCCCCAATTAAATTAAATATGCATCATCCAGCATTGGAATTTGCTTTAATAGTGCTGTTTGTTCTGGTGAAATGGCAGAAATGCCCCCTGTGTGAGGCTTAGCCATGGACCATGGTTAAGTTTGGGCAGCTATGAAAATTAATTTTTGGCATCAAATGAGGGCAAAGTTCAAAACTTTTAGGGCACGGAAACAGATTGGAATTTTTTTACAGATGACCTACTTTTTTTCCTACTAGTACCCCCGCTATCAAAATTTTTTTTGGCAGTTTGACTAACAGTTTAAGCCCAAAAAAAGTCCTGTTTTTTAAGCCCTCAAATAAATTTTGGGGAAAAATACAATTTTGGGGCGCTCGTGGCTTGGGATCCTCCTGAATTCGCGCGCATGCTCGGACCAATTGGCCCAGGTACTTCCTAGATCGATTCCTCTCCTTCTTAGCTCTCGATCGAGCTGCGTTTCGGAGCTGGCCGTGGTGTCTGGCGGCAGATCTGGGCACCTAGGGTTTGGGGCCGGTTCTTGGAACCCTCCAATTTTTTCGGGTTGGAAGGTCAGAATTGTACCTAGATTGGTGTTCCGAAGGAGGATCGCGCGGATCAGTAGGTTTCTTGGTCCGATTGGAGCTGGATTGGAGGATGCCTTGTGCTGATTTGGGATTTCTAGGACTTGTTTTGCTCGCCTTTTCCGGTTTTGAGCTGCTTTTCGGAATTGGGTTATGAGATTTCGTAGTTTTGTGAAGGAAAGTTTGGATCTTTCGCTGGAAAAGATGTATTGTTTGTTCCTCAGTTTAGGCATGGTGGCTTGTTGTTTAGTTTAGCTTTAGCTCTTCATCTGCTTAGCAGCTGCTCGAGAATAGTTTTGCTGTCCCAAACTAAGTTTTCTAAGGTAAATGGGAGCACTTCTATGAAGAGAGAATTTTGAATCAAGTGAACTTGGCTGTTTCAAAGTTCCTTTTTGGTGCAAATTTTAGTGGCTGATGTTTTAGTTCGTCCAATTCACTTATTTCTTATGTCCGTTCTAAAAGATTCCTGACATCGTCGTATTTCATGCAGATCGTGGCGTGGAAAATCTCATGACTTTTGGATTTAAATGATGCAAGGAGTATATTAAGCCCTTGGGTTAGTGGTTGGACTTGGGCTCCTTGGTGCCTGCTCAAGACTGACTAATCGAATCTGAAGGTGAAGATGAGCGTGGAACAGAATACCCGTGACTTGATGGACGAAGCCCTCAAAGCAAGGGATGCAGCAGAGAGGAAGTTTCATGCGCGTGACATCAAGGGTGCACGGAGGTCTGCAATCAAGGCGCAGAACCTATGCCCGTCGCTTGATGGCGTATCTCAGATGGTCTCAACGCTTGAAGTTCACCTTGCATCGGAATCAAAGATTGATGGAGAGAGCGATTGGTACCGTATCTTGTCTCTAACTGCTTCTGCTGATGAAGAGGAGGTGAAGAAACAGTATAGAAAGCTAGCTGTCCAGCTGCATCCCGACAAGAACAAGTCGGTCGGTGCTGAGGGTGCCTTTAAACTTATCTCGGAGGCATGGAGTGTGTTGTCTGATAAGAGCACGAAGATGCTCTATGATCAGAAGAGGAGAGATCATTCTATCACAAATGGGGCCAATGGTTTGTATACTTATGATAAGAAAGCAAACAAGCGAGCTCGAAAGAATGCCGCCGCCGCTGCAGCAGCAGCTGAGGCTACTACTCATCCTGTGGCACTTGACACATTCTGGACATCATGCAACCGCTGTCGGATGCAGTATGAGTACTTGAGAATTTACCTGAATCACAACCTTCTGTGCCCAAACTGCCACCATGCATTCATGGCTGTAGAGACTGGTTATCCTTGCAATGGAACCAGTTCGTCGTTCTCCTGGTCAACCAAGCAGCAGCAGAACCACAATACCACTAAGCATTCATATAGCTCAGCAAGCAGAACCTCTAGCATTCCAGGCACAGGACATGGAGTATACCAACAAGATAACACTTACGCATCCTACAACAACCAAAGTTTCCAGTGGAATCAGTACTCCAAGACAACAGGTGTTGCTGGTGCAAATGCTTACAGCACGCAGGCCTCAGAGAAATCGAAAAGAAAACATGAGGAGAGTTATATATGCAATTATTCTTCAAGTGGCAATGAGTATGGGCAGGAGAGACCTACGTCGGGGCGTGGGCGGTTTTCAAAAAGGAGGCAAAATATTAATAATGGTTATGCTCCTGTAGATTGTAATGGAGATAACAAGGAGACTGTGGCTGCAACTGCAGGAACAACTGCGTTAGCTGACGTGGGAAGGGCTAATGGTACTTCAGTGGAGAAGTTTAGATCTGCAGTAAGCGGAAGAAGAGCTAATGTCTTGAGGGAGATCTTCCAACTGGACACCCGGAGTCTTCTTCTTGAGAAAGCCAAGGCAGCAGTCCGTGAAAAGCTACAAGAATTGAACATTTCAGCGTCTACCCAGTTTGCAGAAAAAGGGAAAGCAGAAAGAAAAGAAAAACACATTGACAACAATGTAAAGGTGAATGGCGTCCTCTCTGATAATCCAAGCCGCAAATTCAAGATGTACAACTCAAAAGATACTGATGTTGAAATTCCTGCAACTGATGAAAAGAATGTGGAACAGAAGCGTGTGCCTGTGTCCATCGATGTACCAGACCCAGACTTCCATGATTTTGATAAAGATCGCACAGAAAGAACTTTTGACAATGATCAGGTATGGGCTACATACGACAGTGAAGATGGCATGCCTCGTCTATATGCAATGGTGCAGAAAGTTATTTCAAGGAAGCCTTTCAGGATCCGAATGAGTTTCCTCAATTCCAAGGCCAACAGTGAATTGGCACCAATTAGCTGGGTTGCCTCAGGTTTCTCAAAGACATGTGGTGATTTTAGGGTTGGAAGATATCAGATTACCGAAACGGTCAACATCTTTTCCCACAGAGTTAGCTGGAGTAAAGGTCCTCGGGGAATTATCAAGATTGTTCCGAAGAAAGGTGATACATGGGCTTTGTACCGCAACTGGTCTTCTGATTGGAATGAGCTTACACCTGATGATGTGATATACAAGTATGAGATAGTAGAAGTGATCGATGATTTCACTGATGAGCTAGGTGTGACTGTCATCCCATTGCTGAAGGTCGCTGGTTTCAAAGCGGTCTTCCATAGGCACACGGACTCTGATGTGGTTAGAAGGATACCAAAGGAAGAGCTTTTCCGCTTTTCACATCGGGTTCCTTCTCGTCTGCTCACTGGGGAAGAAGGCAATAATGCTCCAAAAGGGTGCCATGAATTAGACACTGCTGCGACTCCAGTCGACCTTCTTAAGGTTATTACAGAGGTTAAGGAAGATGCCACAACAGAAATTTCTGAATAGAACTCTACTTCTCCGGCCTCTGAACTTGGATGCCTGAAGTGTCAAAATGCACTTCACTGAACATGATCGATCAACGTCATTTGGCTCTTTAGCTCTTATCATATCACCTAACTTTTGGCTGGATACTTCGACTATATTGCCAGGGCAAACAGCTAATGTTGAAGACTCCTGACTATTACCTTTTTGGGCATTTCTAACATTTAATTTTATTGTAATACGGCTATCGCATAGAGAAAGATAATCGGGATGCACTTATGGTGATGAGGCCACTTGTCAAAGGGATGGCAAGCCTCATGACTTCTGTGAGGTGTCACTCTTCCTTACTCTGTAAGGTACTGTAGTTCTGCATACGAGCTTAGTTTGAGACAGCTGCCAGGCTTCTCACTGTACCCGCACTGCTTGTACTCATTTACTTGTTATGTTGTATTTCCTTTAATCCATAGTATTCTCTGCTATAATTTATCAAATTCGTTAATTCTGATTGAACACTGGGAACTGGTTGAGAACATTAATACAATATGTAGTTCTGTGGTGCTCTAATTATTTGCCCCCTTTTATCGATTGTTCAAGATTGATACGCAGATGTCTTCAGCTTGAAATCTCACAAGTGGTTTGAAAATGTGTATTGTAGTTCGCTTCCCCCTTGCTACTTTATCAGAAAAAAAAAACTGATGATACATTGCTGGGAAAACAAACTTGCAGTGTTTTTCTAAGCAAACCTTACTTGTTCATGATTGCTTTGAGTGGTAGTAAGGATCTGTGGCACAGCCAATTGTGATGGTGTTTTCTCCCCTGTTGTGTTCGAGCCTTGTGGCATAAGGTAAGGAACGATACTTTGCATCAGCTACTAGTCAGACGTTAGAGTTCGTAGAAACCAACATTTCCCGTCTTTTTTCATGTACTGATTGTCGCTAGCACTGATGTTTTTAGGTGCTCTGTTCTCCCCTGTGCCTGTATTTCAGATTGGTATAATAGTTCTAATTTACACCAGCATTTCGGTTTGGTTCTATTGATCAAACAATATGTAGTGGTAAATAAAAGGGGTAAAAGTAAAAGGCTTAAGACTTCATTTGGAATGCAAGAATTTCGGGAAATATAAAGAAAAACCCCCGCGGTCTAAACAGTGCCTTAGCCGGTTAAGCGCGTGTATGGAATGTAGGTATTAATAAAAAACGGTTCAATATCTGTAAAAATTTGAAAAAAAAATTCCGGCATCCATACGAGGCCTGAAGTACTAAAGTACGGGATCAACATAGTGACCTTCAAGGCTTCAAGTCTTCAACCATGGGCTGATGGTTCATGATATTTTCCAGGATCAAACAAAGATAATGATGTGAGGCAACTACACAACCATGATCGATGGATTGACTATTAATGCAGAGTAGCTCAGCAAGAATTGAGATAGCAGACACTCAGCCGAAGACACAACATCTTATCCATATCCCTAAAGGTCCAATAACAACCACAAACAGCCAGTATGCAACAAATCGCTATCTGTGGAAAGAAGTTGAATCTGCTTACATTGAACACGATTTTTGGTACAAATATCTAAAGATTCAATACATTTCATTTCTAATTTCGCAAATTTCTCCCACCGGGTAACAACTACGAGACTAAAAGGCAGCATTAGCTAGATATCGATCACAGAAGTAACCAAGTTGCAACACTGGCATCGAACATGCATGCTGTCTCACCGTCTCATGCACCCTCTGTAAGTGTACGCTTTGATGTACTGATGTATAGAACTGCATTCAGAAGACAATTATAAGAAAATATATAATCTGAGAATATTAATAGATTTGTTGTATAGGATTTTGCTCGGTATACACACCGTTGTTTCCTCTTATAAAAGCATCACCGTATTTGTTCTTCAGCTGACCATTCACATACTCTTCTGTTTGCTCCATTGCAATGTTCATATACCCATCCAGACAAGCCAAAATACCTGGTTTAGATCAGATAGAGATGAAAGACATTGACAATCAACCTCTATGTAAGCGCCATGGAATGATCACTTTGTTATAACCAAATTTTGTTGTAAATCATTCGGATCAAAAAAGAAACAATGGGGAAATATGTTTTAGACATCGGTATGGTCTCCAATAGACACCTTTGACAATTATTTTTCCAATTAAATGTTAGCAAAAAGCCAAAAACTATTTAAAATATAATGATATGGAAATCAATGCATTCTGACATGGAAAACACACAATCTATTGTCAGTGTCAGCTATCACTTTTTCCATAGCAATATAGTCTGCCACCAATTGTCAGCACAAGTGTAAAAAGAAGGAATATGTGGAAATCAATGCATTCTGACATGGAAAACACACAATCTATTGTCAGGGTCAGCTATCACTTTTTCCATAGCAATATAGTCTGCCACCAATTGTCAGCACAAGTGTAAAAAGAAGGAATATGAAATGAGATCATTCAAGAGATTTAAGTTGTTTAACTCTACTGCAAAAATGTGCATAGCACCACCAGACCACCATAACTTTTGTACATACATGTTCCGCTTTGTTTTGAAGTTTGCATAGAATGAGGTAATCAAACAGGTTATATATCCAACACTAGTGCATGCTCCTTAAACAGGACTACAGGACATGTGAAAGTTTAAAAGCGTAAAAGCAAACAGTCTTCTCAAATAATTTATGTTCACAAAAGGTCCCTGTATTCTAAGAAAAGGAGCATTTAATTCTCTCTGTAAAAAACGGGGATTGAGTTCTTATACAATTACACTCAAATCAAATATGGCACTTAGGCTCCTCCATCTTATGCAGCATTATTATTTTATTCTTCTTCAGTTTTTTGATAAGGTGGAAAGGCTGAATTGGTTGAATTCAGGGTCATGGTGTACAGCCACAATCCTGTGTATAACACATCTTCTACTAATTAACTTGCTCCTTCATTTAAATCTCAAAAGTAACTCTACAGGGAACAAAACAATGTTTCAGAGAGTTATTCATCTTTTTAAAATTTTTGAGGACCAAAACAGTCAAAATACAACAATTTTATTTTAAAGCCAGAGTTACATACTTACATCCAAACACCCAGGTCATGTTTGGCCCAACTCTGTCTTCTCCACCTTCAGAGAAGAAGCTCATACTCCAAATTACAGTGTTTGGCCAATTTTCTGGCAGAAAACATCATTTGCATTTTGGCCAATTTTATCCTCAGCTCTGAATAATAACTACCTATAAGATTCCTTTATTCCTATAAATACCCCCTTCCTCACCCTTATCTGTTCTGCGCTCCCCCTGATTCGACCAAACAAACCAGATCGATCCGCACTCCACAATGATGAGGGGCAAGGCCCTCCCATAGGCGGCACACTTGACAGTGTGGTGGTGCAGCAGCAAGGCCCTGAAAGCACAGTGGTGAAGCTCCCAATGACAGTGGCGGTGGGTTGGATAACGTTCTATGAAGCGAAGATGGCACAGTGGAGAGTAGCAGAGAAGCCACGCAACCCTGGCTTCAATCCCTCTCTGTAAATCAGACTCCAACTTTGACAAGCTTCTGGAGGAGCTCCCCACTTGGCTGGGCAGCACTAGCTCCTGCTGATAAGCCCAAATCTGGAGCCCAGTCAAATGTGCCCTTCTTTAGCTCCAACTTCTCTTTTGGAGCTAGAGCTGAAGCTACGAGAAGTTGGTTCCTAAGCTGTGCCAAACAAGGCCTAGGGTGGACATCAGTGATGAGGGCAAGGGAAGACATCATCAATCTAGATCAAGCAAGCACATATGCAGTTCTGTCCATCAAGTTCACGAACATATCCGCACCAATTCAGTATGCAAATCATACATTTGGAAAGGTGATCAAGTCTACTTTCCAACGAATCAAACCGTGCATGATTTGAGATTTCTACAGAAAATTACGACAATTTGAATGTATGCTGCTGCATATGCTGTCCAGAGCAACACACATGCAGCATGTATTCAAACTGCGATAATTCAGACTTGATCACCTTTCCAAATATGTATGATTTGTGCACAGGAACCATCTGAATTGTTGCAGATATCTTTGTGAACTGGACGGACAAAATTGCATGTGTGCTGGCTTGAGCTAGATTGATGATGCCTTCCCTTGTCCTCATCGATGAGTTACATTTGAATTTCAATCCTTCAGTTTATTTTTCAATTCTGAATCAGCACTTGTTTCAGATTTTAAGCTATTCAAGAAATTTGAGTTGTGTAGACCCCTAAATATGCATTGGAGTGTATCATCTGGATGCCTTATTTGTGCCGAACTGAACTAATTTTAGTTTCAATTCATTTGAGAGGGCCTTGTTTACTTTCAGTCTGCAGGTTTTGAATAAGATATTTGTACAGGAAATGGGGGCACATTTTTCATTTTTAGAAATAGGGTTTTCCCACCCCCTGAGTGACCAGGGATAAACCTCACAATCATGCACCCCCGGACACCACAACCCAGAACTCGTGCAGGCCCCAATGGGCACAATATTTAGTTTATACATGTTCTACAGTAGCATTTATAGAAATCTAAAGCACTAATTTGGACTTTCAGTTTATATGACAGATCTAAACCATTATACCAACCTGGACTACACACAGGCTAAATAAAAAGCCACCACAATTTGCAACCAATGACAATATGCTGCTCTCGGCGATAGTGAACCAATTGGTGTTCAAATCAAATGCCGATAAGCATGGGTGAAGGAGAGAGTTAACAAGGATGGATGAATTATACACACATGAAATTAATCTACAAACTAATCTTTTCCACCATAGCTCAAAAACATAAAAATATCAAATAAAAATATCATATCAGGTAGAGGACCTGATTACCCTAATTTTACCTCCTTTTCTAAGAGTAAATGGCCTCTAGGTGCATTTTTGCTTTCGGCAAATGAAATGATCGTGGAAATATGGACCAAAACTATTTACATAAAAAGCATAGTAATGGCACAGAATTATAATACTAATCACATACTAATTGGTTGTATTCAAACAAGTGAGATATCATGACATATGCCATAGCACATAATCACTTTATTAAACAAGTTATTCAGTACAGCCATTGATTTGACATAACCAACTGTTGATTCAAAAAGAGGAGTGCTTCTGATAGAATGTTTCATTCAGAGATCTAGGTGACGAGCAGCAAGAATTATTGAAAAGTAAACCCTATGCATATACACCTCCCAACCCAAGTAATATCATATGCGCAGATTAGGGTGCATAGGTTCTAGATCACAAAATCAAAAACAAAGAAATCATATGTGCATACCAACTTTATGAGCTACACATACGTATCACATTATAATTCGCCCAGGATCATGCTCACTGAATTGTGAAAAGGGTGACGTGTCCCTCCGAATATTCACCCCCTTACCTCCAAGTCCAAATAAAGGATATCTCTATCTCTCTATCCCAAGTGCACCTAACTATATCTCTATCTCTCTATCCCAAGTGCACCTAACTACCTTCCTATAATCCTATCCAAGATCGCAACACCAACACTTCCGCACGAATACCTCTCCCCTCTTAAGATCTTAACTGGCCCAACATCATTTAACCACTTCCTACTCTTAACCCTTGGGAGACTACCACACAATTTTGTCCGAAATCAACATGATGTGCTTCGAGTTTTCTTTGGCTGGATTGGAACAATTTTGTTGAGTAGTTCGCAACAACATGAGGGCCTTCAACTGGTAAAACATAAAAATCCCTCCATGCTCGCACAACACTACACGAGGCACTATCACAAGCATGACAACTACCCAAATATTGTTCCCATAAATTCAGCAGCCGACCTCTTCCAAAGCCAAACCTACAGATAAGACTTACAGAGGTGCTTCCTAGGGTTTAACCATATACCAGTAGACGCGTCAAAATCACCTCAGATTAAACAAAAATCTCATAGAAAAACACGGTCATCTCTTCTTCCGGTAGTCTTGCTGCAGTAAGTACTTGCAGGACCTTAGGCAACAACAACAACCAAAAAAAAAATCTCCCGTGCTTCTTGACCACCAAATTCTGCAAAGCTCGGAGCTTCCCCTCCCCTCCCACTAAACCAAAAAAACCGCTAAATTCTCATGTAAGGGAAAAGAGGAAATCAAACGTGAGTTCTTCTTCTATTAGGGTTTGGGACTTTAGGTTTGGGGATGTGCCAAGGGGGAGGAAATAGAGCGGGGGGATTGGGTGTGACCTCGGTAGTCGACGCCGGAGTTAAGCTTGACGACGACGGGGCGGCCCCTGATGGACTTGAGGAAGTCCGACGGCGTCTTCACCGGCCCGCTGCCGCCGCCCGAGCCGGACTTCTCGCTGCCGCCGCCGCTGCTCATCTCGCGCGCTGGGTCTGTTACTTTGTGCGCGCGGGTGCGCGGTGGGGAATCTTCGTAGCCTCTTCGTACAAAAATTTTCTGGGTTATTTTAGACTCAGCTTTATAATTTTTGATTTAAAGTTTTAATAATATTTATATGATTTTCATTAATATAGATGAATTTATATAGTATTTAGTACAATTAATATATAGACTTTTTTAAGATACGCCGCGTAAAGCCAAAAGAACTCATCTGCGTCTCATGTCGACGTGAGTCCTATACGCTGGACCCCACATGTCAGTTTCAGCAGAACCAGGCCACCGCTCCACACTCCGCCGAAGGTCATTATTTCTTCGATACTAAACCCATTGTAGACCAGTTCCCTCGTAGGAACTGACATATAGGACCCACAAAAGGTGTGCCCACATTTCAGCTTTAACCATGTATTGCTGTCGGGCACTGCCAGGTCGGCGTCGCACTCCCTGTCCCATCCCATCCCATCTGAACCACACATCTCCCACGTTGCGTCTGCACTCGGGACAAAACACCCACACCCCCACCCTTCCACCCCACCTCTCTCGCCCAAACCCTCCTCCCCTAGCCGCCGCCGCCTCCATGACAGCCGCCGCCATGGTCACAGCCACTGCCGCAACCGCCGCCCTGTCGGGCGCCACCACCGCCTCACCCAAGCCTACCCGCCACCTCCTCCTGCGCCACCTTCCCGCCCCCCTCCGCGCCCACCCCGCCCCGATCAGGTGCTCCGCGGTGTCCCCCGCCACGCCCTCTCTCGCCCCTCCCGCCACCCCGCTCCGGCCATGGGGACCCTCCGAGCCTCGGAAGGGCGCGGACATCCTCGTCGAGGCCCTTGAGCGCTGCGGCGTCAGCCACGTCTTCGCCTACCCCGGCGGCGCGTCCATGGAGATCCACCAGGCGCTGACCCGCTCGCCGGTCATCACCAACCACCTCTTCCGCCACGAGCAGGGGGAGTCGTTCGCGGCTTCAGGCTACGCGCGCGCGTCCGGGCGCGTCGGGGTTTGCATCGCCACCTCCGGCCCCGGGGCCACCAACCTCGTCTCCGCGCTCGCCGACGCGCTGCTTGACTCCGTCCCGATGGTCGCCATCACGGGGCAGGTCCCCCGCCGCATGATCGGCACCGACGCCTTCCAAGAGACCCCCATAGTGGAGGTCACCCGCTCCATTACCAAGCACAACTATCTGGTCCTTGACGTGGACGACATCCCCCGCGTCGTGCAGGAAGCCTTCTTCCTCGCGTCCTCTGGTCGCCCGGGACCGGTGCTGGTCGACATCCCCAAGGACATCCAACAGCAGATGGCTGTGCCGGTTTGGGACACGCCGATGAGTTTGCCGGGGTACATTGCACGCCTGCCCAAGCCACCTACCACTGAATCGCTTGAGCAGGTGCTGCGTCTGGTTGGTGAGGCACGGCGCCCGGTTCTTTATGTTGGTGGCGGCTGCTCTGCATCTGGTGATGAGTTGCGCCGCTTTGTTGAGCTGACTGGGATCCCAGTCACAACTACTCTGATGGGCCTTGGCAACTTCCCCAGTGATGACCCGCTGTCTCTGCGCATGCTTGGGATGCATGGCACGGTGTATGCAAATTATGCAGTAGATAAGGCTGACCTGTTGCTTGCATTTGGTGTACGGTTTGACGATCGTGTGACAGGAAAAATCGAGGCTTTTGCAAGCAGGGCCAAGATTGTGCACATTGACATTGATCCAGCTGAGATTGGCAAGAACAAGCAGCCACATGTCTCCATTTGTGCAGATGTTAAGCTTGCTTTGCAGGGCTTGAATGCTCTGCTAGAAGGTAGCACATCACAGAAGAGTTTTGATTTTGGTGTGTGGCACAATGAGTTGGAGCAGCAGAAGAGGGAATTTCCCCTGGGGTATAAGATTTTTGGTGAGGAGACCCCACCGCAATATGCTATCCAGGTCCTGGATGAGCTGACGAAAGGGGAGGCAATCATTGCCACTGGTGTTGGGCAGCACCAGATGTGGGCTGCTCAGTATTACACTTACAAGCGGCCACGGCAGTGGTTGTCTTCGGCTGGTCTGGGAGCTATGGGGTTTGGGTTGCCAGCTGCAGCTGGCGCTGCTGTGGCCAACCCAGGTGTCACAGTTGTTGACATTGATGGGGATGGTAGCTTCCTCATGAACATTCAGGAGTTGGCAATGATCTGCATCGAGAACCTCCCTGTGAAAGTGATGGTGTTGAACAACCAACATCTGGGAATGGTGATGCAGTGGGAGGACAGGTTTTACAAGGCCAATCGGGCACACACCTACTTGGGCAACCCAGAAAATGAGAGTGAAATATATCCGGATTTTGTGACGATTGCTAAAGGGTTCAATATTCCAGCAGTCCGTGTGACAAAGAACAGTGAAGTCCGTGCAGCCATCAAGAAGATGCTTGAGACCCCAGGGCCATACTTGTTGGATATCATTGTCCCACACCAGGAGCATGTGCTGCCTATGATCCCAAGTGGTGGTGCTTTCAAGGACATGATCCTGGATGGTGATGGCAGGACTGTGTATTAATCTAAATTTTGGCAAGCACCACCTCTGTCTTTGTTTGACCTGCATGGCTGCATGATCTACAAGAGTGATATGCCCAATCAGTATGATGTCCGTATGTGTTGTTCTATCAATTACTAGGGTGTCAACTGTGAACCATGTGCTTTGCCAGTTTGCTTGTTTGATGTGCTTGATATGGTTATCTTAATTAGCTTCTAGTTTTGTTGCCTATGTTGTTTTTTTTTGTAAGCATATGCGTCATAAGATATCATGTAAGTTTTTTGTCCTACATATCAATAATAAGTACTTCTATGCAATAATTCCGAATTTCTTTCTGAGTTCAAGTGTTTTCTCCTGACAATTGCTGAACTTAAGGTTACTTGGTGCTAACAGAAAATATAGCCCTTATATAATCAGTTAATGCTTTTACAAAAGTATGAAAGCAGAACCTCATTTTCCTAGTTCGGAGCTTCTCTGTTTTTTTTAATCATTCTTCAGTCAGTATTGATGGAGATGTTTAATTTGACAAATACAGGGTGAAAACGTGAAAGCCATGTACATGAAAGAAGTATTTCTTTGTTCTGTTTAGCTTTGTCATTTACATAACAAGCATGCAAAGTAAATGAAAAACCAAGTTATTCTTAACTGCTAAGACTTATTTTTAGCATCATGTATCTTATAATGTTGGTGCACCGTTGTCTCTTGCCATTGACATGACGGATACAAGTATCCTGTTATATTTAATTCAATTACCTGTTTGCAATCTTTGGACTACCTTTATTTTGCTATTAGGACTATGTGCGGGAGTCTTAAAGATCAGAGAAGGCTATTAACAAAACGCTGTGGTTGCAGCAGTACGGCAGGTAAGCTGCAGTTGTTGGAGACATTTTACACTTGGAAGTTGGAACCATTAGATAGAGATACTGTAAATGCCAAAATAGTATAACATGACAAAAATCAGGTTCCCTTGTTATTTGTACAAACTAATCATTATCATAATGCTTAGTGATTCCTGAAGCTATGCCTTAGTCAATGATGTTTTCAGCAATTTGCATCGATTCAGTTTATTACTTTGCTTCATGACAGTTAATTAGGTACCTGTTCAGGGTTTTTCACTTTTTCTTTTTCTTTCAGTAATTTTCTGATTCTCTAAGCTGGCCTTACTGTGATAATAGAAAACAATAAAGACTCTGAGCAAATGTTCAAATATGTGGATGTATTTCTAATGTTCAAGTAATGTGGATATATTTCTAATGTTCAAGTAATCAATACCTGTAGCATATAATTGTTACCATGTATTATCAGTTCACACCCCTCATTTTGGCTTGAGCTTTTAGCTTCTAGTTTATTTTTCATTATTCCTAAATTTCGTCTTTTTCCAGCTTTTTGGCTTTTTTGAGCTTTTTTGCCGGTTCTTTTTTTCTCGTATTTGTTTACATTGTTCATGATGGGCTAATCTGTTTTTTTTTCTATTTTTAAATTTAGTTACGCCAAATAAGCCACCATCAGTTTACAGTGTAATTTTAACAATAAGTTAGCTTATTTCAGCCCAATCGAGCGGCTCCAGTACTGCTTCACTATTGATTTTCTTTTTTGTATCGTTACGAATTTGTGGCACGGTGAAGGCCTGGTAACACACCCAGTGGACTGATGGACGCTGAGCCACCCCACTGTCCTCCCGTTTTCCACCAAACCGCTTGCATCCTCTGCTCTCAACACAGCCTAATCATGCCTTAGCCAACCTTTGATTTCATCAACAGAACAGCTCTGTCCTTCCCTTCTTCCCTCTCAGGTAAAGTTTATTTTGGTTGTTTTCCCTCGTATGTTTAATTCGACCTCAGATTTTTAAGCTATTTTGTGTCATAGCTAGTTTCAAGTTTTTGTTATTATGGGTTAGATGAGATGAGAGCTCCACAGAGGTGAACTTTGGCTGGCTTTTATGGTTCAATGTTGTTGCTGTACCAAGCTGCTACTTAAGACCTCATCTCCTGGCCTGTGTGGTGAAGATGGAACCGCTCGTCTCCCCTCCCCCAGGCGTCCCCTCCTCTCCCACCCCACCGCCGGAATCCACAGCGGATCCGGCGGCCACCAACCCCGCCGCTGCTGTGGCCAACCCTCTCACAGCGCCTGGTTCCACCTCCTCCTTGTCCCGTCCTCTCCTTCCGGCCGGTCGCTCTAAGGAGCAGCGCTGGAGCGCCTCTAGCCCGGCCTCTTCGTGTTCCGGCGGTTCGGCACCCGTGTTGCCGAGGTCGCTGGAGCTTCGTTCCTTTCGGGACGTAGTCCTTGCTTCGGCGGACTCAGCTGCCCAGTCCCAGCCTTCGGGGGCGGTAGCGGAAAAGCCGCCTCCACGGATCCGTCTCCGCTCGGTCGTCCAGATTCCTGCTCCGGCGAAGCCAGGCCCGGATGCTAATGGTTGGGTGACGGCTGAATCCCGATCCACTCGTCAGCGCCGGGCCCGTCTTCTCCGGCCGCCGCGGCGCCCGGTTCCGGTGGACCTCCGTGGCCATTGTCTCAATTGCTTCTCGAGCGCCCATCGTGCTGCTCAGTGCCGCTCTCGGCCCCGGTGTTTCAAGTGCAAGTCTGGGCCCGCTCGACCCCCCGCTTTGTTTTGCCCCTCTGGCCCCTCATTTTCAGCCGTTGTGTTCTCCTCACATCTGGAGGCCGGCGGAAGAGGTTCTTCTGATCGAACCCATGCCGGAGCAGTCTCTTGTCAGCAAGTTTCAAGGGAACCTCTCTGCGGCTGTGGTTTACGTTCGGCGTCGCAAACTCCAAATTGAGGGCGCTGCTGTTGAAAACGGCGCTGCTCTGTCGGACTCCAGTACGCAGCCTGAAGGTGCTGTTGAGAGTGGTGGTTCCCCGTCGGGCTCCAGTGAGCGCCATGAGGACAACGGTGGAATCGGTGTCTCCCCACCAGTGCGTCTCAAGGCGGTTCCTGCCAAGGATGGTGAACCATCGGTATCCGGTGCCTGCGTCGAGGCGGCGGTTGTAGCTGGCGACTCATCGCTTGTTCCTCCTGGCCCGGCACAAGTGTTCATACAGCGGATTAGCAAGCCGCTGCAGAATGTCATCCAAACACCTTCGATCCAGAGGCGCCGTCGCACTCAAGCGGTGACAACTCAACCACCCCGACGGAGTCGTCGTATAGCTCGTCTCCCCCCTGAAGTTAATCATCAAACTGCGATTGCGGTATGTCGGCAGCTGGGTTTCTCTAGTAGTCAGAAGCGCCTCTCTGATGCATCAATGGAGAAGTACACAAGTTTCTTCAACAAGCCTCTCAGCAGGAATCACGTGGTGGCCCTTGCAAAACTCCTGAAGAAGGATGTGCCTCCGGAGGGACAACTCCTTCCAGCAGTGGAGCCGATTACTGCCTGAGTTTCATGGTATGGTCGTTCCTTGATTTTGTTTAAATGGATTCTTCCAATGTGCTTGTATGGAATGTGCGGGGTCTCAACGACCGTGGTCGCCGTGATAATGTTCAAAAAGTGGTGGATTCTTGCCGCCCCAACCTCATCTGTCTTCAAGAAACGAAACTCGCCCACATTTTCGAGCGGGATGTGATTGGTTTTCTTGGTCGTGATTACCGAAAATTCGTGTACCTCCCAGCTTGAGGCACCCGTGGAGGTATCCTTGTGGCTTGGTGAGAAGATGTGTTCGTGGTTGATCAATGGAGAGTGCACCGTCTCTCGGTGACAATCCATTTAAGAGGCAAGGAAGAACCGGCCTGGTGGTTCACCGGCGTTTATGGTCCCCAGCGAGATGATGAGAAGATTAGCTTCCTAGAAGAATTACGGGAAGTGAGAAGCCTCTGCCCTGGCCCATGGGTGTTAGGGGGCGATTTCAACATGATCTATTCTTCAGAGGACAAGAATAATGATAATCTCAACAGAGCGATGATGGGCAGATTTCGCCGTTTTGTGAATAATTTGGATCTTAAGGATATTCCTCTGCTTGGGAGACGGTACACCTGGTCTAACGAGCGTATTTCTCCAACTCTCGTGAAACTCGACCGGGTCCTGTGTACTTCGGATTGGGAGGCTATCTACCTGGAGTGTTTTCTTCAAAGTCAAGCTACGGAGGTTTCTGACCACTGCCCGCTTATACTTGGTTTGAGGGAAGGGCTACATGGCAAACGAAGATTTCTCTTTGAAAGCTATTGGCCTAATCTCCCAGGTTTCCATGAGGCAGTGGTTACGTCCTGGAATGAGCCGATCTTAGCTGTTTGCCCCATTGAGCGGGTCTCGTTAAAGCTTAAACGCCTCACTCGGGCGTTGCAATCCTGGAGCCAAAAACAAGTTGGTCATATCAAAACGCAGCACGCTTTAGCCAGAGAGATTCTGCATAGGCTGGAGATCGCTCAAGACCGGCGGGCTTTAAACGCTGACGAACTTTGGTTAAAGTGTGAACTTAAACGGCATTGTTTGGTTTTGTCATCCCTTGAGAGAACTATTGCTCGTCAACGTTCACGAATTCAGATTCTTAAGGATGGTGATGCAAACACGGCTCTCTTCCACAGGCAAGCTGGGTTTCGGAAGCGGAAAAATTATATCCCCAAGCTTTTACATGATGACCGGGTCGTAGTGTCTCAAGTTGAGAAACAGGAAGTAATGTTTGACTACTTCGCTGGGCTGCTTGGTACGGCGCTGCCACGGTCTACTACGCTTGATCTGCCTTTCTTCCATAGGGAAGGCATGGACCTTTCAGCGTTGGACGCTTGTATAACGGAGGTTGAAGTTTGGGACACAATCAATTCAATGCCGGTTGATCGAGCTCCAGGGCCGGACGGGTTTACAGGGAGATTCTATAAAGCTTGTTGGCAAGTTATCAAATCAGATTTTATGGCTGCCATCATAACGCTTCAGCAAGGGGATGCAAGGAAACTTTGGTTGCTTAATTTGGCTTACATCACTCTATTACCCAAGAAAGAGGAGGCTCTCCTGCCAAAAGACTCCCGGCCGATCAGTTTGGTGCATAGTTTTGCAAAATTAGTCACGAAGGTTTTGGCCAATCGCCTAGCACCTCATTTGAACTCATTGGTGGCTCCTAATCAAAGTGCTTTCATCCGTGGGAGGTGCATCCACGATAATTACATGTTGGTCCAGCAAACAATCAAGCTCCTCCATAGGCGGAAAATACCGAGTCTCTTTCTTAAGTTGGATATCTCAAAAGCTTTTGACTCGGTTTCTTGGTCGTTTCTCTTGGAAGTGTTGTCTCATTTGGGGTTTGGTCCCTCTTGGCGAGGACTGATCTCCAATTTGCTATCTACGGCTTCTACTAAAGTGATTCTCAATGGGGAGCCGGGAGAGGAAATTAGACATCAACGAGGTCTCCGACAAGGAGACCCCCTCTCTCCGATGCTCTTTATTCTTGTGATGGACGTCCTTAATAGCATTTTTGTCAAAGCAAGCCAATTGGATCTGCTGCAACCATTGTCCACTCGGCACCCGGGTCAGCGGATTTCTCTTTATGCGGATGATGTGGCTTTATTCTTAAAACCAGTTGAGGAGGAAATGAATCTGGCCATGGATATTCTAGCAAAATTCGGTGAGGCTTCAGGGCTTTGTACAAACTTACAAAAGAGTTGTGTGATACCCATAGGCTACAAGCAGGATCAGGTTGACACAGTTGGGTCCATCTTGCCGTGCACACCGTCGGTCTTTCCATGTACTTATCTGGGTCTTCCAATATCCAACAAGAAGTTTCACCGGTCGGATCTGTTGCCGTGGATTGAGAAGATTGGGAACAAGTTGCCGGGTTGGCAAGCCTCTCTCATGAATATGGCTGGCAGGGCTACTTGGGTGCGTTTTGTTCTTTCTGTGATCCCCATTCACATCCTTATTGCCCTCAATGTGCCTAAGTGGTTCTTGCGTGCAATCGATAAATTGAGAAGAGCCTTTCTCTGGAACGGTCGGAAGCAAGTTAATGGTGGTTGTTGCCTTGTGGCATGGGAGAAAGTCCAGCGGCCTCTCGAGCTAGGTGGTCTTGGAGTTCCTAACCTACAAACTATGAGCTGGGCTCTTCAGATCAGATGGTTGTGGTTTGAGAAAACTGATCCTAACCGACCTTGGAATGGCCTCGTTATCCCTAAACATCCTAATGCGGTGGCGCTGTTCAAGATTGCTTTGGAATCTCGGGTCGGTAATGGCAGCAACACTCTCTTTTGGAAAGATAAATGGTTCCTGGGTTGTTCCTTAGTGGAGTTGGCTCCCACAATGGTCACGGCGGTACCGTTGAGGGTTCAACAAACCCGAACGGTGGAGGAAGCTTTACAAGATCAGAGCTGGACAGATGATGTGCAGAGAGGGCTTTCGATGATTGGTCTGTTCGAATATTTTCGGCTATGGGATGCGATGCAGGGATTCATTCTCTCGGAGGAGGATGATCTCCACATATGGCGGTTTGATAGCTCCGGTCAGTTCACAACTAAATCTGCTTACCGGGCTTTTTTCAATGGTTCGATTTCCTTTGAGCCGTGGCGTCGGTTATGGAAGACATGGGCTCCCGCTAAATGCAAGATCTTTCTTTGGCTTGCGATCAGAAATAAATGTTGGACTGCGGACCGTCTTGCTAAGAGGGGCTTGCCTCATCCAAACCAATGCCCTCTATGCGATCAAGAAGATGAGAACAGCCAGCATGTGCTCACCACTTGCGTGTTCGCTCGCCAATTTTGGTTTCAAGTTCTCAGTCCTTTGGGTCTTCACGATTGTGTGCCTCGCCGCGACATGCCGTCCTTTTCAGAATGGTGGTGAAAAACGATCAAGAGGACTCAGAAGGAGAAACGGAAGGGGCTGAATTCACTCATCATCCTTGCAGCTTGGGTGCTATGGAAGCACAGAAACTCTTGTGTCTTTGATGGTCAAAATCCAGACATCACCTCCCTCCACCGAGCATTCAAAGAAGAGCATCATTTGTGGTGTCTAGCAGGTGCTAAGGGCCTGCGTGCCCTTGGCTTTGGTCACGGTGACGAGCTTGGTTAGTTTAACCGAGCTTGTCCTATTCGGTCAAGGCTCAGAGTGATTTCTTTTCTTTTCTAGTTCTTTTTCTTTTTCATGTTTTTCTCACCCCTCACGGTTCGGCCCGGAGTGAGGTGGTGATCTTTGTAAGGGGCCGGTTTCCCTCTCTTAATACAAAGGTACGCAGCTCTCTTGCGTATTCGAGAAAAAAAAGAAAATCAGAGGTTGGAGACAGGCAGTTAGGTGTATTCATTAGGGTAATGTGGAATTCCCTCTCTGTTTTTTTAACCACTAAGCCAAATCGTATGGTAAAAGTCATTGCTATATGTCTTACCTAGCTGGATATTGGTTGACAAGGGAAATCTAAACCAACTCCGTTGTTCGGCTTTGTACCACTGTGAAATAAATACTGGATCAACTATGAAAATGTTTGGGGGATGTGGGAAGGAAGGAAAGCATGGATGGAGATTGCAGCTTTCTTATGTGAACAGATTTGCCCCTGTTAGCCGCAGAAGAAGCATCCGTGATTGGCATTGTATTAATTGCTTCTTCATGCTGCAATTCCATGCACTATTGTTGCCCTCTCCATGAAAAACAGTGAGGTCGGGTTCACCCCCAGCCCCTCTGCACAATTTCCACCTAAACAGGTATATAACATCTTCTAAGACATGTTCTATACCTTGAATCTTGAAAAACAAATTGAAATTCAAAATTTTGCAAACCCTAAACCAGCTGAAAACCGGAAGGTTTGTTTTCACCCGGTTACCACCATGGTTGTCATAGCGACCTTGACGACCAAAGCGCTTAAGGGGCGCCAGGACGCCTAGTCGTCCAGGCGGACGCCTAATCGTCCTCTAGACGATGCTAGGCGAGCTAAGGTGATTCACTTGATGAGTACCAGACTACTTAACTAAAATAGAAAATTAAAGAAAAGTTAATAATAATTGCATATCTAATACTTTGATGAGCCTATCATTCTTTTGTTCTTTTTACAGGTAGCCAAGCACCCCCTCCATTTTTTTTCTCCTCTTTTCTTTTCTTCCCTTTCTTTTCTTTTCCTTCCTACTTTCCTTTCTTCCTATTTTCTTCTCTCTTTCCTCCTTTTCTTTCTCTCTACCGGCCTCATCCTTTCCCTACTCTCCACTGCCTCCTCTCATCCTCTCTCTTTCTTTATTTCGGTTCGACCAAATGCCCCGTCTCTCATCCCCCTCACTCCACTGACTCTCTCTGCCCCCTATTGGATCAGGGGCGTGGCTGCCCTCTAGGCTATCAGTCGTCGAACCTCCACTGACTTCCCCTACCCGGCTTTACCCCTACTCCCGCGCGTCAGCTCGACCACCACAGTCGGCCGCTCGCCAGCCAGCTCCAGCCCTCTGGCGCGGCCGGAGTGTGGGAGGGAGGCGACGCGGCCGGAGCCAAGGAGGGAGTGGAGGTCGGAAAGGAGAGGGCGTACCTGGTGGCTGGGAGTTGGCGCGGTGAGGCAGAGGGGCGGCGATGGCTAGCCGACGGCTAGGGTTCGGGGCGTTCGACAATTGGCTTTCTCTCTCCCTTGCAAGCGAGTGGTGAGCGACCCGGCCACCCAGGTGATCACCTTTGAGTCTTATCCTCTTCGCCTCTTTGGACTCAATAAGGCATCCGTCCAGACCTTTGCCGTGGACGCCTCGTTGATGCCACAGATGCCTCAGCAATCTGGGCACCCGCCGAGCCGGCTAAGGCGAGATGCTCCTCCACGGAACCGGCCTGGTTCCTCTTTTGCCCTGGTTGCCGGGAACTGAAACCCTGCTTCGAGCAATCTGGCTTCGTTGCATCAAAGACAAGACACGGGTGAGCGACTCATCCACCAAGAAAATCCCACATGCTACCTAACCGTTGTATTTGTATTTTTTTTTGTTTCTTCTCTCAAATAGCCGTCTATTTCCTACTACATACATGACGTTTTGAGTTGTAGTTAAGACATGCGTGCAAACTGTTTCAAATGTGTAACTTAACACCTGGCTCCACAATATCAAATGTTAATGCACCAAAGCTCAAAAGGTATGTATCAACACCGACAAGACATGAACCTATCCCTAAATCATTTCCTCCGTGTATTAGTGCCTTACATGGCTATGAAAATGCATTAACAATACTAACAAATATTACACGCGGACATACTCACATCCGGGTATCTAGGCCAATGGAAGAAGTGAAACAGAAGGGAGAAATAAACTAAAAGGTGGCCTTCTACTGACAACAACAACAATCCTAAGTTCTTTTCTCAAAACATATAATAATAAAACGACACAAAAGCTCATGTCTTATTAGAAGCCTCATTGAAAGACAAGTCAAGGTACTCCGCCAGGCTCAATCCTGTTGTCGACTTAATTTGGCCTTGACCAGATGTGTTCTTCTTTGCACGCAGTGATTCTGGAAGCCAGGACTTGGAGCCATCTCTGGGTATCAGTATGTTGCCAACAATAGGTTGCAAGTCCTGCCAAGGGTCATCAACCATGTATTTGCCGTAGTAGCTCCTCCGGTCTTGCCACCCAGAACGGTTCTGAAAACCGGGGCCACCCCTTCCCCGTCTTCCAATTGAACCTGGGCTGCTGTAGTAGTCCTCGCCCCTGCCTCGCCCAGAAGATGAGTACGGGCTACCTCTTGGTCCATAATTCATCGGGCTGCTTCTTGGTCCATAATTCATTGGACTGCCCCCTCTTGGTCCATAATTCATCGGGCTGCTTCTTGGTCCATAATTCATCGGGCTGCTTCTTGGTCCATAATTCATCGGACTGCCCCCTCGGCCAAGATTAGAGTTTCCGAATCCAAAGCCAGGTGAATGTGGATAAGAACCTTGAGCTGGAGAAGCAGAATGTGGGCTCCAGGGAAGTGGATCACCACGATTTGTTCCTCTGTATCCTGACATTGGAGTCTGGAACTGCATAGGACTTCGCCATGGACTGCTCCCTGGTGCATCAGGTGCCATCGGGGATGGGGAGCGAATTGGTGATTGGGCCATATGGTGCTGGTGTGGAGGATAATTGCTACCATAGTTCCCTGATCCAGCTAAACAAGCAAAGTTAGGAAGTTAAAACAATAATAAGGATGAAATTTTGTATTAGTTATTTTTGGCATCCTGCATGAAAATTGCAACTTAATCAAAGGCACTTTTCAATCTAACAACATGTTTTTCTTTACGATCCTGACAATCCAGTTCTCCTAAAAAGAACTGGAGAGAGTCATTTAGCTAAGAGCCTAAGACCAACCCATACAGTAAACAAAAGGATGAAACAATTAGTTCTGCTACAAACGTAAGAACCAATAAATGATGGTAATCCTCATATGTTACAGGATGAATAAAGGCCAAAACAGTAGGTGACTTTATTGCTGCACAGTATAGCTAAAATGTAAGCGCAGTTCAAAATTTGTACAAGCCTGTCTAGAGGTGGATTAAAAAGGTTCAAAACTAGCCTCTTAACCTAAATTGATCATCCAATATTCTTCAGTCAACCAATATTTTCATCCAGTTAGAAGTGAGCCCGTGATTACTACTAAAAGGTTCCTTTGTTAATTGCAGTTCAATTCTTCGTGTAATCCATTTGTTCCTAGTTAGCCAAATTCCAGGAAAATGAAGTTTTTCTTAAGATAAAACGAAGTTATACAGATTATAAGAACCATATCTAAATCCCCAAAATTTGAATCTTACACAGAACAACTAAACTAGAAGCTTAGGATATCAGCTTTAAGGTGCATCAGACACGGAAAACCCTATGATGACTGTTTAAGGGATGTTACACAGAACACCAAGCAAAATGAACACGCCATGACATGTCTGATGGTCTGTAAACATGCAGCACCAGTAGAGACGATCTAGAATAAATTGAGAGCTTCGCCATAATATGTAAGCACTCATTCTGGTACGAATGATGTGGATTAAATTGAAAGCAATGATGGAGAGTATCATCTAAACATCAGTAGGTTTGTTTGATTCAACTGTAAGAACCTGTCAAGTTGCTCCATCTATCATCTGAATGTAGGACGAGTCAAGCAAAATGTGTGTATGTAACGGCCGGATGAAAGACACACGACACAAGCCCCCAACATTTGATACAACTGTATAAATTATATGGAACTGAATAACCTAAATGCATAAACCATCCCTAATGCTTATTTTTCGATGTCTTACAAAATTGGACGCTGTGCGCTGACATTGAACTGTTCTGCTTAGCATAAGGAAAACCAACTTGTAGATGTCAATTCGGATGGAATCGTGTGAGGCTAATCGAATCGAAATGAGATACTGCTATGCTTGACCTGGAAGTGAAACCCTAAGAAGCAAAACACAGTATGTAACTAATTACCTAAGCTAGCTTAGACTACATTATTAGGGAAGAGAAGAAGAGCAGTGATAGCCTAGTAGGGTAGGGTACCGACCGTAAGGCGGAGCTGGAGCGGGAGACGGGGAGGACGAGTAGGCGCTCTTGCGCTTGTGGGAGGCGGCGGGGTTGGTGTAGTAGTCGAACCGCGGGGGTGGGCGCGGGGTGGCGGGGTCCATCAGGTCGGGCCCCGGGAGATCCAGCGCGGCCGGCAGCGGCGGGGGAGGCGGCGCAGCAGACGACGCGGAGGGGGAGGAGGCGGCCGAGCGGAGGGCGAGGAGGCGCTCCCGGCGCTTGGCCGACGACTCCTCTTGCTCGGCGCTCTCCATCTGAAATTCCTGTGCCTCTCTCGCCGGCGCCTTTCCTGTCTCCGATGGTGAAGAAAAAAATGATCATATACCCTCTATTTAGATGGAAATTGAGGATTTATCCCACGTGTCAGTGACTGCTCTTTCTCGCTTCTGTGAAGCCCAGCCCACGTCGGCCAGCTAAGCCCACAACACAAAGCAGTGCTAGTACTAGTTGCCTCGGAACATGCCTTTGTTTATAAGAGCAAATTTGCTTCGTAACATACCATTGTAATTGTTTATGGTCTGTAAAATACCATCACAAAGTATGTTCATTGAAAAATACCACTACAAGGCTAAAGTACAAAATACTATCGGTCACGTTTCCCGTACCAAGAATGAAAAATGACGGTTATGCCCTCATTGTTTCTTGTCCTTTTCTTTTTACTAGAGTTGGTCCCACCTGTCTGACTGCCTCAAGGTCCTCTTTCTCCTCATGCCTCAAGTAGCGATGGGAGATGACTTGGGCAAAAAACACCGGTAATGGAAAACTGGCGATGATGCTCCGGTAGTGGACAAAATGGATTGTGTGCCACAAGGTAAGGCTAGTGATGGTGATGATTTGGGGCGAGGGTAGCTAGAGTTGCGCCAGCGGGGCAGGGCTGCGGCGTGTGGGGATCCAGATTTGACAATCTGAATCTCCTGTATATTTTAAGCTAGTTCTTGATTAATATCTAACACAATACCATCAACGGATATCACATGTATACATGTGAGTAAATAAGAGAAGTACTTCGTATTACATTGGCAACCATAAATAGGTCTTATGACCAAGTTTTACACAACGAGCCAACCGTCCAAATAGCATTATTCAGAGTAAATCAGTAGAATAGTACATAAAACAAAAGGGGCCTCCATATCTTGCCATATACAATCAACTAGGGCTAAACCTAGTCCTAGCTTTCGTCTTCCATGTCATAGCGGGAGGCATAGGTGAACCCATATACCAGATCATCAATTTCGTCACCTAAAGCCACATATTAAGTAACAATAAGTACAAAGATACTCTGCAAGTCTCTAAGCAGAATACAACTATATATAACTATATGCAAGGCTTATCCAAGTGAAGGTCTTATGTCTCTTTTAGTATAAAGCTAATTTATCAAATATACTAGTTTAGCTATATTCCAAACGTATGACTTAGCCATTTTTACATAAAAACCAATAATCATTTTGGAGTAAAATTTTATTATGGGAGCAAAATCACTCCGCTTTCATGTCCATTATTGTGAGAGCGAAATCCCTCCGCTTTCACTTCTATTAATGTGAGAGCGAAATCCCTTCACTTCCACTTACATTACTATGAGAGCGAGCGAAATCACTCCGCTTTCATGTCCATTATTGTGATAGCGAAATCCCTCCGCTTTCACTTCTATTAATGTGAGAGCGAAATCCCTTCACTTCCACTTACATTACTATGAGAGCGAAATTCCTCCGCTTTCACTTTCATTTTGAGTTGGTTATCACGATCATTGCCAATTTGTTATTTATTTATTAAAACTACGCAAGTATAACGTTTCTACACTTTTGCCCATGTCTGAAGGCACAACTATTTGAATAGGTTTTTAATACTCTACAGAGATTGTATAACATTACCCACAAGATATGATTAACTTATAATGTTGGCCACTACACGCTTTCGTAGGCATGTGACAGCAAATTATAACAAAGCTTTTGCAATGCTTAGCCATGATTCTTATTCCCACTCTAGGGTAGAGTCATCAACACTAGCTACAGTGACCGCTCCCTTCCCGGATTACCTCCAGAATGTTCCCATCAGCAGGCTACATTTTCAATGAAGGAACCTATTTTTAGGGAATCTAAGGCCCTTCTTGACAAATCCACAAAGGCCAGTGATCATTACAAGTCATTTTCACCAATCATATCAGAAATCTAGAAATTCATGAACCATTCTAAGAGTGCAGGGTTCACACTAGAGTTAAGCAAATTAGTAGGCCAGGTCTGTCCCATAATCATACTTGTTGTTACATGATTTGTGTGTAGAAAAAATGAGCACAAAAATTCAATCCTTAAATGACTCAGGCGAGACCAACCACAAACCCAAGCTCATGCAATCAATGTATGGCTATTCAAGAAAGGACATGTGCAATCCCTGCATGACTCATCCAAAAATGACACGTGCAATCCTTGAACAGCTAATCCAAAAATGACACATACAATCCCTACAGGGCCAATCCAAAAATAATATATGCAATCCCTACACGGCCAATCCAAAAATGACACGTGCAATCTCTGCACAACCAATCCAATATATGCAATCTCTACATCGGTCTCCAACCAACCACTCGCCTGAGCCTCCACTATTTTTGGAAAATATTTTTCTATTTTCTAGTGGTAACCCATGTTACCATTATTATCATATTTTCAAGTTTAGTTGGCAATGTTTGTGTCGTACTTCATTTTACCACTACAGTATTTTGAAGCATAATCGTAGTCTACTAAAGATCAACTAATGGTGGAGTTATCATTATTCGTAAATATCTTAGGGTGACATGACAAGGAAACATCAATAATCAAGGAAGGAAACACTACTATCAAGTCATGGCATAACTAGGCATTCATCTTTTAACATAGCATTTTAGTAATTACTATAGTAAGCATGCATGTAGATTTGAAAGCAAAATATTGCATTTGAAAACTAGGTTCAACATGATCAATTATAAGAACTTGCCTTGATTAAAAGTGATAGGTGGGATCTTGTTCGTCGGTGACGGGGCCATCCCAAGCGTCGAAATCTATACATGTGAAATCATCCACATTCAACCAAATATTCAAACAAAAATTAATTCAAATAAACTTTAAAAATTATGATTTCGATACTGTTGGAAAGATTTTTTTAATTTAGAAATAAAAATCACTAGATTTGGATTTGAAGTGAAGAAGTTATGGCCTTTCAAAGTTAAAATCAAAAGAAAATTTCTAAAATTCATCAAATTCTAACAAGTAGGGCCTTTCGGATTTTATTTTTATTTTTGATTTGTTTTTCTAAAGGAAAAGCCTTAGAGGCTGACAGGTGGGGTTGGCTAAGGGTTTTCTTTTCTAAGTATTTTTCTTAAGGAAATCTTTGAGAGGCTGATAGGTAGGGTCCAAGGATTTTATTTATGTTTTCTATATATTTTAATTTGAAAATGCATGTGAGGCTGATTAGTAGGGTCACGGCTCATGTAGACTTGGTACATACGGTCATATACTGAGAGGTGGGGCCCACTGGTCAATGACAATGGTCCATAGAATGGGTCTATGCAATGGGTTAAGGGACGTGGGGCTCGCATGTTGGTAGGTCATGGTTTAATTCTTGGGTTAATTGGAGATTCTAATCTCTAGGGCCCACATGTCATATGGTCATCGCATGCGTCATTAACGGTAACTAAGCAACTATTAACTAATCGCTTAGGGGCTACTGGTTAGTGGCTCTGGTCGCCTTCTTCCTCGGCTCAGCCATGGCCGAGCTTGGCGCCTGTAACACCCCAGCCAATCAATGACCTGGAATGCTACCAACTAATAACATAATAAGGAAACTAATATTCATCTTACAAAATTTCGGCAGAACTTCCTTTGTTTATTGAGTAAATCAAAGGTCTCAACAAGCATAATCAACTGATATGAATACCAATAAGCAATAAGTTCATTTATAAGCAAAACTGGGTTATGATCACCATCGCACTCATAACCATTCTACTTAGATAAAGAACGGAATCAAAGCAAATAAGTTCTATTCTTTATTACACCTTGAACCTGATAGACAATAATCAAATACCACTTAAATTATTCAGCAAATAATGTTTAATGTTCTTTCTGCCTTCCATGGTGATAGACCGTGCATGTGCATCAAAACTAATCCCTCTTTATTCCCATGCATGCCGATCTCATGTGGGTACCTAAAACAACCAACAACCATAACAACAAACAACAACAAGAGTGAGTTCAAAGACTCAGCAAATATAAATAGGGGCAGCAAGGATAAAAGTGAACATCACTTCACAAATTCATCCATCAATCATATGAATAAACATGCTATGCAATATGGTCAAAAATCTCTTTATCTCTTCTCTTGCGCATTTTACCGGTAATGCGGAGTGTGCATCCGTCAATGCACACCCATGCCTGTACCCTCTGGTACAGGGACCAATTGCCCATACTCCACAAGTATGGGGACCTTTAGCCCGTCATGACAACAACATGTCGGGGACCTCGGCGCTTGGTCATCTCGTGACCAAGACTTCAATAAATCAGCATGATGCACAAATGTGAATGTCTCAACAAATAAAACTTGCATTCACAACAACTATGCATCATAAATTCTCAGGAACTCTTTCAATTGCAATCTACCATAAACAATATCAACATATCATTATCATGATCAAGAGCACATAGTCTCAAAGCATGGAACAACCATCTTCATAGCAACAACCATCAACAATGCACACTATAAAATTTAAACCAACATTATACTTGCCTTAACCCTGATAAAATGGGAAATGATCAGAAGGCGCGGCCCCTGGAATCCGTCCTCCTCCTGAACAATAATTTTAATAATCGCTAAGGCAACGGTAACGAGACTTTAGATTAAACAAAACAACCCCAAACTAACCCAACATGATTGGCTTGACTCAAAACCCCAATTCCTTTCGGCCACCCTGTCCCCTTCTACGGACAGTCAACTTCAAAAATCCTTATCAAATGGTACAGAAGTTCGAATAAGGCGTTCTCAGATTCTCTGGAAAGATAATTAAATTACCTAACTAAACCTAGTTGGTGAGTCTCCCTGATTCGGCCAACTTCTACCCGCCCCATCTAACTTTCTTAGAACATCAATTCTGTAACGGGTTCTCTGGACCGCGCACTAAAACTGTCATAACTTTCACCCCGAGAGTCGGAATCCGGATTTCTTGACCTTTCTGGAAACATAAGGAAAATATCGGAAACTTTCATAATATGGAGATCCTCTGATTCTCCTGATTGCTAATCGCCCAAACCCATCTACCGAAACCTGACAGGAATTTCCCCGATCTACAGGACAGTCCGACTAGAAAAATCATAACTTTTTCTACAGAGGTCAGAATGACACGTTCTAGCACTTCCTGGAAAGCTAAAGATGTCCTCTACAAATCTCTAGGAGAAGACCAGACCTGAATCCCCACGGATCTATATCAAAAAGACCGTCTAACAGAGGCTGTCCTGAGCAGATCCGAAAACCGACATTGCTAAACAACTAATTATATACATCTAGTTGGGGAAAACAGGGATTACCCTTGATGAATTGTTGTAGAACACGAAGAACTCTCCACGAAACTCCTCCTCCTTTCTTTTCCCCTTTTCCCCTTTTCTCTTCCCTTCCTCCGGATCCAATCGCCTTGCTGCAATAGATCTTCTTCCTCCGCTCGATCGGCAGCAAATGGGGACCTTCTTCACCGGCAATGGAGGAGAGGGGAGGGGGAATAACTGCTGGAGGCGTGCAAGGGAGGAGAGGGGAGGCGCAAGGGGGAGAGGGGAGGGGCGGCTAGGGGGAGAGGGGAGGGGCGGCTAGGGTTTGGAGGGGGTGGGCGCCTCTCCCCCCCTCTATGGCTGGTTTCCCTCCTGGGCCTTAGCCCAGGCCCAGGTTGTCCGAAAAATTCAGAAAACCCCCCTGAAAACACTATTTTAATTCTTTCCTTTAAGATCTTTTTCCCCGATTAATCGATTATTTGTCGAAACGCTTTCGGGATATTACATTCTACCCCCCTTAAACAGAATTCGACCCCGAATTCTAACCATGCTTACGCCAAGAAATATAATCACAGCTAAAACTTACTAACATTGCCACGTACCTGCTGTGAATAACTCCGGATATTGCTCGCGCATGCGAGACTCCAATTCCCAAGTGGCCTCTCTCTCGGTCTGCTACGACAAAACACCTTGACGTACTGACGCGTTACGCCTTACTACTTGTCCCATCCTTTCAAGAGTCACTCGACGGACACGTCTCGAAGGCACGGTCTTACCCGTGGGTCAACGGCTCAAACGAAACTTCATGCTTCAGATTCCTCCAGTACTCCCTCGACACTAGGTCATACAAAACGATCTGTGCGCTACGCTAGGACTCAAGACGGTTCTAGCAATACGCTCTCTACCAAGTCTCTCCGACTTTCAAAAACAACCATTATACCTTGGGCCAACACTCCCTTGGGTACTAAACCACACAACCTGCACAAACACACAAAACTCTTGATCCCTGTATCAATCGATCTCTTCACTTTAATAATGAGCACCTCTTTTAACCAGGGACGCACAACAGTTCCCGACTGAAAACAAAAGAGTCTTAATGCAACCAACTCAAAACCATCTTCCCTTCAGAAGAGCCCAATCCAAAGACAAAGACTCAACATGAAAACTTTTCCACCTTTCAAGTAGACAGTTTAGAAATAAATGCCACATAAGCCAAAAACGAAACCCCTCGAGTAACCAGATTAACTTTTTTTTCTTAACTGGAAAGAACCAGACAAACCGACAAGAACCCACTCAATATGTAATAGACATCCATCATAAACTCAAAGCTCAAATAAAAACTAAGAGAATATCTCACTAAGCAAGATCACGCTCTTTTCCACCATCTTTCTTTTAAGAATTTAACTTTCTCTTAAACCATAGGATCCCAAATCGTCGCATTACCTTCTAACTCTTTTCTCTTAAATTAGCAACCTCATGGCTATGCTCAAGCTGAACACAAATTCCACACCTATGTAAGAGACTCTTTCCATCCACAATAACATACCCTGATCAACTTCTCTAGCAGAGGAATTACTTTGATAAATAATTCCCAACACACCACGATATAGCTTACAGCCACATTCACATCACCTAAATATGTTAAGGATGATCAACTTTAAATTCACCACCTTCATGCTCATTTACTGCTTCCAAGGATTCTATCAAACATCACCATGACTCTTGGAATCTCATCATGGAAAACCAAGATGCTAGCATAAAAAATGCAAAGCCCACATTTCAACCTTTAAGACTCTTACAATGAATTTCTGGTATACTTGATAGGTAATCCTCAGATCTAATAACTAAACTTTTCACACAACTCAACCATAACCTCGGTCACTAAGGTCAACACTTCTCACCAATCAAGTAACCGCCCAAGGCGATTCATTTCACCAATCTTAGACCTTCTCTAACCCACACCAATCAAATTTAGCTACGCGACCACAAAGTAGCCATTTCTAACTGATTGACCAAGTTATCCTTAGAGATAATCTATCTCACAAAGGGTTACTCACTGAGACCGAGTCATCCTTAACAATAACTCAACCATCCTCGCTATCCCATTAATTAACACGACTATTAGATTCCTCTATACTACTACTCTCATCATAAATCTTCTACACAATCTTACCGAGTACCAAAATGCGATACTCTAAGAAACTAATCAAGATTTCCATACTTGCTAATTCTAATATTCTATCAAGATGAACACAAGATCTTGGACCACATCTCGCTATAGGTCCTACTAGTTGCGACAACGAAACCTATTAACTCCAAAGACAAACATTCTATTTAAATCAAATCCTTTCCAAGGATTATTCTAATAAATCAATTTATTGCGCCATGCATCTCAAACATCTTGACACCTGAAGCCTCACAGAATCATCTACTCGACCACCACTATCCAGTTGCCAACATTCATCTTTAAAGGCTTTGCAACATGAATCAGTTAATCCTTTCTCAAAAGAAGAGGCCAATAATAATAATAATAATAATTTCAGCACTCAGATAAACGTTTACCAATCACGGTAAACACCAGACCAAGAGGAACAGTCAATTGGCAGTGAACTCGGAAAACATAAGGGGAGTCCACAATTGAAGGCACAATCCCCCAAGAAGAGGATATCAAATCGCAAGATACGAAACTTGGTTTCAGACCTCAAATACTCCTAATGCACTCTTTCCGTTAACATAGAAAACAATCCTTTGACTACAACAACACTTGGCCAGCTCGAACAAGACAAGTTCTTAAGACCAAACCACAAGAACCACTTAAGAACCAATAAGATCTTTCACACTTCACTTTGCTCGGAACAGTTCAACTACCAAATAAATCATGAGATCCAAATGATCTCCGCCGCAAAACTTGAAACATTTTTATTTACGAAACACCACGAAAGGCAATCAAATTAATCTCCTCTTAAAGGAATCAACATCACTCTAGCAACCATAACTACTAGTCTTTCTAACATCACATCATGCACTCCTGGCATGAACCAACATAACTCACTATCCCATCATTAACCTTCCCAGGGAAACACAATAACCTATTTCATATATTTTTCTATAAGGTTGCAATACTCAACCTGGTCAAGAGGATAACTAATGCACAAACCCCACTATCGAAGTAAACCGTCTTTTAACTAAGGCATGCTGCCCAGGTCATCCTCACAACACACCTATTTAGATCACCCTTAAATTCCAATCATTAACCTATTAGCAATGCTCAACATCAATTTAGTGCACCCCAATTCCAATCTAATGGTTATCGTAAACAGTTGACGATTATACCGTCATGGAAGGATTTATGGTCATTTCTCTATTTGCGTTCCAACTAGCAAACATAAGACCATCAAGCAACCAAAAACATCCTTAACTCTTCCTTCCTACACAGTTAAATGAATCCATTGAGATCAAGTAATCCAACCAGTTTAGTAAACTAAACAATTTTTTTTAAGGATCAACCTTCTCATTAAAGACATACTATTATCCTACCACTCCACCATCAGGTAACATGAATCACCAATTACATTCCATCAGTTCATCTCTTAGTGATGCTCAAAACCATACTTCGATACGTAATAAATGCACCTAGCAATTACATATGATCAGTACTTATCCATAAAAGGTAACTCCAAGATTAATATCCACTATGACAACATTCTAACATCTTCTGGACTTATCCATCCCAAAGGGTTAGATTAGTCCGTTGAGACCCGCAGGTCCACTCTATCCGAGATGCTTATCAAAATATATCACCTATAGTGATCAAACCAGTTTCGTCAACGTTCCCTACTTGTTATTAACTCTGTTGATTCCACCTAAATATAGTCATACTCACAGTCACAGCTCATCAAGAACTACTAGAGAACAACCTCAACTTATTCCACTTTCCTTTCAAGGATCTTAGCTAAGATCAATCATGCACACACTGCAACCCAATCTTGATAATCCATATCATATTCATTAAGTGCTTTGATTATAACCTCTCATCTTATCATGACAACACATCGCCAAAGGGGTTTAACATCTTCTTTCATAAAAGAGATCCATTAAGCTTCAACACTCAAAATACCCAAGAGAGATACAATGAGTAAAAGCCTCCACGAACTAAAGGACTTGCAGAAGAAAACTTTTATTAACCCAAAAACAACAAGCGAATAAATGGATCAAGATTTCCCATGAGGAAAACAAAACTCCAATATAAAGGTCAAACTTGACCACCAACCAAGTTCACCAGTCGTAAGAATAACTCATCGGCTGGGAAAACAATGATTGCTTTACAGGACAAATTCAGCCCAATCAAAACACACTATCCTTTCTCAAAGCAACCGATCAACCGTAATGAACTAATAACCCAAGAGAAACTCATCGAGCCCAACTGGAGATACTCACTATCAACGCCAATTCTAACATATCCGAGGTAACCGCCTTCATATTCTCATACCGCTAACGGTGGTGTAACCCGGTACAGCCCAGGGCCACAACCACGACCTCAACCTCTCAACATGGGTTATCCCCACACATAATATCTATAGTTTTATAATATAGATATAATATATCATCTCAAACCACAATCAGCATTACAACATAACGGAAACGTAAATGCAATGCTTCACCCATTCCCATCCTACTGTGCACTATGTGTCAATTTAATTATTCAATTACCACGGACCTAAAGCCCGCTCTGATACCAACTGTAACACCCCAGCCAATCAATGACCTGGAATGCTACCAACTAATAACATAATAAGGAAACTAATATTCATCTTACAAAATTTCGGCAGAACTTCCTTTGTTTATTGAGTAAATCAAAGGTCTCAACAAGCATAATCAACTGATATGAATACCAATAAGCAATAAGTTCATTTATAAGCAAAACTGGGTTATGATCACCATCGCACTCATAACCATTCTACTTAGATAAAGAACGGAATCAAAGCAAATAAGTTCTATTCTTTATTACACCTTGAACCTGATAGACAATAATCAAATACCACTTAAATTATTCAGCAAATAATGTTTAATGTTCTTTCTGCCTTCCATGGTGATAGACCGTGCATGTGCATCAAAACTAATCCCTCTTTATTCCCATGCATGCCGATCTCATGTGGGTACCTAAAACAACCAACAACCATAACAACAAACAACAACAAGAGTGAGTTCAAAGACTCAGCAAATATAAATAGGGGCAGCAAGGATAAAAGTGAACATCACTTCACAAATTCATCCATCAATCATATGAATAAACATGCTATGCAATATGGTCAAAAATCTCTTTATCTCTTCTCTTGCGCATTTTACCGGTAATGCGGAGTGTGCATCCGTCAATGCACACCCATGCCTGTACCCTCTGGTACAGGGACCAATTGCCCATACTCCACAAGTATGGGGACCTTTAGCCCGTCATGACAACAACATGTCGGGGACCTCGGCGCTTGGTCATCTCGTGACCAAGACTTCAATAAATCAGCATGATGCACAAATGTGAATGTCTCAACAAATAAAACTTGCATTCACAACAACTATGCATCATAAATTCTCAGGAACTCTTTCAATTGCAATCTACCATAAACAATATCAACATATCATTATCATGATCAAGAGCACATAGTCTCAAAGCATGGAACAACCATCTTCATAGCAACAACCATCAACAATGCACACTATAAAATTTAAACCAACATTATACTTGCCTTAACCCCGAGAAAATGGGAAATGATCAGAAGGCGCGGCCCCTGGAATCCGTCCTCCTCCTGAACAATAATTTTAATAATCGCTAAGGCAACGGTAACGAGACTTTAGATTAAACAAAACAACCCCAAACTAACCCAACATGATTGGCTTGACTCAAAACCCCAATTCCTTTCGGCCACCCTGTCCCCTTCTACGGACAGTCAACTTCAAAAATCCTTATCAAATGGTACAGAAGTTCGAATAAGGCGTTCTCAGATTCTCTGGAAAGATAATTAAATTACCTAACTAAACCTAGTTGGTGAGTCTCCCTGATTCGGCCAACTTCTACCCGCCCCATCTAACTTTCTTAGAACATCAATTCTGTAACGGGTTCTCTGGACCGCGCACTAAAACTGTCATAACTTTCACCCCGAGAGTCGGAATCCGGATTTCTTGACCTTTCTGGAAACATAAGGAAAATATCGGAAACTTTCATAATATGGAGATCCTCTGATTCTCCTGATTGCTAATCGCCCAAACCCATCTACCGAAACCTGACAGGAATTTCCCCGATCTACAGGACAGTCCGACTAGAAAAATCATAACTTTTTCTACAGAGGTCAGAATGACACGTTCTAGCACTTCCTGGAAAGCTAAAGATGTCCTCTACAAATCTCTAGGAGAAGACCAGACCTGAATCCCCACGGATCTATATCAAAAAGACCGTCTAACAGAGGCTGTCCTGAGCAGATCCGAAAACCGACATTGCTAAACAACTAATTATATACATCTAGTTGGGGAAAAACAGGGATTACCCTTGATGAATTGTTGTAGAACACGAAGAACTCTCCACGAAACTCCTCCTCCTTTCTTTTCCCCTTTTCCCCTTTTCTCTTCCCTTCCTCCGGATCCAATCGCCTTGCTGCAATAGATCTTCTTCCTCCGCTCGATCGGCAGCAAATGGGGACCTTCTTCACCGGCAATGGAGGAGAGGGGAGGGGGAATAACTGCTGGAGGCGTGCAAGGGAGGAGAGGGGAGGCGCAAGGGGGAGAGGGGAGGGGCGGCTAGGGGGAGAGGGGAGGGGCGGCTAGGGTTTGGAGGGGGTGGGCGCCTCTCCCCCCCTCTATGGCTGGTTTCCCTCCTGAGCCTTAGCCCAGGCCCAGGTTGTCCGAAAAATTCAGAAAACCCCCCTGAAAACACTATTTTAATTCTTTCCTTTAAGATCTTTTTCCCCGATTAATCGATTATTTGTCGAAACGCTTTCGGGATATTACAGCGCCAGCGGTGAAGGCGGCGGCGTGCTTGCGTGGGGGGTAAAATGGAATACGGTGACTACTATGGCTCTACTGGCGGTGACAGTGAGGTCAAGGACGGCGTGAGGCAGCGTTGTGATGGTGAGGATGGCAGTGGTTGCGATGGATAAGATGGCAATGGCAATGGCAAAGTGTAAAACTTCAATTAAAGGTGAGATTTAGCTTTTGGGTGAGGTTGTGGTGCTAGAGAGTGCATGGCGCTATGAAGGCGACGACGAGCTAGGCTCTCCACAATGGCTGGGGATGGCATGGTGAGGGCAGCAGTGAGGGGGGCTATGGCGAGCTAGTTGGTTGATAAACTAATTCAACTTGTTGGTTCTACATGGAAGTATATGGGAACAAGAGGGCTCTCGATGGCGGTTGCGTCGATTTCAAGGTCTTTGGATTCGGCGCTCCTAGGGTCGATTGGGCATGAGAGAGTGAGCATGGGGTAGGTGAAGACGAGGCAAGCTTGGAAAGCACAACGACATTTGTAGGGACTCACCAAAGAGAAGTACTTTGGTGGAGGAATAAGACCGAAGCTCGATTAGCTTTGATCCGAGACACTTGAGAGTAGGAGAGTGCGGGGAAGAAGAGTGAGTCAAGGTGCGTGTGGTGACATAGTTGGCCTTGACTTTTATAGCGGGGAAGAGGGAGAATGGCTCAAGCGCCATGAGCGACCTTGGGCACTGAGCTTGAGAGAGGGTGTGAAAGAGGAAGAAAGAGTTCAATGGCTAATAGGACTACCTTGAGGTGACGAGACTAAGTCGTGACACTCTTAGCTCGAGTCATGAAGCCTTCATTGCTCTGTGGTGTGTGGAAACAAGCGAATGGATGAGGTCAAGCATGCGCACGAGGAAGAAGGCAGTGGGGAAGATAAACAGTGCACTGACAGGTGGGACCAGACCCATACATTAGTGGCACAACAGAAGGGAGTGGCAAGCTAGGCTGGCGCACATGACACGTGTGCATGGGTTGCGTGGCGAGTGGAGCGGGTGTAAAATCAAGAAGGCTGACTAAAGAGGGTGAATAGGCAGTCTAAAAATTCTATTCCAATTATTATCAATTAAAGACCTTTTCTTTTTATCTAAACCAAGTATACAATACGGAAGCTTAAATCAAATTGGTTTAGCACAAATGAAACCTAAATTATTTATGATCACCTAAGTGTACCAACACCCTAGAGCTATATCAAGGTTTGCAATCCTAGGATAACAAACAATTAATTTAATTCTATGAATATAACTTGCTTGAATATAAATTGAGTATAAGAAAACAAACTACAATTGACACAATCTCTTTTTACATGGTATTCGGAGACTTGCCGGTTTCGCCTAGTCCACATTGAGGTTCGCCCAAACAAATTGGACCGGCTCCATGAATTAAGCCAAAACACCTCAATCCACTAGTTGTAATTCTTTCCGGCTCTAGGTAGATGAGTTCCAACCTTCACACTTCGTCGGGTCTTCTCTCAACCTTCTTTAAGAAGATCACTGTGCACGACGTCTTCAACGCTATCTTGGAGTTGGCAAACTCTAAGACTAATAAGTCAAGCCCCTCGCTTGACTCTCACAACGTGAAATGAATGCACAAGCTCGAGTGGATACACAATCCACTTTTAGATGCAACACATACAACCTAGAGCTTTCCTCCTTGCTCACAAGGTGCAACGCATGCACAATGAGAGGAGGACCTCATACTATCTCAAAGGAGTGAAATGGAGTGGCAAAAGTTGTCATCCAACTGGCCACAAGGGGGCATATATACCCCACACCTCGAAACTAGCCGTTGGGAAAAAAAAACAGGATTTTCAGAAGTACCACAGGCAAACAACTGGTACTTCCTCTCCCCTCAGCAATGGTCAAAAAACTAACCATTGCAGGCAAACCTGGTAGTTCCGTCATGAAAAGTCCAATACTACTGATCATCGGAAATACCACAGAACTCGTACGAAACTACCAATTTTCTCGAGGATGAGAAGACTCCATGAAGGTGTCTCTCTGGAAAAAAAATGTACCGCTACACAAGTCAGACGTTTCGCAAATCAGAAGTACTGCTCACATAGAGCTGGTAGTTCTGCTCGCTGATCAGACCGCTCACACAGAGCCGACCAGATCGCTCATGCAGAGCTGGTCGAAAGTTCTGATCATTGATTACACTGGTCTTTGACCACGTTGTCTGGATCAGGTCTCCAACTTTACTGGTCTATGTGATGAGGGGATTTGGACTGATCTTTTGATGAGAATGATAACTACGATTGTTTGATGTGACGTTGATGATGAGGCTACTTGATTGAAATGACCAAGTATGTCCAGCAATAGCTACACCACACCCTTGTCATTACCAACTGTGCCCAACATGGATGATCTTTCCTGTAAGCAATCGAGAATCAAGCAAGAAAATAATAAGCACGATCTGAATTTGTGAATGAAATATGAAGTTTCATTGAACAATGGAGATGCCTAAAGTTGTTATAGTTGGTCTAGTCGATACGAGTACACAACTGATGTTATCTGAACGAAAATCAATCTAAACAAGCCTATACCCTAAAAGTGGCATCCCTGGCAATTTTTATGATGCTAGGGACATGGGGGGCACGTCCATGAGAGTGGGGGAACATCGCACTACAACTCTTCAGTTGGGCTCAAACTGATATAAGGCCCAAAGTCCAGGTTTGCAAATGATATGAATTTGTTTTATAGATTACACCATGCTCTTGTGGAGTTTTGAGGTGAGACTAGAACCATTGGAAAGAGGACGTCAAAAGCTTTCCAACAAGTCCAAGATCACCCCATTGGACTCCGTATGCATCTTCTATACTCATTTGAAGTCAGTGCTATCTCCGGATGTCGAACTGGATTCTAGAACATGCCCAGCTTTCATTCTTTGTCGTCCTGGCCAAAAGTGATGTGGTGACCTCCAATGTTCATCCTAAGCACATCCATTACTGCCTCTCATTGGTCCTTGCCCATGTTTCTAAGCACAATCACATTACAAGTATTAGGTAGCAACCCATTCTTAGAAGCTGAATTATATATCTTTAGAAACGAGCTCACCTGATAATTCAACTTACGTGCACGTGCCCTCGTCATAGTTCCTTACCTATCATCTTGTAGATGAGTGTTGTGTATTCAAGGAAGTGATGTCCTCATCACTACGACCATGCTGGTCTTTGAGCACGTTGTCTAGATTGACCACACAGACCTCCGACCACATTGGTTCGACCACTCAGGTCTCAACCACGTCGACCATGTCGATATTCAACCACGTTGGTCTTCGATCACACAGATCTCCGACCACTACGTCGATCTTCGACCACGTTGTCTTAATCATGTCAGTTCGACCATGTCAATTTTGACCACACAGGTCTTGACCACGTTGGTTCGACCACACTGGTCTTTGATTACACAATCTTGACCATGTCAGATCTGATCACACTGGTTTCGATCACACAGATCTCAACCACGTCGGTTCTGCCCATGTTGGTTTCGACCACTTTCATCTTCGACCACGTCGATCTTTGACCACACAGGTCATTGACCACATCAATCTTTGATCTCGTTGGTTTGACTACGTCAACTTCGACCATGCTGGTTCTCGACCACACAGGCCTTCCAATCACCAACAAACGTGGTAGTTCTGTGATTACAACACTCGTAGTTTTAACTAGTGGTAGTACCACAGAATACACTACGGTAGTTCTGATTTCCCTGAGAAGTGAATATACTTCAATAGATTTTGCAAAGCACATTTGCAAACTACAATATCATGCACACAAGGATTATCCATGATTCCCAATAAGTGGCAAAACACATTTGCACACTTTTAGAATCATGACACAAGGATTATATATATGAGCTTCAACCATTTACAAAACACATTTGCAAATATAAGCCTCATACTACAAAGAATAGTAACATGAACTTCAAATACTTGCAAAATATATTTGCAATGTATGGTCACATGTTACAAGGATTTAATATATGAGTTTCAACTATTTGCAAAAAACATTCGCAAATACAAGCTACTAGAGATGACTCCTCTTAATAGTACAGTAACCTATACTAGTAATCCGGTCTTCTAAGCAAACACCATGATTGGTAAAAGATTAAGAATACATTCTTAGCCCTAACTAGCCTTACCTTTACCTTGAGTTATCCCCTTGAAGCTTGATGACTCACATGTACACTTCAAGTCCGGATTATCGTCTTTACATGCATCAATACATGATGCATCCTTCATTTGACCTCCATCAACACATGGTGAGTTTTCACTTAACTTGATAATTAGCACATGATCATCTCCTCTTGGATTTGCATCAACTCATGATACATCCACCACATGACTCGATGATCTTCAACATATAAAGTCATCCCTAGTATTCCTCATTTATAGAACCTAACATATTCATCCAACTCTTGAAAAATGCTAGTCCACAAAATAATTACCATCAATTACCAACTTCACCATTAACACATAATAGACCATTAACACATAATAAAGAGACTTGATTCTACAATCTTCCCTTTTTGGTAATTCATGACAATCTCAACAAATAATAAGATAGAATTAAATTGCGAGTATACAACATATACACAACAATTGTATACTCAAGAATAAGCTTGCAAAGCAAAGATTACTTATCTGGTTGTCATTAATCATCCAACCATCAACATATAATACAAGAACTAGATGACTACCCGATTATGAGTATATATGAACTACATTTATATATATACTCAAGGGATATGTTTCAAAATAAAGATCCTTAATATGTGGAAATGAAACTTGGATTAATACTAATGAAACCACAAAACATAGAGTGAACTTCTCCTAAATGTGTGCATATAAGAATGTATTGTGAAAGCATATGCATATATTCAAGTTTGACTTATGGTGAAGTTCATTCTATATTTCGGATTCGAGGAATGCAATAAGATAAGAATATATTTTGAATGCATGCCTCTTATGTTTTTCACCTTTTCATCCAAATGAGACTAAGCAATATCATAATCAATAAACATATTAGTCTTACAATTGTATTTGTCATTATCACCAAAACCAACTTAATAGAGCTTAAACTTACAGCGGGCTGGCTGGTTGGGCCACGACGTGGGTAGGAAAAGAGGAAGTGGATGAGCTTATGAGCTAGATTCAGCCTATTGGCCTTTGAGGGAATTAAATTAGACTTAAACTTTATATTGGGTTTGAAATTTAGTTTGAATTTCTAATTTAAATTCCCAAAGGAATTTGACAGCAAAATTTTTATGAAAAATTCATCAACATCCAATTCAATTGTAGAAAAAATTTGGGCCTCAACCAAGCTTTGGGAAAAAAAAATTTAAAATGCACCAAAAATTTTAAAACTCATGGTAATTCATGAATGTTTATTTGTACGTAAAAATTGTGTTGTTACACGGTGGCACCATGGTCAATGACAGCTTAAACCGAGCACATCAAAATGAAGAGGTTGAGGGGAAGTGGCTCGTGTGTAAAGAAATTGGTCAAAGACTCACCTTAGGTGATGAACGAAAATGGCAAAAATGACAATAGATGGAGAAGAAGAAATTCGGTTCCAAGCAGTTTAGAGGATGAAACTAAAATTAATTCTGGGACATGTAGGAGTATGAGATGGAACCGGTAGTGACACGAATGGATTTTGAGTTAGCTCACTGGACTGTAAGATCAAGAGCGGAGTTGAGTCGCACCACCACCCTTGTCTCCACCTTCGACGATCTGTAGCCACCACCATCTTCTCGCCAAACATATCGTGTCATGAGGTGCGTCTCGACTCAGTGATGCTAGCCTCCAACACACTAGCCACCCCATCAACTATACAGTGCCACTATCGTTGTTCTCCTCGCCATCGACTCCAGCCCTCCTAGGCATCTTCTCTGCCCCTCCAGTCCACAAAAATGGAATCCTCTCATATGGGGAACACGCCATGATTGCACTAATCCTATTGATTTGGCCCGGATCCACCGCTGCCATATCTGCCCTTCATGCCCTGTAGTCCCGTCGTCATCCCATTCTAGCTATCCCTGTTTGCTGTTGCGTCGCCGATCGCCTCCCTCGAGTTCAGTGTGCCCAGGAACATGCTTTGAGCCATCCGTCATCGTCATCTTCCTACAACAACGCCCCTCCCCTTTCTTCCCTATCCCCTTCTCTCTCTTACTCGCTCTTTGTCTCAACCTGGAAGAAGAACAATGCCGCTTAGTCAAGGGCAAGCCCTCCCTCTCTCTCCCCTTCTGTTTCCCTTGCAAATGAGGCCCATTTATAAACGGAGAGAGCAAATGTGTCCTTTTGGAAGTTTTCTCTCTCCTAAATGGACATTAACAATGCAAACTAATAGAAAAGGTGATGGCAATGGTATTTTTAAGAGTTTTTTTACATTTGTGATAATATTTGTAAGTTCCATCTCTTCATAGTTGTATTTTTTAACTCGCAAACGATTACAATGATACTGAACAAATTTACTCTTGTTATAAAACTTGTAGGCAAAAAACTAGACATTTTACAAATATGATTCATGGCACATATTCGCAACTATCCATCAAAGAATACAAGTTACTAGTGTCAGCGCAACCTCCTCCTGTATTATAATTTCTGCATGTGTTATGTTCTTGATGTTCATCACAGGACCATCCTTCAGCACTGGTTATTTAGATGACGTGGCTCAATGACATTTGGCGAACCCTTCCATGTTTGTATATACAGATAGATTCCTTGAAACAAATTCAATACCCTTTGCAAGGTTAAATTAAATTTAGGGACATATTTTGAGACTTTGAGCTCATCGTACAGAGACAGTACTAAAATATATGGATCACCATAATTCTTTCTGGGCCATCTGTTGCTAATCGCCGTGGTGTCACGGTTGTGCAACGACGATCCCTTTGTCTCATGATATCAGATTGAACTCAAGGTGAGAAGCGTGCCATTCTATAATACCTCGATCATTCGCTCGAACTTGTAGTGGATTACTCAGCTGTGATTGACTCCTCAACCATATTCGGCACAGCCATGTACTTTTTTAATCCAACCACATCGAGGGGTCTAAAGATATATCTCCTATTATATAGGAGAGGCAAATTCCATCTTGATCGCTCATATTCCTCTGCATATTTCATAGTAAACCCGAAAACTACCTTTATGACCACCCAGTCACGGAGTAGTGCTCGATAACCCAAAAGTAATATTACATATGTAGGAAATAATGACGATCTCAAGTATAAGAATCCTACATGTACTATGTATTAGACCAACTGATGACACTTAAGAATATAACAATTCCTGTAGTATTTCATGCTGGGTCAATCCAATATCATGTTCTCTAACATGTGTCCACATTATTGATTTGATATCCCATATCCGTGATCCGTGAAACGTGATCATCAATCAATACGTGTGCTGATCTATAAACCATAATTGTCCTATGTAATGATATAAAAACATAGATAATTTAGAATAATATCAAAATATAAATAAAGAGTTCTATGAACAAGTCACACATTTGTTGATCAATACGAAAGACATTTATTCAAGAGACAAAATAACATATTATGTAAAAGATCATAAACATATAAGTGATACAATTATATCTATGATTGCATCTAGGGCATATCACTAACAATCTTCCACTTGCACTAGTGTCAATCATGTAAGTATCTAATACCCATAGCTCTTGTGTGCACGTCATGCTTTGGCTATGGAAGAAGCTTTGTTAACGGATTAGTAATATTCAAATTCGTGTGCACTGTGCATATTTTAACATAACCTCTATCAACAATCTCACGAATGAGATGAAAACACCGAAGTATGTGCTTAGATTTTTTATGCGATCTAGGCTCATTGGCTTGTGCAATGGCTCCGCTATTATCACAGTAGAGGTTCATTGGACTAGAAGCACTAGAGATCACACCCAGCGCAGATATGAACTTCTTTATCCAAACAGCCTCCGTTGCAGCTTCAGAAGCCACAATATACTCAGCCTCCATTGTAAAATCGGCAATTGTCTCGAACTTTTTTAGCTCACTACTCCTCCATTAAGACAAAACACAAAGCCAGACTGCGATCAAAAATCATCTTTATCGGTTTGGAAGCTAGCATTAGTGTAACCATTTACGACTAGCTCTTCCTCACCTCCATAAACAAGTAACACATCCCTAGTTCTTATCAAGTATTTTAGGATGTTCTTTACAGCTATCCAGTGACTTTCACCTAGATCTAACTGATATCTACTCATAACACTTAGAGCATATGACACATCTAGACGTGTACAAAGCATGACATACATGATAGACACAATGGCAGAAGCATATGGAATCTTATTCATCTGGTCTCGCTCATCCGGTGTCGAAGGACATTGAGTCTTGCTAAGACTAATATCATGTGACACAAGCAAGAAACCCTTCTTGGAATCCTGCATGATGAACTGCTTCAACACTTTATCAATGTATGTATCTTGATTTAATCCAATTAGATTTTTAGTTCTATCTCTATAGATCTTTATGCCCAAAATATATGCTGCCTCTCCTAAGTCATTCACAGAGAAATTATTTCTTAGTGAAGACTTGACATAGTGTAGGACCCCAGATTTTTCAATCCGGAATCCACTGTGTTTTACTGCACTAATCCCTGGATCAGTAGTTAGTGCACACAGATTACAGTTCTGATTATCAAAGTTCATATCATGCGGAAGCGTAAATATAATAATAAACTTACTCATGGGCCGATTAGGCCGAAATCATTAACTTGCAGCAGCGGAAGAACGAAGCACACAGGTGGGACCTTCAGGACATGCCCACAGGCAGCCAACTAAAGGTTCGCGACCTAGCCCTTGACATCTTCATCTTCTCGGCCAGCTTGTCCAATCTTGTTGCTGAGGCGAGGTGATTTGATTCCTGATTCTGAATTTTGTCGCAAAAGCGAGCGTGAGCACTCCAACCCCGTGTTCCGCGAGCCAATACACAGAATGCAAATAAATAGTATGCATGGCTTAACAAAGGAGAGGCTCGGGTTGTTTTATTTTGCGAAAAGTGCTTTTGAATACAATTACTTAAAATTTCCTGAGACCTAGCAGTTTTGGAACAAAACATAATGTTCAAGGAATATTATCATGATTTTCCATACATATGGCATCACACCATATGCCTAATATCACCATAATTTCTCCATACATACGACATCTCACCGTATAACATTTTTCAGCGTTATAGCCGCTTAACTTACCACTGGGACGACACCCAGGACAATTCAACTCAGGGCTTTCCACTGCCCTCCACTTTTCCATTCCCATTTTTCAAACATTCTTAAATAGAACTATCTCGAGTAAGTTCCCATGTCCGCCCTTGACCGTGGGCACGGCTATTCGAATAGTTTTGACTCTGCAGAGTTTGTACACTTTCACCACAAGAGATGAATTATCTTTGTTGCCAACATGCTTCCTTAGGCAAGAGACCCAGATAATTTATCACAAAGCCTTTACCTTACTCCGATCTAGCTAGACACCACCCACGCTGAGGTTTCACCGCTGAAGGGTTACACCACCATAGTCAGAAGCCCCCTCTTGCGCCGTGTGAGTACAGTACACCCTGTGCCTCACTGTGAGTAAACCAGTACACCCTGGCACCCACTTTCCTCGGTGATGTCTGAACTAAACCCTTGCAAGTTATTCAGCTAGATCGTACCCATTATAGACTTGTGGTTGTACTGTTTTACATCAGGAGGTCATCACAAGATTCAGTCCTTAGTATTATCTGAGCGGTTCTACCACACTCCATAATTTGTGCTCCCACCGCACCACATACCAGCCCCCAAGCCATCCGCTCAGATATTTAAGCAAGTTAGGATTTTTGGGAGCATAAAATAATCATGTAAAAACATACCAGTCATTCCCACCATGACTGCCCAAACCAGTTTCCCATGATTCAAAATGACAATAATGTTTGGGGCATTTCAGTGCCCCTGAGTATTTATGCAGTACTAAGCATGGCATACACTTAAGGACTTATTTTCGAAAGGTTACCATTATAATTTTGCTAGGGCGACAAGGTTCACACATTCAACTATTCCAAAGGAGGTATAATATTATTCAAGGTAAACATTGGGTATATAGCTAGAATATCAAGTTAAACATGTATTTGCATATAAATAGCAGCATGCAATTTGATAATTTAAGACAAAGTAATTTACAGAAAATGTAGGTTCAACATGATCAAAGTATTGACTCGCCTGGCGCGGTTTACCGCTGTCTTGAGCTCACGCAATGCTTTCTCTTGAGCTTTTGGTCTCTATCTTCACTTCGAGCTTGATCTCGCTTGATCCATTGAATCTTCACGACTCCCGATTTCTAATTACGTGACAAACGACTGAATCCAAATAAAGCAAATAACTCAAAAAGATCCAAATAAATCCGAATAAACTCAATTTAGTTTTGTTACGAGTTAATGGGTGATTCGGTGATTTGAGGCAAGGTTGTTAATAGCATACGATAACTTGATCTTTTTATTAATAATCTCTTTTTATTATTTTGTTATTTATCAAGGAAGTTCCATGAGTTAGGTTAGACTTATGTATCGAAGTGCGAGTCTGGCTGGGTAGGTATTCCTTGTAACTTAGGTTATGGTAAAAGCAAACTGGACTGATGGATGAGATCTGTACTTATTCTATAAATCTTTTAGTCGAAAGTATTATAACACTTGGATATCTTTATTAAGTTTTAGAATAATCTCTGATGTAGGCCTTTACTTACTAATTAGATTAAGATAAATAGCAAAGGCTCAATATTCATTCATATATGGTAGTTGATTAAAATTTAAATCTCTAATAATCCCATTATCATATTTTATGTATCTTCATTCATGGCTAGGCTAAATTTAAGTTGAATTAGGATCCAGTCATATGGGTCCTAACTTGTTATATATGCAATTATGCTCAATACTATTATGTACTAAAGCTAGTGTTAAGATTTAATTAATGGCACTATTATTAGCTTGCTCATACTCTAGCTGCTATTAGGCTTAGCTTCACTTCTAATTCTAGTTTAAACTCGGCTATCGGGGCAGAGCTTGGGATACAGCATTTTATGCGACCCTAATTACCCGCGTTATTGTTTAAATGTTTATTTTAGAGTATTTACATGCCTGTGAGATTATTTTTGATACTTGATGACTTAGGGCTATTATATTTTAGCACATGTATATTATTATGTCCTTTCAATTTGAGTGCTCTCTAAAGTGCTACTGCTACTGATATTTTATCCCTTTATAACTCGAACCTGCCAGGCATGATGGTAATTGTCATTGGTATTAAATTAAAGCCACTGTTTAAGATTGCATGGGCGACAATATGCTACTGATAGGGTTTATATTCTAATATTTGTTATTTTCTTTAATTAAAATTTGCTTACCTAGCAAGGTTATATCTCAACCCTTGCTAATTAGTAAAACCTACCATTAGTATTTATTCAGTGGTTGCATTTTAAATATTGGGCATATATGTATATATTATAATTAAGATATCTTTACTAATTTGGGTAATTAACCAAAAGCCACTCTTTCTTTATTAATTCCTTGAATTAATCATTAGATTTTAATTATAATTAAAGGTTGTCCTTAGTTTGGAGCCCTGGTTTCATGGCTAGATATAATTTCTAAACCTTGAGCTTTATTTGGAATTTCCTTTCAATTATGATTTTTACTTAATTTGAATACCTAACCGAAGAAATGTGTCTTTACTAATGCCTTTATTCAGTATTTAGACTATGAGTTAATCATTCAAATAGTATTGCTTATTCACATATATCAACCATTCCACATTTAAATATTAAGCAATATGGTTTTATGGCCTTATTAAATGTATTAGCCTTTCTATGTTATTCCTAGTTATGCCTAGTATCACTGACACCCTATTACATATTAGCGAGACTATTTTGGTGTATTTGCCTATATATTTATTTAATTATATTTGAGAATTTCTAATCTCAAGCAAGAAAGTTAAATCTTAGTTGGCATTTATTTAGGATTACACCTTAATTATTTAATCCATTTCCTTAATCTTAATCTTGAGGGTATTTTTAGTTGAACTCTTTATTAAACTTTGGACATGTAACCAATTCCATCTTTTTTTCATTATGAATTTATAAATGATTTCTTATTCTTATTTCCCATTCACCATGTGTCTTTACATACCATTGAATCAACTTAAATTTTCAACTTCATTTCATAATACTTTTAGTTTAATCTCACCATTAAATTTTATGCCCATTTTTATTTACATCTCATACTCTACAATTGCTGCTAGAAATAAACGGAGAAGATGCAAGTGACATACCATAGCTAGGTGCTAAAGTTTGGGTGGGGCCCATATGTCATAACAGAGATAGAGAGGAGACTACCTTCGGCTGAGTTGACAGAGAGGGAGCAGAAGCTGATGAAGCAGGGGAGGCGCTCGGCGGTGGGCTCGCCGGCGCGGCCGTCGGCCAGGGGGCGGCGGACGCGGCAAAACGGGTTGTCCGCGGCCAGGGGAAGCTGGTGGAAGCGTCGGCGGAGCCTGGGGAGCTTCGGAGCGGGCCGGCGGCGAGCGGCGGCGGTGAGGTAGAAAAGGGGCGGCGGCGCAATGGTGGAGGGGAGGAGGAACCGACCGGCGTAAGGGCAGTAGAGGGGTGTGGGGGTGCTTACCATACTATTCTTTGGGCAAGAAAGGGCCGGAGACGAGCTGGCACCGTGAGCTCGCGGCAGCGCAGAGGGGTCTCGCGATGGCGGCGAGCTGCGGCGAGGGAAAAGCCGGGGCGGAGGTTGGCGAAGATGCAGGGTCCCGTGGTGATGCTCCACATGCCAGGAATCGAGCTGGTGCCGACCGAAGAGGAGACGGCAGGAGAAATGGCGGCGACGGCCAGGATTAGGGAAGATGGTCGTGCTGCGAGCTCGGTGAATGGGAGTTCGATTACTCGCTGGAGGAGGGAGGAGGCTGCTCGGGGCGCGCCATGACGCGGTCGAATCGGCGGCGGTGTCACCGGAGCGGCCAGGGCGGGGTGAGGGCGCGGGTGCTATGCGGGAGAAAGACCGGGGAGGCAGGGCTTCTTATGGTCTCGGGGGACGCTGCGGAGACGGTGGGCGCACATGAGAAACCGGGGGCGACGGCGGGGAAACCGTGGGCGGTGCGGTTGCATGGCTGCCACGCGGAGGAAAAATGCTGGCGCGGCAGAGGAAAGAAGAAAGGGAGAAGAAGGCGCAAGCGCGGGGGAGAGAGGGGCGTGCGGGCGAGGGCGGGTCCGCTGGCAGGGAGACGCGCGCGGGACGAGGGCGGGACCCGCTGGCCAGGGAAACAGTTGGGAAGGAGAGATTGAGCTGGGCTGGGCCGTTCAGCCGGCCGAATCCATTTTCCTTTATTTACCCATTTATTTATTGCATTATTTGTGTGTGCACATATAAATGTATATATATATATTCATATTTTATTCATTCCCTCTTGCTCACTTAACTTTGTTATTCAAGTATTATTATTAATTTTTTTCTTGGCATTAAATTTTGTAGGTGCAAAATCTGAGTATGTCTATTCATATATATATATATATATCCATATATGTTGGTATTTTATTTACTTGTTACTATTGCTATTTATGCCATTATTTCTCAAGGATGACATTTTATATTTAAGTCAATTTTCTCTCTTTCTTTTCTGGATCATCTTTTCAGATTCTTATTTTAAATTTTAATTCTCTATTGTTTAAACATGTTTGTTTTCTTCTTGTTCCTTTTAACCTTCGAAACCTTCACCAAATTTTTCAGAAAATCCCATAAACTCCAAATTCAAATGAAATACATTGCAATAATAATTCAAAAGCTTTAAATTTTTAAATTCAAAATTTCAGGATGTTACACATATTCAAGTATAGGAATATCATTTCTAATCAATAATATGTCATTGACGTATAGGACCAGAAAGATAAGTGCGCTCCGCTAGCCTTTTTGTAAACACAAGGATCTTCTTCATTCTTGATGAAGTCAAACCCTTTGACTAACTCATCAAAATGAATGCTCCAACTTCGAGAAGCTTGCTTCAGTCCATAGATAGATCTTTGAAGTTTACATATCTTTCTAGCATTTTAGAGATCAACAAAACCCTCAGGTTGTGTCATGTACACATCCTCACATAGGTAGAATGATCGAAATATACAACAATAGCTAGAATGATCCAGACAGACTTAAGCATAGAGACAGGCAAGAAGGTTTCATCGTAGTCAATACCTTGAATTTGTTTGAAACCCTTCGCCACCAATCGTGCCTTATGGATATGAAAATTTCTGTCCATGTCTATCTTTTCTTTAAAAACCTACTTGCACTCAATGGTTTTTACACCATCGGGTGGATCATCCAAGTTCTAAACTTGATGATCATACATGGATTGAACTTTGGATCTCATGGCTCCAAGCCATTTCTTAGAGTCCGGGCCCATCATAGCTTCCTTGTAAGTTTTAGGTTCACCATTGTCTAACAATAAAATGACATGTCGCTACCTTATCGGCAATTGATGCAGCCTTTCTGACCTACATAGGGCTGGTGCATCTTTCATAGGTTCTACAACATCTTGTACACTCTGTAAAGGTTCAGTAAGAGTTGAAATATTTTCTGATGTCTCTCAAATTTTTTTTGAGTCTCATCGTGCTCCCACTGACTCCCTTTGAGAGACTCTTTCTCTAAAAAGACACTATTTCAAGCAACAAACAGTTTGTTCTCATCCTTGTTATAAAAGTAATATCCTTTAGTTTCCTTAGGATACCCACGAAGAAGCATTTATCATATTTAGGTGTGAGCTTGTCAGACGTCAAGTGTTTTACATATACTTCACATCCCCATATTTTGAGAAAAGGCAGCCTGGGATGTTTCCCAATCCATATCTCATGTGGAGTCTTCTCTACGGCTTTTGATAAAAACCCTATTTAATGTGAACGCAGCTGTTTCTAGAGCATAACCCCAAAAAGACAATGGCAAATTAGATTAGCTCATCATAGACCGAACCATGTCTAACAAGGTCCGATTTTGTCATTCAGACAACCTATTCTATTGAGGTGTAACCGACGGAGTTAGCTGTGAAATAATTCCATATTGTTTTAGATGATCACTAAATTCATGGCTCAAATATTCATCTTCACGATCTGATCGTAGGGATTTAATTGTATTGCCAAGTTAATTTTGTACCTTACTCTAAAATTTCTTGAACTTTTCAAATTATTCAGACTTATGCCTCACTAGGTAGATGTATCCATGTCTACTAAAGTGATCGGTAAAAGTTATAAGGTACTAAAACCACCTCTAGCAGTTGAGCTCATTGGTCCACATATATCCGATTGTACTAAGGCCAACAAGTCATTTGCCCTCTCACCTAGACCAGTGAAAGGTATCTTAGTCGTTTTACCAAGTAAACAAGATTCACATATTTCAAATGATTCAAAATCAAATAAGTTTGGAAGACCATCTTTATGGAGATTCACCATGCGCTTCTCATTTATGTGACCCAAACGACAATGCCAAATATAAGTAGGATTCAAATTATTAGGCCGAAGCCTCTTAGCATTAATGTTATAGACAGGTATATCCTTAAGATTTAAAATGTATATTCTATTTATTAATGGAGCATGACCATAAAGCATATCATTTAAATAAATTGAACAACAATTGTTGTTTATTCTAAACTTATAACCTTCTGCTCCTAAACATGAAGCAGAAATAATGTTTTTGTTTATTATTTAATTCCAAAACTCATCCTAAGGGTAAAGATAATAGTAAAGTGCCAACAGCCAACGCAATAACTCTTGCTCCATTGCCTACGTGAAGATCGACCTCACCTCTTGCCAAACTCCTACTCCTTAGTAGCCCTGCATCGAATTGCAAATATGAGCAACCGATCCAATACCAAATACCCAAAAACTAATATGAGAAGTAGTAAGATTTATTTCGATACATTATACCTGAAGTAGTAGTTTTACTTCCCTTCTTCTTTCAGTTCTGTCAAGTACTTATTGCAGTTTCTCTTCCAATGTCCAGTCGCTTGGCAATGGTAGCAAATGGCATCAGATGTTATACCAATCTTGAGCTTTTGAAGCTTATATTTTATACTCTAGATCTCATCTTCAGTTTTGCCTGTGCCCTTTCTTTTGTTCAATGCCTTAAACTTCTTTTTGAAGTTGATAGTCTTTTGAACAATCATCATATGATTAGAGCTTTTCTTAATACTCTCCTCTGCTGACTTGAGCATCCCATGCAACTCGGTCATTGACTTCTTCATGCCATTCATATGAAAGTTCAAAATAACTAGCTCAAAGCTTAGAGAGCTGACTGAACTTCCTTCAGCTAACTTGCAAATAAACAATGACTTAGATGTGTTGTACTTTTTAGCCTTTGCCTAGTTCTCAAAATGTCTTTAAGCCCCACAATCATATTGTAGGTATCTGTGTTCTCATATTGCTTCTAAAGCTCAGAGTTCATGGTGGCAAGCTTGAGACAGCTAACGTCAAGTAAGTCATTGCAATGTTTCTCGTATTCATTCTTTTAAGCACGAGTAGAATCTTCAACTAGTTTATCTGGATGTGCAATCTCTAGAACATATTCCTTCTTTTCTTGCTTGAGAATAATTGTCAAGTTACGATACCAGTCAATGAAGTTTGTTCTATTTAGTTTTTCTTTTTTAAGAATAGATCGCAGGTTAAAATTGGATGTGGAGGAAGTAGATGGTGGCATTGTCTACAACATAAAATGTATATGCAAAAATTCAGCACTATATATATGTGAAATCTCCCATTAAACAGTTTAACAAAATATACTCCCATTGTATGTTTAAAAATCAAATATCCTCTAATAACATATGGTGAGACAAGATCCATATTTCACTAAGTCCTAGTGAGCTTTAGCATCACTGTGAGAAACCTAGCAATGTAGGTATGCAACCCTTGCTAATTACATCACATGTAACTCTTGTTTGTTGAGTGACATCCATATACCCTGGCCTCAACACTATGCCCCTAGATCCAAAACCATTTTGATAGCCTAGTCAAGTTAAATCAATATTTTGCATGAAGTGTCCAATGCTTTAACCTATATTATTGAGATAATTAATGGCACGCTACTGTGCTAAACCCACTAGTTAGTGATCAGAATCTTGATAGGTGCAACAATTAGAAGGGAATAAGTTCTACTTAAGTTTTCTAGATGGACACTATTATATCATATTAAAATCATTTAAGATAATAATAAAATGAATAATATCATAACAGGAACCTAAAAACATTCACAATTAAATCATATTAAACTATGAGATAGTACGGCCCTTAGCACGGCAATCTCCATCACCACACTTCCTGTCCATCGAGCCATCAATGCTTGAGTTCACGACATCCATCTACTTACATATTACTCTAACAGCTAACAATGAATTACATATGAAAATCAAGCATCACAAGTCGACACACAAGCCATTATACAATAATATGTAGCCCATGGCTATAAATCAACATAACACGCAGGGCATAAAAAACTCATACATGCATCACATACACAATGGGCTATACTATCCACACAACCCTACAAAAACAAGTTATGTGCAGAATCCAATTCTACCACACGATATGAACACATAACACCTATAATGTGCGGTACGATTATCTAGCACGACAGTCCCACTAGCCGGTTAGTGGGCAAGGATCAAAGAGGCAGGACCTTTGAAAATTTCATCAGATTTATCACATTAACTCAATTCTGAACCAATCTAATTGGCCCGATTTTCCATTGATCAATCATATTGATCGGTGAGGGAGATTTCCAGAAAGACCAGCAACTTGGTGCTATCAATTCATATCTCCTTTGAACCCATCTACTACCACCAAAACCGATTGATCTTATCAACTAGTGCCTAAACCAATCTAATAACATGAACCGATCTGAGCTATCATATCAGACCCGTAATAGATCCAATCTACTACCACCATATATCGACTATATTCAACCTATCCAAATCAAAAACTACACAGTAGGCTCTGATACCACTGTTGGGATATGGGTAAGCTACACTAGCGCAGATTAAAATTTACTACCACGTAAACTAGGAAGCCATGTGAGTAAAAGATCATGGATCATTACCAATAGACACGCAGTGTAGCAAAAGTCAAGTTGAAGCAACCAATTCAAGGAAGAGCGCGTCGGTGTTGTAGTAGTAGTCAATCGTCCTCCGACCAACCATCTCTTCCTCTCGACCGTCCCGATCAGCGTCACAGTCACAGCAGCGCCTCTGCAGAGGTCCACACATACAGGGGTGGAACACCGTGCTTCGGCGTGCTAGCACCAGTGCGTACGATAGGGATTATGAGAGGTGGCAGCTGGGGTTTCGACGGGTGTGTTTCGGGATACCTCCCTCAGCCTCACACCTCTCTTTGTATAGCCTCCAATCGGATCTTTATCTGATATGATTAGGGATCGAATCCCACTCGAAAACTATCATCTGGACTATTATCATTCCAGCCCATTAAGTGTGTGACCCTGTACTTTCATATATATATTTGGCCATGGGCCAAAACCTCCTTTCCGGTCCATAAGTCGGTAGCGGTCCCTAGCAGGACATAACAACTCCCAAACATACATAAAAATCATATCGGACAAACCTATATAGTGCTTATATATCGATCCCTTTGCCTCATGATACCAGATCGAACTCAAGATGAGAAGCATGCCATTCTATGATACCTTGATGCTTCACTCGAACCTATAGTGGATTGCTCAATTGTGATTGACTCCTCAACCACATTTGGCATAGCCATGCACTTCCTTAATCCAACCACATTGAGGGGCCCAGAGATATCTCCCTTATTATATAAAAAGGGCAAATTCCATCTTGATCACTCATATTCCTCCGCATATTTCATAGTAAACCCGAAAGCTACCTTTATGACTAATTCTAGTCATGGACTAGTATTTGGTAACCAATAAGTAAACTATTACTCATGTAGGAAATAATGACGATCTCAGGTCTAAGGATCTTACATGCACTATGTATTAAATCAACTGACGACACTTAGAATATAACAATTCCCGTAGTGTCTCATTGTGGGTCAATCCAACATCATGTTCTCTAACATATGTCCACATTATTGATTTGATATAACACATCCATGATTCATGAAATGTGATCATTAATTAATACATCTGCCAATCTATAAATCATAATTGTCCTACATAATGATATAAGAATAGGGATAATTTAGAATAACATCAAAACATGAATAAAGTGTTCTACGAACAAGTCACATACTTGTTGATCAATACGAAAAACATTTATTTAAGAGACAAAATAGCATATTATTTAAAAGATCATAAATATAGAAGTGATATAATCATCTCCATGATTACCTCTAGGGCATATCACTAACAACTCACACATGGGTATGTTGAATGCACACGTTTTTGAGACAAGACGGAGATCCAAGAGTCTCATAGAGCACAGACACACGCTTTGACCATTAGAAGCACCCACATACACGTGTACTTTGAGGGCACTGTTCAGTGCCTCTCTGAAAATTAGGCACCCGGATTCGAACCCGAGTAAGCTGGCTACACAACGGCAAGCTGAGCCAACTGAGCAAAGCTTAGTTCTCCGCAACCAAGTTAATTCACGCAAGCACTCCTGGTCCGTTGATTCTTTTCTTAACATAACTAGTTACCTTCAGTCCCTCGAATCACCACATGGTAGAATATTACACGTATTTATGCTTGATGTATTTGTGGTACACTTCTAATTCCTAGCTATTGGGTACACGTTATTTTTTGCTACGGCTAATGACTACCACGAGCACTTATGCTAGTGAACTGACTGTTGATAAGCCGCTTTAAAAAGGTTATCCCAATAAGTCATTTCGAAATGGTGGCAGAAAAGTCATTTTGTTAATTTATTCGGGAGAAGCCCTAAACTGAAAAGAATAGGACTATTATTGGTATCTATCTTATACTGTGTAACAACTGACAACTTTCATTTCTATTTATTAGATCAAATTACTTATAATTGCAGGAATAGAAGAAATGACCCTGCCTCGGTTGTAGCATTTCCCTCTCTCACTCTTTTTCAACAAACGCATGATGGATCTATAGTTGCGAACCTAAGAATTTTAATATAGGTATTTAAAGTCGCAAAACATTATTCAATAGAAAACATAAAAATCCATAATAACGAAAATTAAAGTACAGTAGCTCCATCTATCATCCGAATGTAGGACGAGTCAAGCAAAATGTGTGTGTATAATGGCCGGATGAAAGACACACGACACAACCCCCAAAATTTGATACAACTCTATAAATTATATGGAACTAAACAACATAAATGCACCAACCATCCCTAAAGCTTATTTTTTTATGTCTTACAAAATTGGATGCTGTGTGCTGAGATTGAACTGTTCTACTTAGCATAAGAAAAACCAACTTGTAGATTTCAATTTGTATGGAATTGAGTGAGGCCTAATCGAATAGAAATGAGATACTGCCTTTTTGAATTAATGAATATTAACACATTTGCCTGATATATTATATATCATTACACTTACACGCATCTAAAAACAATCCAAAGGCAGAGAGGCTTGGTGCCCAGATACCATAGTGCCCCATTTCAACGTCATATATATATATATATATATATATATATATATATATATATATATATATATATATATATATATATATATATATATATATATATATATATATATATATATATATATATATATATATATATAGGAAGCCTCTTTTCTACTCCCGGGTATATATATATATATATATATATATATATATATATATATATATATATATATATATCACAAACAATTCCATAAAATAATCATCTGTGACATATGTTTCATAGATGGTTCCATCATAAAACCGTTAGTGATATATGTTTCACAGATGGTTCTTTTAAAAAACTGTCTGTGATAATTCCTTTACTAGCTACAACAAATCATATTTTTCAGCTAGCCTTAGGAAGTGCTAGGCATGCCCTATGAAAAAAAGCAAGCATATACAATCACATATGTAATTATTTCTTAATACTAAATCAATTATAATAGAATAATTTTTTAATTATATGCTCAGTTTCTTATAATTACATTGGATCATTATACTTGGCTATTTCCTTTTCAACAAATCCATTCACGATGGTCGGCATGCATATAGCTTACTTCATGGCTTGGTTCTTCCTCGAGCCTGATGCTGTCTCCGAATAGAGGCAAGTCATTAAATTGATTATACTCTTCCTCATCTACGACATTCTCAACTCTGACAATCCTTCTTTTTCCATGAAGAACTACGTGGCACTTCTTATTTGCTGGGTTGATTATATAAAAAACTTGAACAACTTGCCTTGTGAGTATGAATAGTTCATCTTTGTACTTGTCGACCTTTACACCCTATGGGAGTTGAACCCAACGGCACCAAAATAGAGCGATCTTGAAAATTACGTACTCAAGCTCCCAAATCTCCTCTACAAGCCCGTAGTAGGAGCTTGAGCCTGTGATACTGAACTGCTCATCACGAAATGCATCTATACGGACACCTGAGTTCTACACTATACTCTTTCTGTCTTGATCTATTGTATAAAATGTTTACTCATTAATGTCATATCCTTGCCATGTCACAGTTATAAATTTTGGGCCTTTTATCAACCATTGCAGTGTTTCAATTGCGACCTCCCAGCTAATCACACCCTCAACCATTCGTTGAACCGACGATTGTGCTGTCTTGTGATCCAAATCTCCGATCAGCTTGGATTCTCTTGGCGTAGCATGTCCTTGTGCTCTTTAATATACGGGGAGACTTCAGTCATGTGTTGCAAGACCGTGAAATGGGCTTGAGTGTACGTATCCAGATCAGGAGTTATTGTTTTCCTACTGATAGTCTCGATACCCTCTGGCCTCCTCTCATGACGAGATACATGCACACCTATCAGTTTCACCTGAGCCATGTAATCGATGCAGAACTCAATGACCTCTTCGGTTGCATAACCTTCAATAATGCTGCCATCTGGCTAAGATCGATTGCGTGCATAGGACTTGAAAATCCCCATGTACCTCTCAAATAGGTACATATGACTAGAAACACATGGCCACATATCTTTACCTCTTTCATAAGGTAGACAATGAGATGGACCATGATATTGAAAAATGATGGAGGGGAATATATCTCAAGATGACATAGAGTCATCGCCACGTTGATCTGTAGAGCATCTAGTCCATCAGGATCGATGACCTTCTAAGCAATTGCGATAAATAAATAACACAACCTCATGCTTGTCGCTTGAACCTTATTCAGCAAAATACTTCTAATTGCATAGGATGTAATTGTGTCATTAGAACATGATAATCATGAGACTTCATGCCAATTAATTTCAAATCTTGTATGGAAACAAGTTTCTTCATGCTGGCGGAGTAACCCGACGGAACTTTCACACCATGCAAGTATTGACACAGTTTAATTCTCTTGTACTTAGATAGTGTGTAGCAAGCTGGGGGATGGTACATCTGGCTTTTATCATTCTCTATTGGTGCTAACTCGGTCCTGATGTTTATAGCGACCAAGTCACGCCGTGCGTTGACACCATTCTTTGCTTTATCACTAATGTTCAGTAAGAGACCAATTAAGCTATCACAATATTCGTCTCTATGTGCATGACATCGATGTGATTGTGAACTTCTAATTGCTCTCAGTAAGGCAAGTCCCAAAATACCGATATCTTGTTTCACATGCTCTTCGGATGGGTCCTCAACTTACATTCCTTTCCAAGCACAATATCGATATCCTTGACCATATCGTAAACCTCTTTTCTGCTAAAAAGCCTTGGTACTAAGTCATCACCTTTTTCTGTCAAATTATTTATTCATCATGCGGTATGAGTGATACCTTGGAAGGAACCTACGATGATACATGTACACAGTTTTGCACGAGTTGTTCAACCACACACTCTCGGTATAATCTAAGCAATGCGGACATATTTTGGCTCCTTTCATACTCAACCCTGATAGGTTACCAAGGGCAGAAAAATCATTGATGGTGTAGAACAATATGGTGCACAAAATGAAGTTCTCTCATTTGCTCGTATCCCATACATGTGCCCCTTCATTCCACAGTGTCACAAGATCTTCCACTAGTGGTGCTAGATACACATAACTATCATTCCCAGGTTGCTTCGACCTTGGATAAGTGGCGACATTAAGATGTACTTCCACTTCACACATAGCCAAAGAGGAAAGTTGTACATGCATACATTCACGGGCCAGGTGCTATGTTGGCTGCTTATGTTACCGAAAGGATTCATTCCATCTATACTCAACCTATACCTTATATTCCTCGGTTCCACACCAAAGTCTACAAACATCCTATCGATGTTCCTCCACTAAGAAGAATCGACAGCGTGTCTTATCATTCCATCTTTCTTACACTCCTCCGAGTGCCAACGTAGCGATCTTGCATCCTTTTAATTCGCAAATAAATGCTTCAAATGGAGAATTATAGGTAAATACCACAACATCTTAGCAGGAGGTACTTACTTCACCTCGATGCCCTCGCTGTCATCGGAGTCATTCTTACGCTTGTATCAGGATGCTTTGCACACCAGACAAACATATAATTTTGTATACTCTTTATGGTAGAGGATACAATCATTTGGATATGCATGTATTTTTTCTACTTCTATTTCCAATGGATAAAGAACCTTCTTGGCTTGGAGGTGATTCTCGACAACACATTTCTCTCTAGAAGGATGTTCGATAGAAGACCTAACAATGCCGTGAAACTCTTGTTGGACCAACCATTGCTTGCTTTTAATTTTAGCAGTTCAAGAATAGATGACAATCTTGCGTATTACGGCTTGTAGCCTGGGAACAAATGTTTCTCCAGGTCCTTCATCAAGCCCTCAAATTTACCAAACTCTTTCTCACTATAGTTCCCTTCTGCATCGCGTAACATCTAATCCAGATTATCATCTACAACCTATCCTCATCGAAAGCACATTCATAACTGGCATATCATTGTCTCCCTCAATGATGTTACCTTTTTTTGTATAATCTTATTTTCATCGTGACTGGACCAACATGCATACCCCTTTTTGAAACCCCTTCAAATTAAATGAGCTTCGATCTATGCTGAGTTGGTAAACATCCCTAGATTATCGCAATCAATGCATGAACAATACATATATTCCATTCCCTTCTTCAACATATCCTGCTCGACTGCTCTTCTAAAAGCATATATGCCATTAATGTACTCTTCACTCACACGGCTCTCAACGTACATCTAGTTTCGGTCCATCTATGCTATGCATGTAACAAATTAGTGTCATGAAGTAATATATATCAACCAAGAATATATTGAAGTAAACTAAGAGTAGTGACATATTCTTAAATTGGAGCAAACTACCAATTAAGCTAGATCTAAACCTAGCTACACCTCTCTTAATTACAAGATATATAATTAGAAGCAAATACTAACCTCTAATTACCAAGAACAAATAGACCTACAAGCTAGATCTGCAAGCGGTATGCTTTCACCAAACTCCCCAAAGTCAGCCGCCTCCTTCAATGTAGTGAAATAAATACATATCTGTCGGGACCCCGCTAGTTAGGCATTTAATAACGTGGCATATCCCATTATCACATACGGTTCTCATTAATAACCATCTATGATAATTGAGATTTCACAGACAATTGTTATTACAAACCGTATATGGTAATTAATTATCAGAGATAGTTTGTATTAATAACCGTCTATGAATGAACATCACAGCCGGTCCTAAATTAGAATCGTCTATGATAATATGGTTCTAAAATCTAAATTCATTCTCATATACATAAATGCAAATTCAGTAATGACTAAGGAGTAAATATGTACTATTTACTTTCTTTTACCGGTCAGTAATGCCGTCATGTCGTTATACCGAGACCGTTTACATATATATAAGAGAGTAAATACAAATTCAACTACTTGATTTTACCGCCCAAACTTCGTGGCCCAATCACTATTACAAAAGATAACAAAAAAAAGTAGAAACCTATAGCTAACTGCTTCAAAGTTTTTTCTAGTGGCAGAGTTAGCATGCAATCTCCATCTTCAAAACATCGTAGGTGACATGGTCGGCATTGAACGGTTCGGGATCATTAGCGAATAAAACCCAAAATGCGTTCACCCACTGATGCACTCGTTCGAGTGTCTCCCAAACACTCTCCGACAGAACAATCAAGTCAAACTGAACCCATAGGCTCTCTTTTTTTTCTTGAGGGGTCTCGATAAGGTTGACTCGGTCACCCACCACCTCAACTGATCTCCAGTGGCAATCACCATTTTCATATAACAAGGAATACACCCAGCGCGTGAGACGAAGAGATGCATATCAGGGAGCCGAAACGATTGAAGGCATGCATTGGGGAGACGAGCGCGCGCCATTCATTATAAATATCACTGATGATTCCAGCTATAACCCATCTGTGATACTCAACTACCACAGATGGTTCATATTAATGATTGTCTAGTAACTATCATAGAAGGTTAGTATTAATAAACATCTGTGATATCTGCAACTATCATAGATAATTCATATTAATAACTATCTGTGAACAATCACAGACAGTTATTAACATAAACCGTCTATGAGAGTTGCGTATCACAGACGGTAAATGGTCACGCTTGTAAAACTGTCTGTGCTAATAATAGTATAGACGGTTTTCCATGAACCATCTGTGATGAGGCGTCCAGTATAGCTTGTTTTGTAGTAGTGCGGTCAAGTTATCGACAACTTGTATTGGAAAAAAGTTTCTTTGGTCTTTGCATGTGCAGGTGAGTGTGGAGACGATTATGGTCGATGACGAGGAGAACCGAGACTAGGAGGGGGGTAATCTGAGGTCCAGGCAGTTGGGATGTCACACGAGGTGGTTGGGCTCATGCTAGAGCACATGGAGATCGAAGGTGGATGATGCGTGGAGGCGTGGAGATGGTTACGGTCAGTGACAAGGAGGACCGGGACTAGGAGGGGTAATCTAAGGTCCAGGCGGTCGAGATGTCATGCGAGGTGATCAGACTCAAGCTAGAGCACGTGATGATGCGTGGAGAAGCTACAGGAGGTGCGGTCTTAGAGGTTTCGACACGAAAGTTGGTGATGCGTGATGGAGATACAGGAGGTGTGTCTTGGAGGCTTTGTCACGTGGTGATATTGGAAACGTTATGGAAGGAGTCCGTAACAAGAAGGTTTAGAGATATGGTAAAACCTGTGTTAGGAAGGGTTTTGGGTCCCTTGATTTGAGGAAGAGATTGAGTTGTGTATACATGTTTGAGGTGGACACAGCTTGGATGTTAGCCTACAAAACAGGGAGAGGTTAAGGGCTAACGTGTAGGTTTTTAGAGGGCTTTCATGGAGAGAGCTTTTAGGGGTGCTGTGAGAGTACTTTGTAACTACATCCATAAATAGAAATAATAGATCAGATCTATTCCAAGAAAAGTTTGCCGGCATCAGCGACGTATTTTCTGAGCATCGTTTTTCTTCTGTCTCTGGCGTGCACTCGTTCGAGCGATCGAAGCGTTCGAGGGGCTAAAGTCTTCGAGTGGAGAGAGATTATGACTACATGCGTCGGCAGTCGTAGCAAGCGTCGTAGCGAGCGATTGAAGGGAATGGTCGGACGATAAAAGTGTTTATCGAGCACGTGCGAGCGAACCAACATCTTGCGGTCGTAATCTACATCCGGTAATTTAGATTGTTTTTCTTCTGCTTTTAATTTTTGATTTTAGGTGTCAAAAAGCTGGGGCAATCATTCACTCTCTGATTGTACCATATGATTCTACGAAATTCTTCATACATTTTAAATGTACTAGTGCATGTGCAAAATTCTTCATACATTTTAAATGTACTAGTGCATATTCCAAAATATCATGCAAGTGTGTACCATTAGGCCAGTCTCAGTGGAGGTTTCATGTCCCAGTTTTCAACACACCCATATTTTGGAAACAGTGCAGAAGAGTTTCATCCCCATGAAACTCTCTCTACTCCCATGAAACTTTTATCATCTCTCTCTTCATCAATACAGTGCCATGTTAGCGTATTTAATGCCTATAAAACTCCATAAAACCTCCACTGAGACTGGCCTTAGGATCGAACGATATTCTCTGTTCATATGCAAGCTCATGTTATTTTACTGTGCATGCCCACAGATTATTTGCCCTGATCTTTATGTAATCATGCATGGGGGCCGGTGGTTAAAATAAGTCGTTAGCCGTTTAAATAATCAAATCCCAAGATCCATTGTATCAGAAGCTAATTAATAGCCTCGAGATCTTCGTTGGTCGATACCAGTTCTTGTACCCTACGTTGTCATGGAGATTTGGATATTAGATCCTAGCTAGAACTTGTGTAAGTGTGCCGCGTCATGTGTACCACGGAAAAGTACGAAGTGATAATTGTCGGTTATATGATTTCCACGTACCCTAATACTATAGACAAACTCCATATACACGGATGCTCGTGCAATCTAGACACTGGCGCAGATGCCATTCAATTGGGTGGGCGCAGTGTCACACAGCCCAACTTCATGTCTCCACGCCTGAAGCAGCCGACCACCACCGCCTACGTCCCTCCCTTGGCTCCAAAGCTCGAGGCCTCCCCCTATGGCGGCGGTGGAAACAGCGATGAAGGAACGCAGGAGGTGGACAGTAGTGGAGAAGGCGACAGGACAGGCTCACGAGCTCGAGAGTTGAGTTAGGTTTTGGTGCCACGGTGATGACGAGGGAGCACAATATTGGTGAAAGCAATAGCGGTAGTGCTAGAGCTACGGCGGTGGAAACGGTAAGGAGAGGACCGGGAAGGCGATGTGGCTAGTGTGGTAGCATTGGAGAGGGAAAAACAAAAGTGGCGTACATGGCAAACAGACAACTGTGGCATATTACTCACTAGGAGATATCTAGAACTAACATTGATGTCAGATCCAGATTTAGCTAATTCAGAATCCGTTGTGAAATCACTGTACTATTCCTTAGATCAGTAGATAGTGTTCACAGATACATCACTAAATCATTTCATACATAGCGGAAACCGTATCATTCATTAATATTACATAACAGATGTTCAAATAAGCCGTATCTGGTCAAGTTTACATAAAGCCGATTGGGCCAAATAGTTTCGTTACAACAGCAGAAGCAGTAAGCAAAAGGGGTAGGGCACATCTTGCACATGCAAATGACTAGGGTTAAAATTGTATGTAGCAGGTATTGCTCAACTTAGATATGGACACACAATCACCACTAAGTCAACATTACAGTGGTAAGAACCAACTACTATGAAAAATAGCTTAAGCTCCTCCGTTTTCTCCATCGTCAGCTCCTACGACTTCGTAGTACACATAGTGATCTTGGTTCCTAGATTATATGGTGTTTTAGTGAGCAAGGGTGAGCACAAACAATAGTGCTCCGCGAGTCAACACACAGAATACAATATTTATACATGCGAGGTTCAACAAAGGTAGGCTCAGATTCTTTTATTTACTTAAGGCAACATTTGAAGCTACAATAATTAGAAATCTCTATGACTTAGCATGTTAACCAAACCATATTTTATTAAAGAGAGTGAAAGTGTACAATATTTATAACGGTGCATGTTCCATCCACCTGTTACATGATTCCATCTATCATATACTAGTTTTTTATTACTATGGTTATATCCATCTAATTACCAACACTAGGTTACATTCACCTAGAGAAAATCAAAAGGTTATATCCACCCGACGAGTTTTCGTCCCACCCACAAAGGTTTTTGAAATAAAGATGAGTTTTCGTCCCACCCACAAAGGTTTTTGAAATAAAGACTAACTCAAGTAAGTTCCCATACCCATCCATGACCATGGGCATGGATGTTCAAACAGTTTGTACTCTACAGAGATTATACACTTTACACACAAGAAATAATCAATTTGTTATGTTTCACATATTTCTTTGGACATGTCAATCAAGAAAATCACCACAGGGCCTTTACCATACATCACCAAGTGTAAGTTACACCTGCTAAGGTTTCATCTAAGTGAGGTTACGTCACCACACCCAGAACCCTCTTGTGCTACATGGTGGCTTACACCAACGACACGACCCGTATCCACGATGGCTTAAAACCAGCAACACGACTTGTGAGTTACTCCAATGGTGCAACCCACATTGGTGTCTAATATAGTACACAGTCCATACCCATTATAGAAGTAAGGTTCTACTATTTTACATTGGAAGGTCATCACAGGATTCAGTTTTTAAAGTTATTTGAGTGGTACATGTCATAAACCATAATTTCTTGTGCTACATCCGTACCAGCCATCATACCATCCATCCAGATATGGTAACAACAAGTTTTAGGGTTTTGAGAAGCACAAAACTAAGTTATCTCAAATATACTAGTCATTACTCTCCAATGACTACACAAAATAAGTTTCATGATTAAAAGATGATAATGTCCTAGGACTTAAGCAAGACTAACATGACACTTAAGTATAATCTATAGCTAGTAAAGTTACCATTATAGTATCTAGGGTGACAAAGATCATATGATTCAAGTACCCAAAGAAGGGTATAATAATATTGCAATGTCAAGTAGGCGTCTATCTAATCTTAGTTTAACATACATTTGCATAACAAATAATAACATGCAATTTAATAATGTAAACAACCATAAATTTGCATGAAATGTATATTTAATATGATTAAAGTATTGACTCATCTGGCTCATAGGCAGGTTGGTCTTAGAATTCTTGAGTTTGCTCGAACTGGGGCTCTTCCACGTCCTCGTACTCCAATCGGGCGATCACATCGGAAAACGAATAAACAAGTGAGCAAACCAAATAAATACAAATAAAATTCATATAAGCTCTAAATTGAACAAAACCACTACCATTAGATAGATTTTTAGTTTAAAAATTTTTAGAAATAAATTTCATTAAATTTGAAGCTAAAACGAGCTCGAACAGGCTCTCTAAAGTTTAAATTTAGATTAAATCCATATATAGACAGAGGAGAGGAATATATATCTCTCTCTCTCTAACAGTGGGGTCCACTAGATTTTAAATTAATTTTCAAATTAATTTTCTACTGAGAAAGGCCACTAAGACTGACAGCTAGGTCCCATGGGTTTTGATTAAATTTTGATTAATTTTCTAAAAGAAAAATGGCTAAGGGACTGACAGGTAGGACCCATTTACTATACACACAGTAACCTGGGCCCACATATCATAGGCTCTAACTTATAAACTAGGTTTGTAAAGAATTTTTAAACAGGGAGCCCACACGTCGGTGACTCATTAACTTAACAGGAAGGGGGCACATGACAGCGACTGATTAAAGAATAGCTAAGCAAGATCATTAACCACGAATTACATGCGTTTAAAAACTAACCATGGTGCTATAACAGTGAGGGGGGCCACGATGGCTGGAGGGAAGGCCAAAATGGAAACTATGGCTCGACGCGAACCTCCAAACAAAGCGGCGTGGGCTAATTTGTAGCCTAGGGTGATTGACGGCGAGTGCTAGCGACGATGGAAGACCGAGCATGGCACGACAATGCTACATAGCATTAGAAATCAATTCAATGTTAGGGGAGCATCTACGGGTGAGGAGGAGCTTACTGGAGGTGGTAGCGAAGCTTGGGGATGAGGAGGTTGGGCTGGCATTGGCGGGCCGAAGAGGCGAAGGTGGAAGCATGGCACCAACGAGCTTCGAGTGGTGGTGAACCGAATTGGTGACGAGAATGACCTCACAGCACCTCTACAGTGCTCCAGGCAAAAGCAATTGGATAGAGAGGCTTAGAGAGTCGACGGGTGGCGAAGTTCACCGGAGTTGGGGAAGAGGACCACTTTGGTGAGCTCAGCGGGACTTGAGGCTCACTGAGGAGTACTGGTGACGGTGATGGCCGAGGGAAGCTCAACGGAGACAACTGCGAGCTCGGGAAAGTTAGGCATAACTGAGAAAGCAAAGAGAGGCTACTAGAGAGTGTGTGGAGGTTCGGTAGAGCTATGACATTGCTTAAATAGCCAGGAGGAGGGGAGGAGCCGTTGGGCGGCAATGATGGCTTGCTACGGCGAGGGCGACGACGCTGATGGAGAACCGGGGTGGGGGCGAACATAGGTTGGCGAACTACTCGGGCACATGATTCAAGGAGCTGGCAGCATGGTGTGGATGTGACGGGACGGCTTAGTGTCGTAGCAGGAAAAAGGGGAAGGGTGGCCGAGCACTGGAGCGCAAGAGAGGGAAAAAAAAGCTTCGGCGAATGAGAGGCGGTGCTGGGTTGGGACGAGACGACATAATGCTGAAGCGACACAACGTAGAGCCAGGAATCTAGGAACGCATAAGGAATGCCAGTGCGGAAGCAACTGGGTGTGCACAGTGTGATCTGCACTGGCGCGGTGTGAAAATAGCGAGGCCAGGGCGACGTGGGCTGGCTTGGGCTGTTCTAGGCCGGGCCATGGGCCAAAAGGGCTAAGGGAGATGGGTTGGCCGGGCTTGGTCCAGGACATGAGACGAGGTCGTGAAAAAATTGAAATTCGACTGAAATTCGAATGGATTTGAGTTGCTCTTTTGAATTCAAACTTGATTTGAACATTTCTTTCAAGAAATATTCAAATTCTCAAAATGGGATGTTACAACTGACCCCTATCCGATTCTCATGAGCTACATCCATGTAACGCACGTTCATAAAAAAAAATTTTGTTCTTGTGTTTTGAGATGAAATGCATGCTTTTAATTGAGTTGGACTCTTAATAATGTGTACGCCGTTTGCCAAGTGCCAATAAGTGCCCTTAAGTTAGCTTCTTAATTGAGTATAGAACATCTCTTTGTATGGAATTAGCCAACAGTTTTGTTTTTGTATACAGAAGTACAGTACTAACTTGCTGTGTTACGGAATTAAGGATCGGTGTTATAATCCATAGGGGTGCGAAATTAAGGATCGGTGTTATAATGCATAGGGGCTGAAAACGGATCGAATATGAATTAGATAGTGCTTAAATTATATTTGTATTTTATATTTTTTTCTCATATTTGAATACGAATCGAACAAATATCGGATACGAATACAGACTGGACAAATACTGGATACGAATTCGAATAGAATATCTACTCAATTCGGTCGATCCATATATCCTCATAATTTATGTAGTATGAATACATTAATAACATTTTATCCTCGTACAATCACGCTTAATCATTCTAATTCTTTACTTCACCTAAAGTAATACGAATTCACATTCAATTAAAAAACGTGTCCAACTTATCAGTCGTATTGTAATAAAATATACATATTGTTTTATCAAATACAAATACGGATACGAATAGTCCAGATAAAATAACATTTTGGATGGTAAAAGTCCATACCATATTCACATCTATATTTTTTATGTGAATTTAAATACAAATAGAATAGAAATTATTAATTAAATAGCAAAATCGATATCATATTTATATTTTATCAAATATAATAATTAAATAATACAGACAATCCATATCCACTTTTTACCGCTAATAATAATGCATGGCGCCCTTCGTCGGAGGACAACGCAAGTCACCGACGAATCAAACTCCACAAATTTTTAACCAATTAACCATGGCAGTACATAGTACATGCTACTATACGTTGGTTGCCGATTTAAATTTTCTGTCGCGTTTACTCTTCTCCCACCTATTCGAGTTTAGGCCTACATGGTTTCATTACTTTACACGCTGTACGTATTTGTGCACACTGTACAAAATTTTTTAACTCGAGACTGATCAGCTTCATGTGATATCAATTAAATTGATACTGGGTGCCGAAGAATATGGGTGGGTTCTTTTATATTGATGGTTTATGATTTAAATATTTAAATTTTAACTGTTTGTGAGAGGAAGTACATACAGAAAAATAATTGCATGTGTATTTAGCCAGTACAGCTGAGCTTATCATACTTTTTACTATAATCTTTCTATTCACCCCGTCTTACAAAAATGCACCATTTAAAAGTTAGTTATTGTAGACAGTACGAGCATAAGCCAAAAATAAGCCTAGCCGAACCCAGTTTATATCCAGTGCATCCTAAATTTTGGTGCATTACTGTGCATTCTCTTTGAAACACAATGGAAATAGTTGCAAAAATTTCCAAAATAAAAGTTGATTAGGTAAGACAGGGTGCAATCAAACATCTTGCAAAAATTCAATTGAAACGTGACATATACCAGAAGAAACACACAAGAGCATACACAAAAACTCATAACACCAGTAAACCTAACCATAACTCCCTCTCATTAAGCACAAGAGATTTATTCTCTCAACATACATAAGAGTTTATATAGTGAAGCCTCATCACCTCACACCTAACCATAACAACCAGCTCCCACTTAGTGGATACAACTACTTATAAATAGGGAGACCTATTAACTCACACACAAACGGATTTTACATTTACACACTTGTATGTTTTCAAAGCACAACTTCCTCGTGGCTCCTATTTCTCGATAAGACGCTCCATCCTACATGACATGACCTAATCCGCCTTAGGCCACTGCAACGATTTTGCAAACTGTCTCTCCACCAGGTATTAGACAATTTACGCAATTTCCACCCGCCAGCCTTCACGATGCTTCTCTTCAAAGCAAACTCCAATACGAAGTTTGTGATGCCCAATGACACGACGCTAAGCCTATATGCCTCCAGCCTCCTCCCGGATCGTCATGTTGTCCTTGGCACTAACTTATTACTTACTCCTAACTAATTGTCACTACAGTAATTACGACTACTTAATTACATATTTCAATTCAATAACAAATTATGAGTACCGTAAGTACACAAAAATTGTATAAATTATGTCTAAATTACTACAAACTACTTACTTTGTAATGCAAACTACATTAATCATGACTAACTAAATAATACTGATTGACTACGATTACAGGAATAACTTCGAAAGCATACGATCAAAATTTACCTACTTTTCCGGAGAAGAAATCAGCACTGCCAATTTTAAGCTACGCATTGGCTTCTCAAAGTAATGAGCTACGCACTCCCAATTTTGAGCGACGACCGCGACAATGACCATCTGCGATGAGCGACTGAAATGAGCAACAATGAACTGTGAGAGGATCGTATTTATGGCCAAGTGAAAGGTGAACCCGGTGCGCTCACCCCATACATTGAGGACTCATTATCATGAGCAGCGCTTCGGGTGAGGGGGACGGCACGTAACACTGTTAAATGTGCAAATAGGGGATTTGGCGAGGGGGGACAACACGGACATAATGACATTAGTACAAACGAGAGAGCACGTGAGGGGGCACATACACAGAGAGTGACAATTATATAAACTAGATAGCAGGAAATAAAATATAGCACGATTGGCCGACACATGCCACTTCAAAAGATGCGTGAAGATAATTAAATTCATGATTAAGTTAGCCCGAATAAACGTGATAATTTCGGATCACATAAAATTCCTTAAAAATACATAATAACTATGATTATATCAGAAGGCTTTACATAAAATTATGTAATTTTTAGAGCTCGTTTGCATAGGTAAAAACTCATAAAAATATCAAAATTTTATAAATTTCTGAGCAACATTTGCAATGGATAAAAATACCCAAAAATTACACTGCGAGACACATTGTGTCGGAAGGCTATACATAATTTTTTGTAATTTTTTGAGCTCATTTGATATATTTAAAAATTTAAACAAACACTAAACAAAAAAATTAGGGTGGGTAATTAAGCCGGCTTAATTACCTGTTGCCCACACCGGACGATAGTCTACCTGTCGTCTAGTAAGGGGGCAGCAGGCACCTGCCGTCAGTGGTCCCGCCGCGTGTCGCCTCGCGAACGTTGCCGTCAATCCATCGGACGGCAGAAGTGATATTTTTACAAATACTATACGTATATGGCTATTTTTATAAATACGATGTGCAACAATGCCAAATCGGCTATGTTGCCTACGTATTATCGATTTTTCTGCATGACCACGCTACTAGCATTGTACTAGCACGTAACAGTTCAACCTCATTATATTGCTATTGTCAGTTCCACGGCAACAGTCATGTGGCTACTGCGGTACCACATCATGTACCAATCGATACAGTAATAAGATTATCACTCGATACATACATGACAAGTATTTAGCACGCACGTTATTACAGTAATTATACTTTCTTTTTGCAATTTAGTATAGGAACATTTATATAGTACTAATGATTGAAGTGTTTAGGCTCTGCCCATTTCAGTTTCTCCATTAGACTTTGGCTTCTAATTTTTTTAATTTTGTTTTTTTGATTTTTTTAGATTTTTATGTTTTTCTGTATTCCTTTACATTATCCGTGATAAGTTAATATTTTTTTTATTTTTAAATTTAATTACGTCAAAAAAATATCATAGTAACAGTACAAAATAAATCAATTATAATACCAATAGTGAAAAATAAACTATTAATAAAAGAAGCTCAAATGAGCAGAGTAGTGAAACCGATTAGCTAAACACACCAACCGAGGATAGTATGGTCGGCCCTCATCGTTTCGGCTTCAGTTTCTGACTTCTGACTTATTTTTCACTATTCATAAATTTCGTCTTTTTCTGAACTTTTATCTTTTTTGAGCTTTTTTCGGTTCTTTTTTTTCTCGTATTCGTTTGCGTTGTCTGTGATGAGCTAGTATATTTTTTCCTATTTTTAAATTTTTTAAATTTAATTACGTCAAACAAGCCACCTTCAGCTACAGTGAAATTTTAGCTATAAGCTATAGCTTTTCAGCCCAACCGAGCGGGGCTGTAATACATCGAGTATGTTTTTCATTCTGGGAAGTTGTGATCCTCGGATTGGGGCTAACAGTAGAGTGAGAACGTGACGATGCGGCCCTCCTGACCGCTCAACTTTATTAAAGTTACGTGCTCAAATATCTTGTTATACAAGTCTCCGTTCAAGTATAATATATATATATATATATATATATATATATATATATATATATATATATATATATATTTGTTATACAAGTCTCCGTTCAAGTATAATATATATATATGTAGAAAATAACAAATAAACTTATATATTTATTAGGAATATAAAAGAGACATCACACTAATTTTTGCACGAGAACATAAAATATGTATTATATTTATGAACAAAATTATTTTAAAAAATGTCCCATAAATTTGGATGGAGAAAACATTGCCTCTATTGATTTTTATACAGCGTTCTTGAGATTTAAACTTTATAACGGTAGACAAACAATTAGATTAACGTATATATGTTTAGGACATAAAAGTGCTATCATTAAAGTTGTATTCAACTTTTTTATAAAAAAAATATGTTAATGTCCCTAATCCTCTCTCTCAATCTGCCGCTGGAGAGAGGGCGTTTCTTCCGTTCAGGATAGTGGTAAAAGTAGTAAAACGAATGGACGAAGACATTTTTGCTGATACCTGATCCGCAACAACATTGGGAATGACAGGGCTCACTGCAAAACACACGGTTTCCTTAGGGGGTGTTTGGTTGCCAGCCACACTTTGCCACAGGTTGCCACGCCTAAGGTTAGGCAAGTTTGACCAACTTGGCAACTGTTTGGTTGCAGCCACAGTTGTGGCAAGATTCCCTTCCAGCAAACTAGGTCCCACGCGTCAGTGGCTCAAAAAAGTGTGGCAAGATTCCCTTAGGCTTGCTAAGGTGTGGCAAAAAATTTGAGCACCTCAACTTAGGCAAGTGTGGCAATTTTTGTTGGCAAATGGTGGCAAAGTGTGGCTAGCAACCAAACAGCATCGTCCATAGCTCAATATTGTACACATGGTCTAAGGCAGGTACAACACGGTCAACGACGGATGGTGCTGGCCGGCATGGTATAGGGAGCTGGATTTTGCCTAGGCCGCAGTCCCGATCCAGTGTGCCAGCACGACATAGCACGTATAGTGTAAGGTCAGGCCAAGCATGGCTCACACGGTATAGTGGCCTGATGGGTAAAGTAGGCCCGTAGGCACACGTAGCCTAGTTAGCATGGTCCATTAGGTATGAATATATGACCGTTAGGTACGGTGGCCCAGATACAGCCTGTTTAGTCCGTTTAGCATGATTAATGATCGAATTTTTGAAATTTATAGCCGTTTTGCAGCCATTTAGGAGTTTAAAAATACGAAAAATTCAAAAATTCTATTTTTTCTATAAATAGGCAGCATACCCCCCTATTCAGGCACACTCAAATCAGCAATCTCATATTTGAAATCTCTTGTGAAAATTTTGATACATTTTGTGATAATTTGGCAAAATTCAAAATAATTTTGCCAAAAATCTGAAAATTCGAAATCCGGCCTACAATCAAGAAAAAAGGTAACAATACTAATTTTCATATACTTATGTTATTCTTACTTTTTGTGATCTAAAATAGATAATAGTGTAATTTTCTATTTGTATTTTGCAGTTTTTCACATTTCTCTATGAAAATTTTTGAAAATTTTCTTGCGAGTGAATACGGTATTGATTCAGAAGATCTTTCAACCTTCGAGAATGAAACGTTCTCGCCTCTGCCTCCACCTCAAATGGCAAAGTAGACCCTGGCTGTACTATCGTTAGGCTCTATGAGTGCCTCTGTGTTAGCAAGCACTAGTGCAAAAAGGTCTACACCTAGCACGTCAAAGGTGTGGGCAGATTTCGACATGGTAGTGAAGCAAGATGCGATCGGAGCTTGGGTAAGAGTTGTTGTTTGCAAAATATGTCATCATGAATTGTCTGCAAAGTCTTCAGATGAAACCAAACACTTGCACATATATGTCCAAAGATGCAAAGAAAAATAAGGCATAGCCATGAGGCAAACGCAGCTGCAATACAACCCTCAATGGTACGGTACGTAACTGAGATTATAATCCTAAGGTAGCTTGAGAATCTTTAGCCTGTTTAATTGCTACACAAGATCTTTAAATTTTGATGAGTCAGAAAGTTCGAAAAGTACATCAGAACTACTTATAAGCCTATATTTGCTTACGTTTCTAGACAGACAATGACTGGAGATTTAGTTAAATATTACAATAATGGTCATGATAAAATTAAAGAACTCTTTGGAACCTATACATTTTCGGTGGCCTTAACATCGGACATATGGAGTGGTCAGTCTAGAGAAGATTATTTTAGTGTCGCTCATTATGTAAATGATGACTAAGTGTTAGAAAAGAGAATCATAAGTTTCTTAGATCTTTTACCCTAGAAGTCCACATTTTCTCTTTTTATCAACACGTACTATCATAGTCATACCCGCAACACACTACTGAGCAGTACTGGTATGTTGTTGAGAAAATACTAGCATTTCTGAAACTCTTTTATGAAACCATTGTTGCTTTATCTAGAGCGTACTATCCAATATCTCATGTAATTATGCATCATATTCTTGCAATGGTTGTTCACTTGAAAGGTAATGAAAATGATGTAGTATTACGAGAGGATATGTGCACTATGAAAGCTAGAAATTTAAAATATTAGAATGAGATTCTATACTTATACGTATTTGCATTTATTCTGGATTCAAGAGCTAAAATTACAGGATTCATTAATATTCTTTCTCTTATAGGTGAATCTATATAGATAGATTATTTTAACTATTTATAGCTGTTCATTCTAAATTGTCTGAAGTTTATCAAAAGTACAACCATAAGTTTCAAAGAGTTCGCTTACAATGACCTTTACTAGCACCCACTATAGGTAAGAAGATAAATATACAGGACAAAATCTTTGGCGCACCAAGACCTCTAAAAGATCAAGCTCTACATCGTAAAGTGCTAGAGCAATCTATACCAGGGTCTGCAAGGAAATATCAATCTTTCTAGACAGTGATCATATGCCTCACCATGCAAAGGATTTCAACATTTTAGATTGGTAGCACGAGCACAAGCTAATATATCTAGTTCTATCAATATTAGCACAATATGTGTTAACAGTTTCTGTTTTGATGGTTTCTTCCAAGTTTGTTTTTAGTTTTTCTAGAAGAATATTAGAGGAGAGAAGAACAAGTCTCATAAGTGAGATGATAGAAGTATTTCTCATGGTGAAAGACTAAGAACAAACTGATGCGCAAGCTCAACACTATGTGGTAGATGCAGAGTTGGAACACATGTATAACAATCTCTATCTAAACAGCGGCGAAAGCAAGACATCGATGACACCGGCGCTTCTTAGAGCATCAATGTATACCTTGTACTTTTTTTAAAAAAAAGTTACCTATAATGCTGAGCTACCGGCTGTACTCTTTTTTCTTTACCAAAGATTTCTCAAGTTGAGTTTTTATTAGGTAAAGTTTTTAATGAAATAGCTATTTAAATATCAATAAAGCTCATTATTACATTTGTACAATTTATTATGTCCTTTTCAATCCTACACTTTTTTGAATTATTACATTTCTTATTTTTTTGAACCGAAAACGGGCTAGCAATGCCTATTGGCCTGTCGGGGCAAATGAGCACATGCCGACCCAGCACGGCACAAACCCCCGTTGGGCTATGCCTAGGCTGTCGCTTCGGCCCACGAGCCAACATGACATGGCCTGTTCAGGCTGACGGGCTAGACGAACCGAGATTAATGGGCCTGTGCCAAGCCTAACGGGCCCATACCAAGTCGTACCGTGCCGCCCATTTGGCTACGTCTGATTTCCTTTCCCAAAAGAAGAAACAGTGGACAGTGAACTTTACTACTACAAATGAAAAGAAATGACACTGACAAAAATAAATCACACATTAACACATCCAAGAACACAAGGCGACGCCTTTGTAAGACTTAAATATTTGCTCAGATATAAGCCCCATTCTTTTTCTTTTCTTTTCTTTTCAACGGCTTTTTTATCTTTAATACTTTTAGTAACTATTATTTATATGTACTATTATAAAAATATGAGTTGGTGGTCGTCGGTCTGTTCTCCCTCCTCTCTTCTCAGTCATCTGATCAAATATCAGCCGTTCAGATCTGTATGTAGGTAGTTTTTCCGCTCCTCGTAGAAAAGGTCGAGCTGATGCACAAGTCGCGCTCCTCCTCCTCTCTTCCCCCACATCCTCTACCTTCCGCAACCACTCCACCACCTGCAACCGCCGCCTCCTTCTCTCCCCCGAACCCTCGTGCCACGCCTCCTCCTCCTCAGCGCCGCCACCAATTCCTTCCCCATACAACAGCGTCTGGTCCCAGTCCCCCAACTTCCCCCAGCAGCGTCACATCCCCTCGTCGCCGCCCCCCAACGCATTTGCCCGCCATCTCCTCTCCCCATTTTCCCACCACCACCTCCTGCAACCGCCGCCTCCTTCTCTCACGAACCCTCATGCCGCGCCTCCTCCTCCTCCTTGGCGCCATGGTTGAAGGGGGCCGTAGTCGAAGAGGGAAGTGGTCAACGTTAAAGGGTTATTGTCGAAGGGGGCAGTGGTCGAAGTCGAAGGGGCAGTGATCGAAGTTGAAGGGGGCAGTGGTCGAAATCAGGGCCGTGGTCGAAGTCGAGGCCGAGAAGGCTAGCGCTGACAGTCGGGCGACAGGGCACAAGCGCACGGGAAGCCTGCCAACATACGACCACCAGCGATGGTCAACCGCTCCCGACCTACGATCACGCGCGATAGTCGATGGCTTCTAACTTACGACCACGAGGTGTGATCAACGGCTTCTAATTTACGACCATGAGCACTGGTCAATGTGTTTCGACTTACGATCACGAGGTGTGGTCGATGTCTTCCGACTTACTACTACGAGTGCTGGTCGATGTGTTCCGACTTACGACCACGAGTTATCCTCGATGGCTTCCGACTTACGACCACGAATGATGGTCGTCGGCTTCCGATATACGACTATGAGCCATTGTCAAAGGCTCCCGATTTAGGATCATGATCGATCATCGACCGCTGCCAACTTACGACCATCAGCGATGGTCGACCGCTCTCGACCTACGATCACGAGCGATAGTCGACGGCTTCCGACTTACGACGACGAGGTATACTCGAGGGCTCCCGACCTACGACCACGAGGTGTGGTCGATGTCTTTCGACTTATAACCATGAGGTGTGATCAACGGCTTCCGACTTACTTGACGGTTTGTATGCATATTCTAAAAATTTTTACCACCCATGAGTTTTAAAACATATAGTATGATAAAATTTTAAAAATCTGTAGCAACACATGGATATTCAACTAGTTAGGCTAATAAAAAAGGCAGCGATCAACATGGCTGCGGCTACTGGCTGTGGGCTTATTTTTCACTATTCATAAGTTTCGTCTTTTTCTGAACTTTTGACTTTTTGTTGAGCTTTTTTGCCGGTTCTTTTTTTTCCGTATTTGTTTGTATTATACGTAATGGGCTAACATATTTTTTATATTTTTAAATTTTTTTAAATTTAATTATGCTAAATAAGCCTATGTCAGCTACAGTGCTTTTTTCAGCCAGCTACAGTGTTTTCAGCCATAAGCCATGAGCTTTTCAGCTGAACCGATCACCACCAAATAATAGCTAAAAGTTATACACCACGACACAAAAAAAGTGTAAAACTGCTCCTTTGCCTTTCTCCTCTTCCTCCATATGCCTTCTTTCATCTACTTACCCTTTCTTCTGACTTTTCGTTCGGTTTGGGCATAGTTGTACGCTTAGACTAACAGTTAATTATGGTAGAAATCTCGGTATGAATAAGAAACTAAAAACAAAAGAGAGAGAAACTCTGTTGTAAAATAACAATCCTACGGCTGGGAAGATACGTGAGGAGTCTACTCCCTCTAGTCGTCTAAAACTGTACGGCCCTAGGATATCCAAACTATTTTAACTTCGCTCAGTAGTATTTCTGTAAATATTCTTCGAGCTGGTCGTATTAAAACAGTATGAATGAATCTGTCAAGAATAATTTTTATTCGTGTAATGATTATAACAAATTAACTGACCTTACGTTTTGAAACAGAATGAAAACAAATCAACCAACATTTTAAGGCCATGGTAGAAAAAACATGCATTTTAGTTTAAATGGAAAAATAAGTACAAACAAAAATGCAAAACCTTGTAAAAACCAAGGGATAAAAAAATGAAACAGCTAGGAACCATTCATGTTGCATGAATGAGTTGTTTCAGTACATTACAATACTATTCACATGACATACATGAATGATATATTCCACAAAAGACAAATTAGAACAGGTAGTACAGTAGCAGCTATTCACTTCGTAGTGTGAACCCACACACATTTTAGACATGAGTCCATGACACATGTTGAAGGTGAACTATACCATCATCAACTTAGTTACCCTACCATTTAGTTACTACATCTAAATCAGGTCATAAATTTTACAACAATCCAAACATGCAGTGAAATTGTAAGTTTCATAGCCAACAAAGCGTCTTGACTTATCTAAAAGATTTGAAATGAAATGCGATTAAGTAAACAAAACCCAAATGTTTGAACATAAATGTTCCGTAAAAGAACAATTGTTGTTTATATTGAAACTGTGGGCAATATTTTAATTCCAAATTTTACTAGGAGACAAATACAATAAACTAGTGATGCAAAACTTACTACTACCAGCAGGCTACTCATCATACTTCAGAGTATATACAAGAAAAAGATAGTAACAAAGTCGAACGAATGCACGAACGACTTACTTTTGAGCTTGATGAAGAACAGGAAGCAGCGCAGGCCTGATACAGTGCAGAACGTAGAAGACATAGTGAAGCGAGCGGACGCGCATATGCGCTGTCCAAAAACCTTATTACCGCCTCGTGCAGGTACTCTCTGCGGCAACGGTTCAGAGATAGCCGCTCTCCCTCCTTCAAAGTGCACGCCGGAAAGAAAGGTCGGCGAGGTTCAGGCGGCACAGCACAACAGCACAAGCTCGCAGAGCAGAAAGCAAAGGAAGAATGGAGGTGGAAAACTCTCTGTTTTTTTCCTGGACGTCTCAGGCCCTCTTAAGGGCGCTGCAGTTATTCACTAGTAACTGTTGCGTTTAAACAGAATTATGCACTGGTAACTGCCTCATCAGATCACAAATTAAGTAGTGTACATTCACATGTAACTTCCTTATTCTAATGTTTGAATTTCATTCAAACAGAGAGAGAGAGTGGCGCAGGATTCAGCAAAATATAAAGATGAACTTGGTTTGCCAAGTGACGTGTCACACCACATCATATCACGGTCGCGCGTCACAAGTCACGCGATTTTCACGTGAAAATGCGCTAATACCTGTGCGCGTGCGTGCACGTGTGTGATTAGCCATAGCCCTCCTCGTGCCATCCACATCCATGTGTCACATAATTCAAGGAGTGGTAAGGCCTCTACCTTATAAATTGGTCACATCTATCTTACCTTAGTAATATAATACTAAATTATACATGCTTTAGAATTAAGAAAATATGCCTTGCTTACATGATCAATTTCTAACAGTTTAGGCATCCAAGCATCCAGCAAACCAGAAAACTGCCATCACCTGGACCCGAGTGCAAATATCCTCCCTTCCTCTCAGTTCTCACCCATTTCCAATACTGGCTGCAGGGAAAAAGTAAAGAAGGGCCAATCCAAATCCACATACTCAGCCATACAAAGCTCGGGGATTGCCCCGCGCCGGCTCGGCCACGTCGCCCCGCCCGCGCCCTCCGGCCGGCGCGTGGCGGGGGTTTTTGCGTACGGCCGGGAGGTAAATTCCCTGTATTTTTCGAAAATTACGTAAATGTCCTTTTTCCTCGCAAAAAGGTCCTTGCAAGTTTTTTTAAAAAAATTTTGGTAGCGCCCCACGGGTTTCCACAATTACGTATAGGTCCTTATTTACTTACGTACAAGTCCTCGGTTTTTTACAGAAAAACCCTTTTGTTTTTCCGAAATTACGCATATGCCCTCGGTTTTTTTTATGAAATCCCTACGAACTGTCGTCTCTTTTACTTTGGTCCACACGGTAGCTAGCGCGACGTGCGCCGCGCTTATGCAGCTAGTAAAAAACAATAGAAGATGAGATGGGGACAGGAGTGACTAGCTCCAAGGCATTCTCTGTGCGGACCGGACCACCTGACCCGCACCGTCCTCTCCTCTTCCCAAGCCTTGCGGCGCGCGCTGGTATTACAGCTACTCCAAGCCGTGGTGCGCAGGAACCCAACAGCGAGCCACCAGAGGCGTGCCCGAGTGGTGGGTGAGAGAGGAGCAGCGTGAGCGAGGCAGAGCAAGAGGGGCAGAGAGGGAGCGAGCCATGGGCGAGGTAATGGCGGCTGGCTTCCTCGCCGTTCTTGGTAATGTGCGGTTATCTGGCCAAAAAAACTGGGATCTTGATGTGCTTTCCTTTGTTTGTGCGTGTGTCTGTGCGTGCAGGAGGAGAAGGTGAAGGAGGCGGCGGCAGAGAAGGGCAAGGAGGCAGAGGAGAAGAAGGAGGGGGTGGCAGGAGGGGTGGAGGAGAAGAAAGAGGATGCGCCGCCGCCGCCGCCGCCGCCGGAGGAGGTGGTCATGCGGGTGTACATGCACTGCGAGGGGTGCGCGCGCAAGGTCAAGAAGATCCTCAGGGGATTTGATGGTAATGGAGGGGGATGTTTTCTTTTCCTTTTCTTTCTTTCATTCTAATGTGGTGGTTGTGTTATTGGTAGCATTTTTTTTCTGGGTTTCTCTTTAGGGAATTACACTTTTAGCTTGTGTTTTTTATGGTATAAAAAGGAAGAACAAACGTTTATGTTCTCTCTCTTTGTATTATTGGTAGCATTTTTTTTCTGGGTTTCTCTTTAGGGAATTACACTTTTAGCTTGTGTTTTTTATGGTATAAAAAGGAAGAACAAACGTATAAAAAGTGCGCCAACAAGATTCAGCTATTTATACAGTTCCTTTGTGCCCCCCCCCCCCCCCCCCCCCCAAAAAAAAGGGTATCCATTTTCCAATTATTGGTGTTCTGATTCAAAATGTTGTTGTTCATCAATGGAGCTACCACGTCTGAAAAGTAGTATGATTCACCAATGGATCTTCCAAGTCTGAAAAAGTGGTATGATGGATTATTGCAGGAGTGGAAGATGTTAGCGCGGACTCAAAAGCACACAAGGTGGTTGTGAAGGGGAAGAAGGCTGCTGCTGACCCAATGAAGGTGGTGGAGCGTGTGCAGAAGAAGACAGGGCGCAAGGTTGAGCTTCTGTCACCAATGCCACCGCCAAAGGAGGAGAAGAAGGAAGAGGGGGGAAAGGAAGAACCTGAACCACCAAAACCTGAAGAGAAGAAGGAGGTGAATTATCCTTCCCGAGTAGTTCTTACTGACATTGACATTATTATCACCAACTTGGACTAGCTCCCATCAATTCACTTGCATTGTGTACGATTGTTGTTGTTTGTGCGATTTGGAGACTGAGATCTTGATGTTTCGTTCTGTTTGGAAGCCCACGGTGATAGCCGTGGTGCTGAAGGTGCATATGCATTGCGAGGCCTGTGCGCAGGTGATCAAGAAGAGAATCCTCAAGATGAAAGGTACATAATTTGTTGCCACATCTCCCTTTTCATATGCTGCACAAAAGTATAGCTTTCTGTTAATTCACTAAAGTTTTGTTTCTGATGGATGATGTTTTGTATTTTAGCAAGGTGAATTACACTGTCATGATTGTGTTGATAAAAGACAATAATCTGTTAAAATCTGATAATTTTTTGTATTTACTATTCTTGCAAAAGTTGCAACTATGCCTGATACAAGATTCACTCCCTTTTCCTGCCCTGTGTCTATGTGAGAGTAACATTGATATGAATTAAGAGTAAAAATATATATGCGTTGTTACGAAAGACTTGCTACATGAAGTGCCCTAGATTGCTTTTAAAAAGCCCAAATTTAGATCAGAACAATGCAAATTATGTTGCTTATGGTTAATTAGTGGTTGTTCAGATTGTAGGGATCAATGTCAAGTAATCCGCTGAACATTTTATTTTCTGCAGGAGTGCAATCAGCAGAGGCAGACCTGAAGGCTTCACAAGTCACAGTGAAGGGTGTGTTTGAAGAGGCCAAGCTCGCTGACTATGTGCATAAGCGCACTGGAAAGCATGCTGCCATTGTCAAGACTGAGCCGGTTGTGCCACCTGAGAATGCCGGCGATGGCAATGTCAAGGACGAGAAGGCAGCTGAAGGTGTTGAGGAGAAGAAGGATGAGAGCAAGGAGGAAAAGAAGGACGGTGGCGATGCTGGTGGGGAGGAGAAAGGAAAGGAGAAAGAGAAAGATGATAGCAGTGCCGCTGGTGGTGAAGAGAAGGACAAAGAGAAAGATCCCACAGCTATTGCTGCTGCTAACATGTGTATGCATTACCCAAGATTCAGCTACCCTGGTGGATATGGTGTTCCTGGTTACGCCTACCCATATGCACCGCAGATCTTTAGCGACGAGAATCCGAATGCTTGCTCTGTGATGTGAAAAGGTCAGAACCATGAGCTCAAAAGTGGGGAAATAAGAGGGACATGATATATCCCCTAATTTTGAAGGTGTGTTGCAACTTGCAAGAACAGCCCTTGCCTCCTTGAGGGTGAAATTGGCAGCTTCAAGAAAGGACCAAGCTCTTTTTGGCTAGAACTTCTCTTTTTGGTCTAACTTTTCTATGGTAATTAAAAAGTAAACTCTGGACTCTAGCTCTCTTCATGGACATTATCTTATGTAAGCTAAAATCTAGGAATTTGCTTTGTACTTTCTCACCTTTGGCTTTTCTTTTTGTACAAATTGTATTATATTGTTGGTTTTGATATAGCTTGTTTCTACTTTGTTATTTTCTTCTGTTATCTTAGGACCCTCTGGTTAATGTTGCTTGTGTTGTTGCCTGGTTGGTGAACATTAGTTTGAGGTTTATCAAACTTCAGCTAATGAACAAAAGTGGGGTTCAAGCCCTCTTTTACTGGTTATAATGAACTTTGTTTCTGTCAAAGTTTTCTTTTTTTTTATGTTTGTTAGATTTGTTACAAATCTGGTGCAAGTACCGCTATTGCACGCAGGGAATTTCAGAAATCGAAAGCTACTGGTGGTGTTCCCTCCCATCTCTGTCCTGGAACCATTTAATAGAGGGTGAAGCGAAACAAAGGAGAAATGACAGAAATTTTCGACATGCTATTGCATAACAACAGCTGGTCTGAATTAAGCTCAAACTGTATTTAAGTTTTGTTGCTTTCCCCTGAATTAAGCATAGAAGGATCTTTCGGCCGGAGGCGTGTGTGGCTGAAATTCAGAGGTAGGAAGGCGGGAAGTGCTTCTCATGTGCAGCATGGCCCGTGGGGTTGGGCATCATGGCTCGAAACTGAAAGCAGATACAACCGGTCGATTCCTTCGCCTTTTTTCTCTCTCTTACCCGGTAGCTCCATAGCAGCCGCTCACGAGCCACATCCGTGTGTTATGGCGCGATGTCGAGCGGCGAAGATCGTAGGAGTGCGTCGCAGGCGGACGAAGCTTGAGTAGCCGGCGAGGGGGCGCCAGCTGGCGAGGAAGCCTTGTGCGCCTGGTGGCGCAGCAGGACTCGAAGAGGAGACGACAAAAGGTATTATCTTTTTGGAGTGTCTAGGTATTACACAAATATTTTCTTTTTAACTATTATCTAAATTTATGATCTTTGAATTAGATATCAAGGAGCCCTTATTTTTATAGGAGGGAGTTTTTTCAAGAGGGAAGGGATACAATTCAAGAGGAAGAGGGAGAAATCATGGCCATTGAATATCTAATTCAATAGTTCTAAATCTAGATAATAGTTAGAAAAAAAACATCCAGATGATGTTTAACAAAACCCAACTTTTTTTTCTTGACTGTGGCAAAAGGTGCGGCAATCCTTTATATGGATGAGCCTCCTAACGAAATAATCTAAATCGAAATAGAATCCAACCTCTAATACCATCTCAAATACGAGGAAAGTAATTTGTCATTAGGAAATCCCTACCTAATCCGATTCAGCTTCTCCTCCCGCACGCGTATCGGCCTGTAGACTGTCCAGCATGCGGACTGCTGATGCGCGCCGCGTGTTGCTCCCTTGCGCATCCCCTGTCGGCTCATTGTTCACATTGCTCCCCTTCGCCTCCAATGCCGGCTGCTTGTTCCGGCGCACATAGTATTTGCCGACCATAACACGTGTGATTGAGTTGCAGAGGTGTACAGGAGGTTGCTGTAATTCCTGTTTGAAACCGCTTTTGCTTTTTGGAAACAGGTTTTTAAATAAAGTGGTTTTTTAAGATGGTTTTTATAAATTATTTATAGGAGTAATTATAGGAGCCGTTTTAAACTGTGTGACATCTCAATACGAGTGTCCCTTAGTCCCTCGCAATCAACCGAAGATCAAAAGCGCTAACTAAAAGCCAAAAGCTATAAGGCATGTTGTTCTTTTCAGCTTTTCTACAATAATTAGTTTTCGATTGGAGTGTCTTTTTAATGTGGGTCTACAAGTTAATTGTCGTACACACTATAACGACTTCATTTATATCGGTTAAAACAGTATGCAAGTTTCTATTACTGTACTCTTTTTACGAATAACTTAAAAATTATATACCACAACTAAAAACCATAAATCAAAGCTATAAACAGGGCCTAGATGGCCTCCGATGGAACTCCGGTCGAGAGGTCGTTGCTGTATATAATCAGGGTATGGTAACTATTCCCGCATTGTGGCTGAAACAAACATGGAAGTAACTGCGTGCAGTGACTTGAGTCACTTGACTCTGCAGCCTTACGCCAATCTGATGTAGTACCATCAAATTCTCGTGATTCCATTGTACTCTGCACTAAATGTGGCTGTAGCCGTAGGCGGAGGAGGCGTGGAGCTCGACCATGCGGACGCTGAGTTTTCAAACTGTACATGTTCAAGTATTGATCTCTCCTGGGCGGTCAAACATTTTGATTTTTGAGCGATAATGTAATTTTCTTTAGATATTTAGATGTCCCAGTCACTCGTATATATTATGTATTTACAAATATATTACGATAAGAACTAAGGTTCTGTCTAGAATAAGGAAAATTTTCGTGCATCACGAGGAATTGAACCGTGTTGGATGAAATTTCTGCAAAAATTTCTGTGAGAATCCTACGTTTGAAACAGGACCTAACGGTGAAAGTTGCAACTCAAATAACGTGAAGAAGCGATATACATGGAGAATCTGGCCCATGAAACTCTCTCTACTCCCATGAAACTTCTATCATCTCTCTTCATCAATACAGTCCCATGTCAGCGTATTTAATGCCTATGAAACTCCATGAAACCCCCATTGAGACTGGCCTTAGCGAGAAAAGCTTGTGTTGTTTCCCATAAAATTCTTATGTAAGTCCTTGTGTTTTGAACAGGTCCTTAAAGAAAAGTTCCTAATAGATATGGTTGGACTGAGGAAGAAGTATACCCCACGTCATAAAAGAGCACCACGGGATCCAAGGTGGATGGTGCTAGAGGTGGCCAAATGAGTTATGTCTATTGGGCTGGCTCAAAGAATGCTACTGTTGATTCGGCCCAGACACGACACGGCTCACCATCAAATTGTGCTGGGCCAGCCCAGTAAGATGCGCTGGGTTGTGCTTGGGCCACCACCATAGCCCGACGTGCCAGCCTAGGCGCAATCTAGCTCGCACGGACCGTTGTGCCCGTTCATTTTTTAAAATTTTATTATATATTTTTAAAATTTTATATAATTAATTTTATAAGTATAAATAATTTTATTTTGTATTTTAATTTTTTTAAAGATTTTTATATTTTTAAAAATTGATGCTAAATTGGCTAACCATGCCTAGGCCAGTTCGATAGGCTAATTGTGCTAGACCGGCTCGACATAGCCTGTGAGATATGCTTGGATCGGTGTCTCAGCCTATGGATTAGCATGGTATGATCCGTTTAAGTAACGGGCCAAACAGGTTTGTGCCCAGATAAACCTGTGCCATAACATGCCGCCCACATTAGCCACTTCTTTTTTTTTAGAAAACCTTAACTGCATTCACCACAATTGTTCAGCACCAGTACAATCTGCTTGTAAAGACTGTAAAGCAAAAGACGGAGGAACATTTAACGAAGAAGAAACTAACTTCAACTAGCAACTAGCTTTAGCAAACGCGTGATTAGCTCCATTAGCCGCTCACCTGACCCACACCACCCTGTGCCCTTGCAACTGTAACAAGCTCTGCTTGATCTCTTCTACAACAGGACCATAGACCGAGCAATCTAGGCTCTCGTCTTGGAGTTTCTAACAAATCGACAAACAATACATTTCTAAAACCCCTCAACAGAGTCCCGGTTCCCACGCAAACTCAATAGCCCTTCTACAAGCCAATAACTTTGCCAATTTTGGATGAGCTACAGTGGGCAAAAAATAAGCTGCTCCCACAAGGAACAACCCATGGTGATCACGAATAACCACACCCACATAACCACAGCTCACAGATTGACTGAACACCCCATCCACATTGATTTTAACCTAACTTGCTTCGGGTGTCTTTCACTTCTCTGATGGCCTTGAACTCAATGGAGGATTGTGTGTTGGAATTTTGTCCTTTATCCTTTAGATGCGCGCTCCTTTCGACGACGCGTGAGATGGGATATCTGCACCTGCTCCTGTGTGGGACACGTCCTCCTGCTGGGTTCCCTCTGCCAGACGTGATGTGCTTGTGATGGGGCTGCCTGTTCCCGCCGTGACTCCTCTATTGTCTCCACGCAAGAGCAATGCAACAACAAAAATTTATCTAGTCATTGAACACACACATGCGATAGCTTTCTTCCTCTTGACTCTGGAGCACCTGCTCCCTCATCTCTTTATTTCCTATCTCTCGATCACATCGATCAACTTCTACTCTGTCTTTGTTACATACACGACTCAAAAACGGATTCAACCATCTTACTCGGAAACAAAAAACTCAACTCGTATAATACTTGTATACGTATACACAACAAGAATGCATACACATATACAGACTTGAATACGACTAAGCAACGGAAACAAGATTACTTCTAACAATCACCTCCTTAATCTTGTTTCATAATCTTGATCACGCCGATCTTCTCTCTTGCTTCCGCTTCATCCTTCTACATACACTCTTGTGCGTCATTCCTTCCTAAGCCGTCACCATCCTACCGTCTACGCTTGCTCTATCCTGAGCTTTGCACAATCTGACGGTTGCCGCGCCTCGCACCTAGACTGAACCCGTCCTTCCTTGCACGCCTACCTGGGCTAGAGCACCTGCTCCCACAGCTGCCTTGGCTTCATCGTTACGTGAGCCTCCCGCTTGTCTCTCTTGGACCAAGTCTGTCCACTTTCCCATGTACACCTCAGCTGAGGCTACACTGCCCCTAACTCTTGTCTCCAATGCTTCCCGCGTTTCCTCTATAAAACCATAGAAAACTACACCAACCTGTACTCCAAATCCTTCTCTTGGACCTTATGCACTTGTTCCACCTACAAGCCCACCGCCTTGACTTTCTACATTAGTTGCATCTGCATGTGCACCACAATCACCTCTGGAGGTGCCGCTCGTAGCTATATGCATGCCTACATCATGAGGCACACCGCCTTGACCCGAGCCATCATGTTCCATGTCGTCTTCCAGCTCCTCCAGGCTACTCTTCAGACAAATCGATTTACAAGCTTTCAAAGAAATCTTGTACAACCGATTTAGAGATCTTTTCATCTTTATTAACAATTCATCATTCTTGGCATAGACACGCAAGAACTCATCTTGCAGCACCACCCTACACCCTCTTTCTAACATCTTCCCAAGACTGAGTATGTTGTTGCACAGTTTGGTATACAGTAAATCTCTGTCAACAACTTCTTATCTCCGTTCTTGCATTGCAACATCATCATTCCATTGCCTCTTATCTCCACCGTGGCGCCGTTGTCAAACTTGACCTTGCCCCAAATCTTCTCGTCGAGCTCATGAAACATGGAGCGATCTCCTATCATGTGATTGTTTGCTCTATTGTCCAAATACCACTAATCTGTGTGATCATGGCTGCCTTCCTTTGTGCGTAGTTTTGGAACTACGTTTCCTTCGTTCAGCATCATCATGGCCGGTGCCTTTTCAACATATGAGGAGAGAAATAGTACCAGTTCGTCATCTTCTTCTTCGTCTTAGGCGAGGTTCACCGCCCCATTCTTCTTTTTGCTTCGGCAATCCGAAGCATAGTGCTCGTACTCATTACAGTTGAAACACTTTATGTGGTTACGGTATCCTGATGCGTAGTGCCAGTATTTATCACATTTAAAGCTCTTGACATGTGACTTATCACGGGATCTGTCACCACCGCCTTGTCCAGCCTTGTCTCTACGGCTACCTCTGCCGCCTCAACCGCACCATCGCCCGTGACTGCTTGATGAGCCACCACTCCTTATATCTCCCTTTATCAGCAATGCTTGCTCGTTATGAGTCTGGGATCCCTACTTATTACGTGACTGAAACCCCTTCAGTAACTCCTCGTGCGCTTTGGGGGATCCGGTGATCTCCTCTATCTTCTTCTTGTCCAAATTAGAGGAGTACATGAGTGTAGTGACAACAGGTATGCACTTTTCTAGAAGAACACAAATATTTCTTCACCGCTACAAATTCCTCCATCTTATTGCCAAGAGAGTTAATTTGATTGTACAACAAATTTAGCTTACCGGCGAACTCGTCCACCGACTGAGTCTCTCCTATCTTGAGATTCTTGAACCCGCTTCGCAAATTCTGGAGCCGCACCTCCTTAACACAATCAACTCCCTCGTGTATCGTCTAAAGTGTCTCCCACGCTTCCTGTGCCGTTTCCTTCCCAATGAGCTGATGCATCATCGAATCTGACATCGCCTGGTAGATCACAACAAGTGCCGCCGAATCTATCTTCTCATCCATCTCCTTGTCCTTCCCCTCTGGATCGACTGCACCCCAAACTCCCTGGGCGCATATGTTCAGCTCCATCTTCATTGCCCACACCGGATAATTGTCGGTCGTCAGGAGAGGGTACTAGAGAGAGATCAGCCCACTCCGGGCACTCAAAGTCGACACTTTTTCTATGTTCTTCAGGTACCACCAAGATCAACAGGCTCTGGTAATCCATGTTGGAATTTCCCCTTTATCCTTCGGATGCGCGCTCCTTCCGACACCGCACGAGATGGGATATTTGCGCCTACTCCTGTGTGGGACACGTCCTCCTCCTACTGGATTCCCTCCGCCTGACGTGATGCACTTGTGATGGGGCCGCCGCTCCCACCGTGACTCTTCTGTTGTCTCCACGCAAGAGCAGTGCAACAACACAAATTTATCTAGTCGCTGAACACACACGCGCGTGATAGTTTTCTTCATCTTGACTCTGGAGCACCTACTCCCTCTTCTCTTTATTTTCTCTCTCTCGATCACACGATCAACGTTTGCTCTATCTTCGTTACAAGACTCTACAAGGCCTTTTAAAGACTGAATACATGACTCGAAAATGGATTCAACCATCCGACTTGGAAACAAAAAAAAAATCAACTTGTATAATACTTGTATATGTATACACGGCAAGAATACATACACATATACGGACTTGAATACGACTAAACAACAAAAACAAAATTACTTCTAACATTGTGAAGTTTAAGACTCATCTATTTCTCTACCAGAGCCCAAAGACCAAATTGTTTCGAACATTACCTCCAAGTAACCAGGACCACCATATGCCCATGCACGGCCCTGCCCGGTATCGTCTCCTCGTGGTCCAGCCCTGCGATGCCGTAGGATTGTCAAAGATTTACATGTCGGGTACGCACGCACGTACGTACCTAGTCGCCACCATGCACGGCTGTACAGGCAATTAAAGTCTGCTGAACAAAAGCACAATCTTAGCACAAGAGTGCGAAAACTAGGGAAAGGGTTTAATTTATATTGATGCTAGTAAGTCAGAATTTCAGATGCTCAAGTACTTGACACTGCAGGGTTGCATGCTCTCACTAAGCAAGATCATCATGCTGTGTGTTTGTATGTAGTGTATGTACGTAGTCGCGGACATCTGTGCCGATACATACGTACTGCTGGCCACGCTGTAACAGGAATATAGGATGTGCTATGCAAGGACTTTTTCAGAATATTCCAAGGACACTTTTTTTTTTGCTGAGATTTATGCTCGGCTTTTACTTGGGACCATAAATCATTACTGGCTAGGGACCAGTGGTTCGATGATGGCAAAGCTAGCTAGCCAGCCAGGGGCAGATCAAATGGATGGATGGATGGATGCTCCAAGGACGGTGCAAAGAAAGCAACCGTCCATTACGTGCACTGAATGATTCTGCGTGCGAACGAAATTCGCCTGCGAAATTTTAATCTTGGCAGACTGGTCCTGAAATTCAGATGTACGTAGATCCATATCCTCGCCTGGCAGTAAGCCCTGGGAGTACAGGAAGAAAATGATCTCGTTTGAAAATTTTGCCTGACTAATCTTGTGAGTACAGTAAACCCTGGGTCCCAAATGTCATGTGAATTTGTGAAAGATGTGTACATTGACCACGATAAAAGGAGTTTTGGTCTGACAAATTGGAGTATCTGTTGCCAGTTAGTGGAGTCTGACATCTATTTCGTTGTTGTTCTGAAGCTGCAAGGAAATTAGATTTCGTTGGACAGCATAGCATCTACGGAGTATATATCTCGTTAAGATAATTTGTGAAGGATCAATTCACACTAAGATAGGCAATCAGAGGGGGGTGAATGATTGCGGAAGCTAAAAATAAATTTTAAGACTCTCCCCTAAACACAAAACCTATTTAAACCTCGTTTAAAAATTCTGGACAGAATAATGTACTCTCACTAAAACTGATCCCAATAAAAAACCGTAACTCCGATTGACCTCAAATTTTGACAGAATAAACTAGACAAAATTATTAAACTAATCCAACTGGAATTACGTTAAACGGAGATCTAGAACTCGAGATATAAAATAAACAAGATTGCTGATGCAGATAGTATATAACGAGAATTGATTAAGCCCTAATTATGCAACTAAGCAAAATTCATAAGAAATTAAACAGCCAAACTTTTCAGATCATAACTTGATGCCCTAGCTATATTAGATGGATTAAATTAAACCTAAATCGCAAACAAGAAGTTAATCCAAAATCAACAACTGCGTACGCAAGCAATGAGCAAAAGAAGATAAAAGAAAATAATAAACAATAAAGTCAATTCACTGTTCTAATTAATGAATGCATGCACTACTCACGAATTGACTAGATTACTTGGCTTACCTGGCTCTAAGCATCATGCATGCATGTGCATGTATTGGTTGATTGATAAGTCAATGAGAGTAGCAATACCGAGATGAGATTTGTCTGGACGTGAACTCACTCGAGGAAAAACAAATTACCCAGCGCAAATTCACGTATGGAGTGCTCGATGCATGGCGGCAAGGGACTTCACGCGGAAACCAGTGCTCACGACGCGCAGGAACTCGTGGTGCTGAAACGCCTGCAGGTCGGTGTTCACTCGATGGAAAATCACGCGCAGCTGACGATGCTTTACCGTGCGTGATAGCGATCTCCGCGCCGCCACTCGATATATTTTTTCGGTCGCTAGATCAAAAACGACGCACGCCCCCGCCGTCTTTTTTCTATCGCCGATCCAGCAAAAACGCCGTCGTAAGCTTTTTATTATCTTTTGTTCGCTCACCGCGCCGCCAAAAGCGCTCCCCTTTTCTCGTCTCCCACGGCTCCTCAGTACACCTCTTGCCATGCCGCCGCATGCATATATATACACACACATCCCAACTCCGACTAGGCCTTAGAATCCTAATCCAACTCCGACTAGGACTTAGAATCCTAATCCAACTCCAACTAGGACTTAGAATCCTAAACCAACTCCAACTAGGACTTAGAATCCTAATCCAACTCCAACTAGACTTTTGGCCCACTAATTTTCAAGGGACCCGAAACCCTTCTTAACACGGGTTTTCACACTCACGACTTTTCTAACGCGTCACGTGTCGAAGCCTCCAGGACCGCACCTCCCGTAGCTTCTCCACGTATCATCCACCTTCGATCTCCATGCGCCCCAAGCATGAGCCCGATCATCTCGTGACCTCCTTGACCGTCTGAACCTCAGATCTCCCCATCCTAGTTCCGGTCCACCTCGTCACCGACCATGATCGCCTCCATGCTCAACCTGCACATGCAAAGACCAAAGAACATTCTTCCGGCACAAGTTCGTCTCAACTTGGCCAACATCAGTCCGCACACACGCAACACAACTCGCATAACACCGCTAAACGAAATCACCAATTATTCATCATAACAAATTAACCATTGTCAATTATTCATCACCAAAATATCCTAAATCTAGCCACATGGTCTAACAATCTCCCCCTTGATGAATACATTGACAACACAAAATTGTATGATGAACTAGCTTCAAATAAATATAAGTGAAGAACTAAAGCCGCAAAAACATTTTAAACCATAAGTCTCAAATCTCTCCCCTCAACACAAGAGAGGTAATTTTATTCTCCCCAAATTCTCTTTAATTTCTCGCAAAGCACACCAAATTTCTCCCCCTTTGGCAATGTAATCATCAAGAAAATTTAAAGAAAGAATAATTCTAAGACGGAGCAATGAAAGTAAAAAATCAAGAAGCTTTGTAGATTATTCAAGTCATTGTGCATTTATTTAATAAAGAAACCAATACATATTTTTGAGTAGAGCTATCTAGATCATATTAAGCCATATATCACATAGCAATGTCAAAACAAATTTTCAATATGATTAAGCAATTTATATCAATGACAGGCATCTCAGCAATGACCAAACCAATTATAGAGAGCACAATGAGATATTACAACGAAAAATCAAAACCTAAAAGTGAAGCAAATTTTAACTCTAGACGGGCTAGCAGTCTCATGTAACAACTTATTGCTCCACACTCAATTTTTAGGCATGTGGCATGCTTGTAGCATACTTCTTTTCATAATGACATACTTGTCTTTTTTTTGATGGTGGCATGCTTGAAGCATACTTCTTTTTATTTTGCGCACTTTTGTGCCCTTTTTTTTGTTCACCATGGCATGCTTGAAGCATACATCTTTTCAATTTTTTCTTTATATACTCTCTTTTTTAATAACATGCCAAATTGAGTGATCATAAGAATTGGAACATGAAACATGCAAGTCTCATAACCAAGAGTTAAAATAAGACTCACAATCAAGCTAATCCTTTTCGATGGACATCGCAAAGTAATAACTATAATTAATCTAGTCAAAATATTCCGTCATGTCATACTTTTAATTCAAATGTAGCAATTTAATTATAAACAGTCTTGATCAAAGCTACACAACATATGAATAGATATGATAAAGAGAGCTCTACTACTCAATTGATTTCAATGACTTGGATTTGATGAGTTATTTGACAAGGATAATAAACAAAGCTTCCAAAATTTTAAACAATAAGCTCCCCCTCAGAATAATCCCAAAAGATGTAATGCGTCCAACTCACTTCACAAATGAGGAAAACGAGAAGAATCAAACGATTTCATGTGCAAATTACCAACTTGAGAATTTAACAAGATGTAAGACAACATCACCTTTTCCACACGGTCTTTCAAAAAATGAAATCTCTTGCAAACCATCAAAGGAGTGAAGAACCATCAAGTGTTCCACTCAAGCGATGATGAAAAAAAAACCGGAACCCAATTTAGCTCATGTTCTCCATCCTTGTCAGCTGTTCTTACATGACAGGAAACATCGGTCTCACAGTATTGAGGTTAGTAAAATAAGATTTAGGAATCCAGTACTGTGACACACGACGAACAGGAGCAACAAAGCTAGAACCAAAATCACGTGCATGTGGATGATTAGAATGCCGAAAAGAACGTGAATCATTTGAATTAAATCCCAATCTAGCATGTGAAGCAGATTTAAAGCCATCATGAAAGTTCTCAAAAAACATAGCTTTCACATTAGTTCTAGGAACAAAAGACATTGCATGTTTTTGTCTCAAAGCATTCAATCTTTCCTTTCTCTCTTTCTTGACACGTCTAAAACAAAATTCATTCAAATGTCCATCTCTTCCATAGTAGGTGCAATGAAATTTAACATAACCAGATTTCTTTTGAGATGATGAGCTAGCACATATATTATTATTCAATGAACTTTGCACAAAGCCAGCAGATTTAAACACAGTTTGTTTTGGTTCAGATTTTACTTCAATCTTTCCAGGTTCAAGAAACTTAACAACCTTAGGAGGATTATTCTTGGCATGCTCAACAAAATTAAATCCTAGACCACGATTTTCACACTCGTTTTTGACTTGTCTAGAATCATATTCAGATTTTTCTTACCAAAAGAGAATCTCTCTAAAGTGTCCTTAAGGTATTCATTTTCCTTAGCCAAAGTGCAACAAGCAGTGCATTTCACAAAATTCTTAGAAACACTAGATTGAGCAAATCTTTCTTTTTCAGCGAAATCATTCAATTGCCTAGTCAAAGCATCAATTTTAATATTTAACTTACGACAATTTGAACAAGACATGTTCTCATGATAAAGCATTTGTTGAATAGATTCCTGAGATGAATTAAGTCTAGTTTCTAGTAATTCACAATTAGAGCAAGCTTTAGATTGAGCATTTGAAATACTTGACTCTAAACATGTAGAAGAACTAGCTTTAAACTTTTCAATTTCATCATTTGCAAGTTTTAATTTTTCATCACAAGAATCATGTGTCAATTTTAATTCATCAAATTTATCAGTTACATCTCTAAGTTGAACTAGATTTGATGCATTAATAGATCTAGCAGACTCCAACTCAGAATGTAAAACTTGACAAGACTCACAAGATTCATCATCAGGAATTAAAACTCTAAGTCTTGCAATTTCAGAATTTAGAGATTCAATCAAAGTATCAGATTTCTTAATCTTTTTATCTTTCTTTTCTAGCAAAGTACCAAGTTTAGCAACAGCTTTAGCTAAATCATCATAAGAAGGTTCTACCTCATTGTAGTTGTCGCTGTCAAGATCATCATTGTCGGTGGAGCTTTTGCTACTTGCCATTAGACACAACCCAGTTAAATCTTTCTTGCCTTTGGGAGTATCATCCTCGCTGTCCGTGTCTACATCACTCAAATTAATTTGCCCAAGAGCGGCAAGAACACGATGCACCACCTTGCGATTCATATAGCCCTTCTTTTTATTCTTCCTTTTTTCTTTCTCCATCTCTTCTTCCTTCTCACTCTCTTCCCTTGCAAATCTTGCTAGAAACTTTGGACATTTGAGACGAATATGATTGAGATCACCACACTCATAGCACCTTTGAGGACCAAAATTTCCTCTCTTTCTTGATCTCACATTCTGCAAAGCTCTTGTGAAGCGTGTAGTGAGGAGTGCCAAATCATCTTCCGGAAGTTGCTCTAGCTGTTCATCGGTTAATGAAGACAAAGAAGACAAAGCATAGCTAGTAGAAGAATTATCACCATTAGACTTGTTAGATTGTGAAGCTAATGCAATTGATTTATTACCATTATTTTTTCTAGCAAAAACATCTAATTCATGAGTTTTCAATTTAGAATAAAGTACATCTAATGTAAGTGTACTCATGACAGTAGATTCTCTAATAGATGTAACCTTCATCTCCCATATAGACATATCTAATGCTCCAAGTAATTGACGTGCATTTTCAGCATCAGTATAAGTAACATTAACAGCACGTAGATTAATAAGAATTTTATTAAAGCGAGCAAATAGATCATCTATTGATTCACCGGGTTTCATCTCAAAACGCATATAATCCTTTTTGTACATATCTTGACGTACCTCTTTAATAGTAGATGAACCCTCATGATAATCACATAGTGCTTTCCATACCTCATATGCAGATTTCAGATGCACAACACGATCAAAATCACTCCTTCCTAGTCCTTGAATTATCAGGTTCCTTGCCTTGCTATTTGCCTCCACTTGTACTATATTTGCAGCTGTCACAACATTATTCTCGGGCACTTGATAAGGCTTGTAGACCTTCTCCCATATTGTAAAGCCTTGAGCTTGAATGTATGCCTCCATCTTCGCTTTCCAATACTGAAAATCAACACCATCGAAAATACAAGGTTTTGTGGAATACCTATCCATCGATATGTTTTCTAATCACCGGTTAAGATCAATTAGAAAAATAAACCTTCTCTGATACCACTTGAAGGATCAATTCACACTAAGATAGGCAATCAGAGGGGGGGTGAATGATTGCGGAAGCTAAAAATAAATTTTAAGACTCTCCCCTAAACACAAAACCTATTTAAACCTCGTTTAAAAATTCTGGACAGAATAATGTACTCTCACTAAAACTGATCCCAATAAAAAACCGTAACTCCGATTGACCTCAAATTTTGACAGAATAAACTAGACAAAATTATTAAACTAATCCAACTGGAATTACGTTAAACGGAGATCTAGAACTCGAGATATAAAATAAACAAGATTGCTGATGCAGATAGTATATAACGAGAATTGATTAAGCCCTAATTATGCAACTAAGCAAAATTCATAAGAAATTAAACAGCCAAACTTTTCAGATCATAACTTGATGCCCTAGCTATATTAGATGGATTAAATTAAACCTAAATCGCAAACAAGAAGTTAATCCAAAATCAACAACTGCGTACGCAAGCAATGAGCAAAAGAAGATAAAAGAAAATAATAAACAATAAAGTCAATTCACTGTTCTAATTAATGAATGCATGCACTACTCACGAATTGACTAGATTACTTGGCTTACCTGGCTCTAAGCATCATGCATGCATGTGCATGTATTGGTTGATTGATAAGTCAATGAGAGTAGCAATACCGAGATGAGATTTGTCTGGACGTGAACTCACTCGAGGAAAAACAAATTACCCAGCGCAAATTCACGTATGGAGTGCTCGATGCATGGCGGCAAGGGACTTCACGCGGAAACCAGTGCTCACGACGCGCAGGAACTCGTGGTGCTGAAACGCCTGCAGGTCGGTGTTCACTCGATGGAAAATCACGCGCAGCTGACGATGCTTTACCGTGCGTGATAGCGATCTCCGCGCCGCCACTCGATATATTTTTTCGGTCGCTAGATCAAAAACGACGCACGCCCCCGCCGTCTTTTTTCTATCGCCGATCCAGCAAAAACGCCGTCGTAAGCTTTTTATTATCTTTTGTTCGCTCACCGCGCCGCCAAAAGCGCTCCCCTTTTCTCGTCTCCCACGGCTCCTCAGTACACCTCTTGCCATGCCGCCGCATGCATATATATACACACACATCCCAACTCCGACTAGGCCTTAGAATCCTAATCCAACTCCGACTAGGACTTAGAATCCTAATCCAACTCCAACTAGGACTTAGAATCCTAAACCAACTCCAACTAGGACTTAGAATCCTAATCCAACTCCAACTAGACTTTTGGCCCACTAATTTTCAAGGGACCCGAAACCCTTCTTAACACGGGTTTTCACACTCACGACTTTTCTAACGCGTCACGTGTCGAAGCCTCCAGGACCGCACCTCCCGTAGCTTCTCCACGTATCATCCACCTTCGATCTCCATGCGCCCCAAGCATGAGCCCGATCATCTCGTGACCTCCTTGACCGTCTGAACCTCAGATCTCCCCATCCTAGTTCCGGTCCACCTCGTCACCGACCATGATCGCCTCCATGCTCAACCTGCACATGCAAAGACCAAAGAACATTCTTCCGGCACAAGTTCGTCTCAACTTGGCCAACATCAGTCCGCACACACGCAACACAACTCGCATAACACCGCTAAACGAAATCACCAATTATTCATCATAACAAATTAACCATTGTCAATTATTCATCACCAAAATATCCTAAATCTAGCCACATGGTCTAACAATCTCCCCCTTGATGAATACATTGACAACACAAAATTGTATGATGAACTAGCTTCAAATAAATATAAGTGAAGAACTAAAGCCGCAAAAACATTTTAAACCATAAGTCTCAAATCTCTCCCCTCAACACAAGAGAGGTAATTTTATTCTCCCCAAATTCTCTTTAATTTCTCGCAAAGCACACCAAATTTCTCCCCCTTTGGCAATGTAATCATCAAGAAAATTTAAAGAAAGAATAATTCTAAGACGGAGCAATGAAAGTAAAAAATCAAGAAGCTTTGTAGATTATTCAAGTCATTGTGCATTTATTTAATAAAGAAACCAATACATATTTTTGAGTAGAGCTATCTAGATCATATTAAGCCATATATCACATAGCAATGTCAAAACAAATTTTCAATATGATTAAGCAATTTATATCAATGACAGGCATCTCAGCAATGACCAAACCAATTATAGAGAGCACAATGAGATATTACAACGAAAAATCAAAACCTAAAAGTGAAGCAAATTTTAACTCTAGACGGGCTAGCAGTCTCATGTAACAACTTATTGCTCCACACTCAATTTTTAGGCATGTGGCATGCTTGTAGCATACTTCTTTTCATAATGACATACTTGTCTTTTTTTTGATGGTGGCATGCTTGAAGCATACTTCTTTTTATTTTGCGCACTTTTGTGCCCTTTTTTTTGTTCACCATGGCATGCTTGAAGCATACATCTTTTCAATTTTTTCTTTATATACTCTCTTTTTTAATAACATGCCAAATTGAGTGATCATAAGAATTGGAACATGAAACATGCAAGTCTCATAACCAAGAGTTAAAATAAGACTCACAATCAAGCTAATCCTTTTCGATGGACATCGCAAAGTAATAACTATAATTAATCTAGTCAAAATATTCCGTCATGTCATACTTTTAATTCAAATGTAGCAATTTAATTATAAACAGTCTTGATCAAAGCTACACAACATATGAATAGATATGATAAAGAGAGCTCTACTACTCAATTGATTTCAATGACTTGGATTTGATGAGTTATTTGACAAGGATAATAAACAAAGCTTCCAAAATTTTAAACAATAAGCTCCCCCTCAGAATAATCCCAAAAGATGTAATGCGTCCAACTCACTTCACAAATGAGGAAAACGAGAAGAATCAAACGATTTCATGTGCAAATTACCAACTTGAGAATTTAACAAGATGTAAGACAACATCACCTTTTCCACACGGTCTTTCAAAAAATGAAATCTCTTGCAAACCATCAAAGGAGTGAAGAACCATCAAGTGTTCCACTCAAGCGATGATGAAAAAAAAACCGGAACCCAATTTAGCTCATGTTCTCCATCCTTGTCAGCTGTTCTTACATGACAGGAAACATCGGTCTCACAGTATTGAGGTTAGTAAAATAAGATTTAGGAATCCAGTACTGTGACACACGACGAACAGGAGCAACAAAGCTAGAACCAAAATCACGTGCATGTGGATGATTAGAATGCCGAAAAGAACGTGAATCATTTGAATTAAATCCCAATCTAGCATGTGAAGCAGATTTAAAGCCATCATGAAAGTTCTCAAAAAACATAGCTTTCACATTAGTTCTAGGAACAAAAGACATTGCATGTTTTTGTCTCAAAGCATTCAATCTTTCCTTTCTCTCTTTCTTGACACGTCTAAAACAAAATTCATTCAAATGTCCATCTCTTCCATAGTAGGTGCAATGAAATTTAACATAACCAGATTTCTTTTGAGATGATGAGCTAGCACATATATTATTATTCAATGAACTTTGCACAAAGTCAGCAGATTTAAACACAGTTTGTTTTGGTTCAGATTTTACTTCAATCTTTCCAGGTTCAAGAAACTTAACAACCTTAGGAGGATTATTCTTGGCATGCTCAACAAAATTAAATCCTAGACCACGATTTTCACACTCGTTTTTGACTTGTCTAGAATCATATTCAGATTTTTCTTACCAAAAGAGAATCTCTCTAAAGTGTCCTTAAGGTATTCATTTTCCTTAGCCAAAGTGCAACAAGCAGTGCATTTCACAAAATTCTTAGAAACACTAGATTGAGCAAATCTTTCTTTTTCAGCGAAATCATTCAATTGCCTAGTCAAAGCATCAATTTTAATATTTAACTTACGACAATTTGAACAAGACATGTTCTCATGATAAAGCATTTGTTGAATAGATTCCTGAGATGAATTAAGTCTAGTTTCTAGTAATTCACAATTAGAGCAAGCTTTAGATTGAGCATTTGAAATACTTGACTCTAAACATGTAGAAGAACTAGCTTTAAACTTTTCAATTTCATCATTTGCAAGTTTTAATTTTTCATCACAAGAATCATGTGTCAATTTTAATTCATCAAATTTATCAGTTACATCTCTAAGTTGAACTAGATTTGATGCATTAATAGATCTAGCAGACTCCAACTCAGAATGTAAAACTTGACAAGACTCACAAGATTCATCATCAGGAATTAAAACTCTAAGTCTTGCAATTTCAGAATTTAGAGATTCAATCAAAGTATCAGATTTCTTAATCTTTTTATCTTTCTTTTCTAGCAAAGTACCAAGTTTAGCAACAGCTTTAGCTAAATCATCATAAGAAGGTTCTACCTCATTGTAGTTGTCGCTGTCAAGATCATCATTGTCGGTGGAGCTTTTGCTATTTGCCATTAGACACAACCCAGTTAAATCTTTCTTGCCTTTGGGAGTATCATCCTCGCTGTCCGTGTCTACATCACTCAAATTAATTTGCCCAAGAGCGGCAAGAACACGATGCACCACCTTGCGATTCATATAGCCCTTCTTTTTATTCTTCCTTTTTTCTTTCTCCATCTCTTCTTCCTTCTCACTCTCTTCCCTTGCAAATCTTGCTAGAAACTTTGGACATTTGAGACGAATATGATTGAGATCACCACACTCATAGCACCTTTGAGGACCAAAATTTCCTCTCTTTCTTGATCTCACATTCTGCAAAGCTCTTGTGAAGCGTGTAGTGAGGAGTGCCAAATCATCTTCCGGAAGTTGCTCTAGCTGTTCATCGGTTAATGAAGACAAAGAAGACAAAGCATAGCTAGTAGAAGAATTATCACCATTAGACTTGTTAGATTGTGAAGTTAATGCAATTGATTTATTACCATTATTTTTTCTAGCAAAAACATCTAATTCATGAGTTTTCAATTTAGAATAAAGTACATCTAATGTAAGTGTACTCATGACAGTAGATTCTCTAATAGATGTAACCTTCATCTCCCATATAGACATATCTAATGCTCCAAGTAATTGACGTGCATTTTCAGCATCAGTATAAGTAACATTAACAGCACGTAGATTACTAAGAATTTTATTAAAGCGAGCAAATAGATCATCTATTGATTCACCGGGTTTCATCTCAAAACGCATATAATCCTTTTTGTACATATCTTGACGTACCTCTTTAATAGTAGATGAACCCTCATGATAATCACATAGTGCTTTCCATACCTCATATGCAGATTTCAGATGCACAACACGATCAAAATCACTCCTTCCTAGTCCTTGAATTATCAGGTTCCTTGCCTTGCTATTTGCCTCCACTTGTACTATATTTGCAGCTGTCACAACATTATTCTCGGGCACTTGATAAGGCTTGTAGACCTTCTCCCATATTGTAAAGCCTTGAGCTTGAATGTATGCCTCCATCTTCGCTTTCCAATACTGAAAATCAACACCATCGAAAATACAAGGTTTTGTGGAATACCTATCCATCGACATGTTTTCTAATCACCGGTTAAGATCAATTAGAAAAATAAACCTGCTCTGATACCACTTGAAGGATCAATTCACACTAAGATAGGCAATCAGAGGGGGGGTGAATGATTGCGGAAGCTAAAAATAAATTTTAAGACTCTCCCCTAAACACAAAACCTATTTAAACCTCGTTTAAAAATTCTGGACAGAATAATGTACTCTCACTAAAACTGATCCCAATAAAAAACCGTAACTCCGATTGACCTCAAATTTTGACAGAATAAACTAGACAAAATTATTAAACTAATCCAACTGGAATTACGTTAAACGGAGATCTAGAACTCGAGATATAAAATAAACAAGATTGCTGATGCAGATAGTATATAACGAGAATTGATTAAGCCCTAATTATGCAACTAAGCAAAATTCATAAGAAATTAAACAGCCAAACTTTTCAGATCATAACTTGATGCCCTAGCTATATTAGATGGATTAAATTAAACCTAAATCGCAAACAAGAAGTTAATCCAAAATCAACAACTGCGTACGCAAGCAATGAGCAAAAGAAGATAAAAGAAAATAATAAACAATAAAGTCAATTCACTGTTCTAATTAATGAATGCATGCACTACTCACGAATTGACTAGATTACTTGGCTTACCTGGCTCTAAGCATCATGCATGCATGTGCATGTATTGGTTGATTGATAAGTCAATGAGAGTAGCAATACCGAGATGAGATTTGTCTGGACGTGAACTCACTCGAGGAAAAACAAATTACCCAGCGCAAATTCACGTATGGAGTGCTCGATGCATGGCGGCAAGGGACTTCACGCGGAAACCAGTGCTCACGACGCGCAGGAACTCGTGGTGCTGAAACGCCTGCAGGTCGGTGTTCACTCGATGGAAAATCACGCGCAGCTGACGATGCTTTACCGTGCGTGATAGCGATCTCCGCGCCGCCACTCGATATATTTTTTCGGTCGCTAGATCAAAAACGACGCACGCCCCCGCCGTCTTTTTTCTATCGCCGATCCAGCAAAAACGCCGCCGTAAGCTTTTTATTATCTTTTGTTCGCTCACCGCGCCGCCAAAAGCGCTCCCCTTTTCTCGTCTCCCACGGCTCCTCAGTACACCTCTTGCCATGCCGCCGCATGCATATATATACACACACATCCCAACTCCGACTAGGCCTTAGAATCCTAATCCAACTCCGACTAGGACTTAGAATCCTAATCCAACTCCAACTAGGACTTAGAATCCTAAACCAACTCCAACTAGGACTTAGAATCCTAATCCAACTCCAACTAGACTTTTGGCCCACTAATTTTCAAGGGACCCGAAACCCTTCTTAACACGGGTTTTCACACTCACGACTTTTCTAACGCGTCACGTGTCGAAGCCTCCAGGACCGCACCTCCCGTAGCTTCTCCACGTATCATCCACCTTCGATCTCCATGCGCCCCAAGCATGAGCCCGATCATCTCGTGACCTCCTTGACCGTCTGAACCTCAGATCTCCCCATCCTAGTTCCGGTCCACCTCGTCACCGACCATGATCGCCTCCATGCTCAACCTGCACATGCAAAGACCAAAGAACATTCTTCCGGCACAAGTTCGTCTCAACTTGGCCAACATCAGTCCGCACACACGCAACACAACTCGCATAACACCGCTAAACGAAATCACCAATTATTCATCATAACAAATTAACCATTGTCAATTATTCATCACCAAAATATCCTAAACCTAGCCACATGGTCTAACAATTTGTTTAGTGCTATCGTGAAAAATGACAACTTAAAAAATATCATAGCGAAAAAGAGATGCTACGGAATACCATTGCAAAGGCAAAAAAATCTATAAAAATGCATTGTTGTTGCTTGGTAATAGCAGCAGCAACTAGCTGGTTTTTGGATCCGTTGGCTAATTCAACAAGCACAAAGGGTTGGAGCTAAAGGGAAAAAACATCTATAGTTATAGACAGTATGATGCGGCAATGACAGATTTGGAGCACCAAGTTGGCAGGTAGGAGCAATTGAAGGATCACGACAAGACCAAAGAAACAAAGGAGAAAAAGAAGAGCTGAAATCAAATGGCAGAATGGGCATGCAACTCCTCAGCCAAATCAAATGGCAGAATGGGCAATTTGCAAGATAAGAGGCCAGGGAGAGTAGAAAAAGAAAACAATGAACTCAGTTTGATCTTTCCCTATCTTTGTGCTGATGCTCTCTTCTTGCAACTTGTAGCTTAATTGCTTGCTTGCAAGAATGGAGAAGCCAGAAATGAGAAGGATAGTTATAGAAAGACTAGCTAGGGAATGAAAGCAACGCAAACTGAGGTTTAACTTGCTAGGTGCGGCAGCGAAGGTGCTGACGCGGGTGGTTTGGCTTGGAACACGAAACACCGTATTCTAGCATCCAAGCAATCACTGTTAGGAAAATTTTCAAGTTTTATTCGTGCCACACGTGTTCTAGCATCCAAGCAACCTATTCTCTAAATTAATTTAATTTTCGTGCATCCAATCATCTGGAATAGAATTTCCCTAAAATCGGCCGAATTCGCTCCTCATCGTCGATTCATCGTCTCCGGTGAGCCAAATTTCGATTCCTCGCGTCTCAACCATCCTTTCCACCTCCTCTCCCTTTCTCTTAAATCATTTTGGGCAATGTACTGCCGTGGAACCCCAACACTGGTGCCTACCCTTCACCACTGTCGGTCGCCATCCTAGCCATCCTCCTGCCAAGCTGACTGCACAGGAGCACTCTACGAGGTCACGCCGTGCCCATACGTGCGCCATCCTTCACTGGCCGTTGTCAGAGCGCCACCTCCACTGCCACCCGCGACTAGCCGCTGCGCCGACCGCCGTTCATGTCGCCACCATTTGCTGACGCCCGCGCCGCCACCTCCCATGGCCTATCCGTCGTCGTGGCTGTTAGATTTCTTAATCGTCATGAGCATCACTTAGACTACTAGTCCAGTACTAGAACACCTAGGCTTAAGGGAGTTAGGGTTTGACTTACGGTCGCTGATGAATGCCATGAGCGAGGACCTCGTGCCTGCGTGATGCAGGCGTGGGGACGAGTCGGTGAAGGACGGGGTATCGCCGGGGTATGGAGAGTCACCAGCGACGTCCTGCAGTAGCGGTCGACGGCCTTCCCGTTGCTAGCAGCGCGCAGTAGATCGGATCGCTTTAGGGTTTGTACGGGGCTTTTGGCTCTCACGGGAACGAACGGCAGAGAGCCACACGTGAGAGGCCGGAGCCCTCTTATATATTGCGCTGCGCAACAGGGGACCGTAACCAAAAGTCGGTTAGGCACCCCCGATCAGGGCGCGAGAGAAAAACGGGAGACGTGGGCATCACCCCATGTCTCTTTCAACCGTTTTAGCCTGAGATCAAAATCCAACAGTGGCAACCAATTTTGTTGGTAGCCCGCGTCGCACAGCTCTCTCCTTGCTAGTGCCACTACCCTCCAGAGCCGCTACCGCCTGCCCTCTGTTCTGCTCTGTTTTCTCCTCTATTCTCTGCTCTCTCTCTCTCTCTCTCTCTCTCTCCAGAATGTCAGAGGGCAAAAGTGTCATTTTTTAATTTTTCTCTCAACTAAACGGCAGTTAACATAACAAATGGATGGAAAAGCTAACGGTGATAGCATTCTCCAGCAATTTTATGTTTGCGATTACATTGGTTCATGCGTTCATTCCACGATGGCATTTTTCAACATGCCAAACTTTCCGATAACACTTAGCAAATTTGCCCTATCTCGTATGGTAACATGTGGTTATTCTTCCCTATTTCTTTCTTAAGAACAACACCACCTAGCTCAACATGCAAAGCCCCCAGATAAGGTCGTCCACCCACTTGAATCTAAAGTGAAAAAGAGAGAGAAGTAAATGCAAAGGCGATTGAACATGCATGCATGTTCGTGGTCCGAACAACAGAACACTAAGGTTCGTGTAGCAAAGTCAGCCACCAACCGTACAGCTTTAGTTGCCCAGATATTGCTGCTGAGTTACAGTCAAATAACGGACATGTCAACTTAGTTGAGGTCGTACTCTGCTTAAGAAAGAAGGCACGGTATGGATAACGGAAATATTTTTTTTAAATAATTTATTTTTTATTTGAAATAACAGAAATATACCCGCGTGGAATTTTTTTACAAGAATGATCTCAGTCGCCCAACCGCTGGACGACTGCAACCTGTCGCCTAACGGCCGTGCGACACGTATGCAGTAGGCGGGCCGTTTGGCAACAGGGTCCAGTTGCCCAACAGTTGGCCCCCAGGTGGTAAATGCACCATTTGTTCCTCATATCCGGTCAAGGGAAGGGCTCTTCGGGGTTTTTCTGAAGTTTTCTTATAGTCTTCGCAATCCCGGCATGGCGATCATGGATTACACAGACATCAGGATGAGTACCAACAACTCCAAACCTCACATGTTGAAGGAACCACAACCAGTTGTCGTAATTCTCACTTTCCACGAATGCGATGGCCAGGGGCAGAATTTAATTATTGCCGTCAATGCCAATGACCGTAAGGATTTGACCCTTGTCTTTGTCGGTCAAAAAGGTCCCGTCGACTAAGATTACGGGAAGTATATGATTGAATACCTCGATGCACGCATCGAAGGCTAAGAAAGCCCTCTGTAACACCACAAAACCAGGTGACCTTGTAGATGGCTTGTCCTTCATAGGTGTGTACATGTCCGGATTCCTGTCCTGTAGCACCTGAAGCATACAAGGAAGATTGGCATACGCCGCCTCGAAAGACCCGAACCGTTTTTTTAAAAACCTTCTACTTCGCACGCCACGCCATCACATAGCTAATCTTGTAATTGAATTTCTTCTTGATAGCCACCATAATGTGTGTGGCCTCGATATCCTTCTTCTCCACTAGATCTCCATACATGAAATTGACTATAAAGGCGGACGCTAGGTTATGATGCCTCGACAAAACACTACTAAGAATGCAGGAGTGCGGCTCCACCTTCGAGATAATCTACTCATACTTTAGCCTACATGTGTGCATTCTCCAAGGACAACCGGCCTGCTCGCACTTCACGGTGTGCCGCTCCTGGCTAGATTTCACGACCCGAAAAGTCTACTGCATGGACAGGGACCACAACTTGATAGCATCTTGCAATGATGCCTTGTCAACAAACTTTGAATTCAACCGAACCTTTATGCCATGATACTCCTACGGTGATTTATGCTCGTCATGCACAGCAACACCTTCAGCATCAAACCGGTTCCATTCTTGCGGGATGAGAGCTTCGTCCTCATTGGAACTATCCTTGTCGTCTTCCTGTACAGCGTCCTCTTCAGCCCAGGCCATCCGGTCTTCGCTCTCCATTTGATACATTATGTACTCCATATGCTCCCCTTCATCAGCCTGTCCTGTAGGCTCACCATGTTGTAACCCTTGTTCCTCTCCTCTATGTAGCTTTGTCACGAGTAACTTCCTCCGCAACCTCTGTGACATCAGCCTCCGGGTCCTCTTGACTAACATGTTAGGTGTCCGAGCTGCTTGCACCATCTGAATGATAGCCGTTGGCACGGCCTTTTACAACATCTATTGGGCATGGTTGCACAAGCAGTACGCATTCGTATCTATGGTGCTGGCAGCCTTGCACAACCCCTTCTACGCAACAGTGTGCATCAATGTTCTCAACACTCATCTAATGTCTGTTGGAGACCAGCTCCAAGCCCTTATATGACGGTGCTGCACACCTCAGGATCCAAGAAGAAGCTATGGGTGAGCCAGTGGATCACATCTGTGATTTGAGCATTCTCGTCGTCTGGGTTTACCAGAGTGGCTTGCACAAAACTGCTCAAGTCAACACCATTCGAACATTCATGAATGGTGTCGACACCGTAATACACTTTCAATGTAGTGAGTATCGCTTAAGGATGCCTGCCTGCAAATATTTTCAATGTTGCAACTAGTCAAATCGTATCGCACAATATGGAAGTACTGATGTACTATAATTTACATTTCTACGACCGTTCCCCTATCATGACCAACTACACTACCCTCATAGTGTTACCCATTTTTATTCGCACTGACAACGCTCCATTTTATCTGACCAAATACGCATCAACTCTCTGTTAGCTCCCATGTGCACCGACGCCACTCTTCTCTTGCTACTCGAGTTCTCTCCTACTATAAATAGTTCCTAATAAGTTTCGATATCGACGTGACATACTGATTTAAATGCCAATATACCAGTTCTAACGATACGCGTGAATTTTTAATGTATGAACAACATTTTATTCATTCATAATTAATCATAAATATTACGTAATAATGTTATTATTAGCACAAAGTGAACTATCTACTTCGTACAAAAGTATTGACTATAATTTCCTACAGATGCTTATTTTGTACATAATATTGACTAAATTTTCTACAATTAAAATAATCTACGAATGCTAATTTGCTACGTATGCTAATTTTCTATAACTATAATTCTTTCGGATGTTAATTTTCTACAACTATAAGTTCCTACGGATGCCAATTTTCTATAACTATATTTACTAAATTTTGTACGACTATTTACTTCTTACCAAAGTTATACTATTCTTTTCTACTATTATAATTTTCTACGGATTCTTATTATACACTAAACAAACTATTTATTTTATACAAAAAATATTGACTATAACATACAAAAAAATTTTACCTCGCAGAAGTAGCGGGGCCTCTCCTTTCTCTCCCTCTGCCTCTCCTCTCCCCTGTTTTTCTTCCCTCTCCACTTCTCTTCTTTCTTTCCCTTCTCTTTTTATCTTCGCAGCACGACGTCAGCGAATGGAAATGATCGGGGGCTCAGCCGAGTGACCGATTTATATGCGCGTCTAGTTGCCGAATGGTTGGGCGACTAAAACTTGTAGTCGCTGAACGATTGGATGATTAGAACTTGTAGGCGCCCAACTGTTCAGCGACTGGTCCTAGTCACCTAACTGTTGATCGACTGCAATTATGTTGCCCAATAGTCCATTGACTGCTGTGTCGCGTGGCCGTTAGGCGACAGGTTCCAATCTCCCAATGGTTGAGCGACTGGAGACCATTCTTGTAAAAAATTTCGCGCTGGTATATTTCTGTTATTTCGAATAAAAATAGGTTATTTAAAAAAGGGCCAATCAACTAACTGTTTAGCGACTGCAATTATATTGTCCAACGGCCCACCGGTTGCATGCGTGTCGCGCGACCATTAGGCGACAGGTTCCAGTCAATCAACAATTGGGCGACTGAAGGCCATTATTGTAAAAAAATATTTACGCGGGTATATTTATGTTATTTTGAATAAAAAAGATTATTTTAAAAATTCTAATGGAAATGCTTGTAGTTGCCGGACTGATCGAAAAGTTAGGGGTCAAGGCTCCGGTGTGCCGAAATCACAACATGCATCGAAAGATTCCCATGGTTCTTGGCCCATATGTGAGACGAAGCCCATGGCAGCCGTGCTTGATGGGGAATCAATCAGGTGAGATGAGATGGGTAGGGCTGACGCATGGCAGGGGCATTCGCATTGCAAATATGAACGCCTTTTTGTGCAGCCAAGGAACCAAAAACCCTTTGGTGGCGAAGATGGAAAAGGGGAAGGAATACAACTCGGAATATGTACTCAATGATTTTATATGGGGCTCTTTTACAGCACCCTAAAAAAAATTCAATGGATTAGGATTTAGTTATACTATTCCTAACAATATTAGTAGTAGAATACCAAGAAGGGTAAAATTGTAAAGAGAATATATAACGTAAGAGTAATTTTGTAAATGCCGCGGCAGCACGCATACAAGAGACGGCGGCGGCGGCACAGGAAATAGGTGAGAGGTGGCGATGATGGAAAGGGTTGATAATAGATTCGAAAAAAAAGTCCATAATACCCTCACAAAATATAAATTTACAAAAAAAATCTATTTTGCCCTCATAAATCAGTGGTCCAAATTTAATTTCTACTACCACTCTTTTACTACCAATAGAATATACCATAAAAATCTCCTTTATATGGCAATAACTCTTGGGCCTCTTATTTCCCCCGTTTTCTTTTTCTTTCTCGAAGGCACTTGGAGTTCTTTCCATGTTTGTTTCATTGTTTCCGAGGATTCTTTCCCCTTGCCATATGCACTCGATCGATGGTTTCTTTGTTGGACAATTGCCTTTTCCTTCTCCTCTTTCCTTTATTGAACATCATGGCTGTTGTATTTTGTGATCCGAGTCTAATCCGATTCAATTGTTTAAGAAGTCCGATCAGATTCCGTTCAAAAGGTAAAAGCAATTAGGTCATCAAGTCTAAACAAAACTCATTACTCAACTAGTATACGATTCTGACCTGGTCAGGATTTCAGACTAATCGAACTGATTGTGGTCAGATATGTTCTAAGCATTAACTAGTTGTGGTCTGATATATTTCGACCAGTATGACTGGTCGTGAACAAATATGAATTTGTCGAAGTTATGATAGACTATGCATTGACTAGCGTCAAATGTGGTGCCTGCCGACTAGAGTCAGACGTGACCCTATGCAATTACACAAATAGATGTTACAGTGCATATATAGTAATTATTTAAATTAATTTCAAGATAAGTAATGCTTTAGGTTGATAAGTTTATCTAAAAGTATCCAAATATGAGCACAGTCATATCAAGAAAGCTAAACAAAACTAAAAAGCTCAAATTGAATCAATCACAGTGCTACAAGTTCAATATTGAATTATTTTGTTCAAGCACTTGGAATTGAGCACAATCAGCACTTTTGAAATACACATGTTGGTATTATCTTAGTAAAGTAAGTCCTGTATTAGAAGCTATCCACGACTACTTCCTAAGTTTCAATCATTTTTCATAATTTTTTACTTTCTTAGTCATGTGCTAGATCTCAAATCTTACTCTGACGATCCCAAGCAAGAAGCTTAGCAGAGTGGTCATGGTCATCCAAAACTCTCTCTGAGTTGATGTCTAGTGCAATGACAAACCATCTCATGAGATGGAATTAGTGAGATCAGTTTTTTCGCACAAAAAGAGATTATTTTTTACTTTTAGTTTAAGAACAATGAGCTACTTCTGAGTTCGTAAGCTATACCCGACCATAGCTGCAAAATTCTAGGAGAAGTAAACTCATGTTTCAATAAAAACTATCATAGTTCAATCTAAATATCAATTTAGATTCTATATTCAAAAGAGCATTTTTGGCATGTCATATTTCATAAAAAGATTCACTAGAGAACATACTAGTTACAAGATCCTTCTTTGCAAAATTAAAAAAATACGAATTACAATAATTGATACCGGTTGTGAAATTTAGTTCAAGTTTTCCAATGAATCTAGCATGAGAAAGATTCAATTATACATACAAAAGCATGACAAAGCTAGTTAAGTTGGCATAACATGGCAATGAGCAATATCAAATTAAAATTACATCACAAATGAGTAATAATCAAAGCTCACATCTAAATGCATATCTCACAATGCACTGCTAATGATGTGTGATGCATGAAAGGAAGCAGGAAGATAAAATTTCCTAACCACAAGAAGAAAACCAACTGCAAGATACCCCTTACAGAAACAAAAAAGATCAAACTCCCCTTAAGAGCAAGCTACAAGATAAAACATTTAAAAGGATCAAACTCCCCTTAAGAGCAAGCTACAAGATAAAACATTTAAAAACACTGGTAAGGAAAAAATAGCTCAAAGAGATCCAAATTTACAAAATTCACTTCCCAAACTTTCTCCTCATAAGGAATGGGTAGAGTGGCCAAAAGAAGAGAGAGCTAGACTCTATACTCCACATGGCCTCTAAGAGAGGGATGACTCACAGCTAAAGAACGAATCTAAAACACTACAAATCTCCACTACTAAAAACTAGTGACTAAAGAAGCAAGCTCGACCTAGACTGAAGAGGGGCACAACCTAAAAGACCCAAAATGTGCCTAAGAGGGAATCATGCAGAAAGTAATCCTGTCCTTAGCCCAACCAACCCTCCAACTACAAAAGCCCCAAAATAATATGCAAAACATGAATCAAAGGTAAAGATAAAGCACAGGACGCAACCTACATCGCATCGCTTAGTAGTGAGATATAGTTGAAAGAGTATAAAATAATCTAAGTTACATCCTAAAATTGATAGTTATCACCGGATATTGGAATGAGAAAGACACAGACCCAGAAGCTCCAGAACCAAAGAGGTGACACCCGGATGACCATGACCGATAGAGCCTACAGAAAATATATGGATGACCATGGAGGAAAATTTCTATTGTACACCGGTTACACCATCCGGTTTGTGCAACAAGCGAATGAGGTGGTGACACGTGGTAAAGTACTGTAGCATCTATTTTAAAAATATTTTTCTGTACGATTGTTACTGTAGCAAAAGTAAAAATATTTTTGTATGGCTACAGTGCATTGCTACAGTTTTGCCATGTGTTGCCACCTCATTCGCTCGTTACACAAACCGGATGGTGTAACCGGTATACAATAGAAATTTTCACCATAGAGAGCATAGTTGGAGCAACAACAAATCTTCCAGACATGTCATCATCGGCCAAGAAAACAAGGTGGTTGACACATACACAACAAATAAGGCATGTGGCCTCAAACAAAACTTTGTGCAATTTGGAAATTGACCATCCAAGCCCCAGACGTGTTGACTTCAGCACAATTGTAATAAGGGAGAGATAACAATCATCTGCACCACAGGCGTGTCGAAGAGAAAAAAAGGCAGAGGATTAAAAAAATGACCAGGCCAGGCAGGGGCGAAGCCAGGGGGAGGCTTAGTAAGGCTTGAGCCTCACCTCCCCCGGCGGCAGAACCCCTTCCCCCGGCGAGCCCCCCACCCCCGACGGCGACAATCACTTCCCATTTGCCAACAAGCCCCAGCGAGTAGCGACGGCTTTAAGCCCAACAAGTAAAAAACCTAGCCCGTAAAGAGGCCCACCAAAACATTCACTTCGGCGACAGATCCAGAGCCCAGAGGAGACATAGACATTCACAGGCGGCGACAGTCGACAGATCACAAAGACGCAAAGCTTCACAAATCGGCAAATCCAGATCTGGCGGCGGCGCGGCGCCGCAGCGGGGTGACGAGGAGCCAGGCGAGGCGGCGGCCGGCAAGCCGCGACCGGCGAGCGACATCTTCTCGGCCAGCGGCCCGGCGCTGACATCTTCTCGGGCTCTCGACGACTCGGGCAGCGCCGCTGAGGGAGTTGAGAGCAGTGGCGAGTAAAGGCGCACGAGCAATGGCTTGAGGAGTCGCCGAGCGCCCGAGCCGAGTAAAGGGGGAGGCCGGAGGTCGGGATCTGAGATTCTGAGGGATCTGGTGGTCTGGTTCGTCTTGAGTCTGGACTCTGGAGGAAGTGGAACTACCGAGGAAGAGGCGAAGAGCTGCTCTGTTGCTGCGAAGAGTGAAGATTGAAGATTAAAAGAGGAGTGCGTTAAAAGGGGAGTGCGGCACTGCGGCCGGTCGAGCTGCCGACAGCACGAGTGCGGCCGGTTCCGATGTCCGACGAGTGTCCAACTTCTGTGTCTGTGATTGTGTGAACAGAGGAGTATTTGAGGAGGGGCAGGGCAGCGGACAGCTCACAGCTTCATTGCTTCAGCCTTCAGGGTAATTAGTCTGTACTTTTTTTTACCAATTTAGTAATTTAGAGTTTAGATTGTAGACTAATAATTTATTTATAGATTTTGATATAATGGAGAAACGAACTTTATGCAACTATTTCGCAAGTAATTCAAGTGGTTCTCGTCCAACCGAGGTATGTACTTTGTATTTATCTGTTTTTCGTTGTTTGTCTCCAAAACTCGAACTGTATAATTTCTGTATGAATTTCAAATTCTATAAGAGTATAATACTATATTTGTGTCAACTTAGCTTAATCCGACAAATACTTCAGCCCCCCCCCCCTTAGTTTTAATCCTGGCTTCGCCACTGAGGCCAGGCATTGAAAAACCGATGGAACCATTAGTTTATGAAGAAGGAATAGATGGAGCATTTAAAACAAAAATGTATAATCAAACAAAACTTTGTGGTGCATCAACAAATAGCTTGTCATCACAGACCATAAACCAAAAGGGAACATCAGAATGGTATCATCTCATCATTGGCACAATGGCATGCCTCAACATTGTGACACTCATCATTTGCATAATAATATGTTACCATTCCTTCACTAGGCATTGGAAAAAAGATCAGACCCCACATTTATACAACTGCAACTCACAGGTAATTCCCAGAAAACAAACATGTGTCCAGAAAATAATATCCATAAGAAAAACAACATACCACAACTACGCATCAGGACTAGCATGGAAAAGATCATCATTGGCCACATGCAGATGAGGAGCAGACATGTCATCTCATCATCGGAATAATTTTGCCTCAACATGTGACATCCATCACTTGCTCCTCTAGAAACAAGAAATCAAGGTACCAAACATGGCAGTACACCACATGTAAATATTGCCATGCATAGTGATAGACCCAGGATTTCTAAAACGGGTATTCATAGTTGACAAATAAAATGTAAAAGTCCACAATAGCAAAAAAAGCACAAACTTTTTTGTGCTAGATATAATATCTATAAATAATTTGAAAAATTACAAATAATTTAGAGAAATTATAAAATAACTTAAGATGAAATTGTATTGATGCAGTCTTATATGCATGGCCTGCATGCATCAGTGCACGACAACGTGTAATTTTTGCCTAGTGCATACTGCTTCCTTGGCCTAGCCGCTACCGCTGCACGCTCTCTCCCCCACTCTCAAGCAATAGTTGTCACCCGTTTGCTCCTTGCAAACGTATCGCCGCCTGTCATGGCTATACTCCTTGCCATCGAGGCCAAGCCAAAGGCAAGAATTACTCTCAGCCCCTCACTAAGTTGCTTGGTGGTCAATTACCCCTCGATCTCGTGCGCCAGTCCTATTGGGTTTCGCGATTTTAGTTTGAATCAATGGAGTTTGTGAGAGACATAGAGAGAGGGGAGGGAGAGGATTGTTAGGGTTTGAGGGGTCTACGGATGGACCAATGGGCCAGTCTGATGAGGGTGTAGATGGGTTGTTAGGCCGCGCTATTTTAGATGAATTGGAGAGGAGATGTGTGGGGTGGGTTGAAATCAATTGGAGGGTACAAATATGAAATTGTTTTATCTAATTATCAGTATATATGTAACATACCTACTAAATATTGGGTATTACACACACAAAAATTCAGACGTTCAGCTGAACAACCTTGAACTACATTGGGTCTGCCCATGGCCCACCACTTGCCATAGAGCTCGGGCAAGCCTGCAACCACTACTCATCTTCTCTTGTGTCGCTGGGCGGTATACCGTTCATTAGTTTTTCTATTTAACAAAACATGTGATAGCTGTTACTTATCCGACAGAGGCGACTTGCATAATGAGAATTACATCTTGCTCTTAGTTTTCTTAATTGTGATAATTTTAAGTCCTTGAGAATCAACGTGGCATTGTAATTGAAGTTTTAGCTTCTAAACTGGCCGGTTATTTTCGTACCTTTGGATATTAAGATTGCTTATACACAGGATGGAATGTATCCAGAAATAAGAGCTGCGAGGCCAAAAAGAGGAACATCACGCGAATAAGACTAAATTGTTTTGGAACAACTCAGGTGGAGAGAGAGACAAAAAAGAGGCACATGCACCTTGGTTCCCGCATGCCACGTGAACGCATGCAGTCCACACTCGATACTCCATAGGTTAGACCAATCAATCATTTGTTGGCTTAGCGACAGTTGATCATGATCTAAGACCGGGCAGTCCGTGTCAAACTTTTGTTGAGCATTTAGCTAGAGTATAGCTCGACTCTGCATTGGCCAACACCAGCATTGCTGCAACAAGTTAGTTATGGTTGTTGGCTTTATACTAGCCAAACCCAAACATCATCTCAACTACTACACGACCGGGACTGAAGCGATGCGATCGTTCATCTATCTCACTAGCTGATTCACTTTTATATATATATATATATATATATATATATATATATATATATATATATATATATATATATATATATATATATATATATATATATATGTGTGTGTGTGTGTGTGTGTGTGTGTGTGTGTGTGTAAGAAAATATACAGATCAACTGGCACTTAACTGCGCAAAGATGAGGGTTACATTGCTATGTACTTGCCAGCATGCACTAATAAACGGCTCCATGCCTGGAGGCTGGAGCCTGGAGGCAACCTATGTGGGCGATCGGACGTACATATTGTTAGGAAACTGGGCCCATGGCCAAGAGTCCTGGCATATTTGGGCACCCCACCGTAGACTATAAATAGGGACCTAGACCCCCTCATTATGTACCCCGATGCAATCTAAAGCAATAAAGAAAGACCAGGAGTTCTCTCTATCTCTCTGTGTTCAATCTATTATTCTGTGATTCTGTGATTGATTCGTTCTTGTTCTAAGCAGAGGAATCGCTCGGACTGGTCTCCAGCGACGGTTTCTCAACACGTTATCAGCACGACTTCGCTCCGGTGAACGAGGTAATCATCGAAGCACAGATTGAATTTTCTAGATCGCTTTTGAATCTGTATTTTCTTTTCGCGTTCTAGATTGAAATTCTACGGTGCAAATCCGCCCTAATCTACCGCGAGCAGACTTGAAGTCGCCGGCACAATGCCGATCGGTAGATTGTGAAACGGGGTAGATGTTGATTGCACTGTAGAACGATGCAAATCCGCCCTAAATCTACCGCGAGCAGATCTGAAATCGCCGGCACAATGTCGATCAGTAGATTGCGAAACGGGGTAGATGTTGATTGCATCGAAGTTTGGAAACGAAATTTTGCATGAATTTATTTGATTCTGCACGATCATTATATGAGAAAAGACTGCACGAGAAAATACTGCATGATCTCTCTGCACAGCCGCCGCATGAAGAGAAAAAAGGGGGGATTTTAGGCACGAGCGGCCCTGCATGGCCGCCACCGCCAACTGCCTGGCTGCCGCCCGAATGCACGCCGATGGTCCATTGCTCGCCCGCTGCCGAGTAGCACACCGACCACCTCCATAGTCGGCCTCGCGCGTATGCGCTGCCACTCGAAGCGGCTGTGCCGCCTCCCCACTGGCCCCTCTGTCTCGGCCTCACCATCGCACGCCCGCACGTGCGCCGACTGCCGCATCATCTTCTCGCACGACTGGCCAGCAGCCGCACTAGACCCGCCTTGGGCACTGGCCCGCTGCCGGCCTATCTGCGCCCGCATGCACACCGAACGGTCGCCGCCGTCGGTCACCGCGTTCGCCCCGCCGTGCGCACGCTGCCCCGGCTACCGACCGTCACCCCAAGCTCCGGCTCGCAGCCGTTCGCTCCACAGCCGTGGCGCCGCCCGCCCGCTTTCGGCCCGCAGCCGACCGGCCCTCCCGCCTCAGCTTCCCGGTCCGCCACCGCACGGCACAATCGGCCGCCGGCCCTTCATCGTGGCCCGTAGCCGCCGATGTCGCCCCGAACACGTGCGCCCAAAAGTCGAGGCTTCGGCTCGAAGCCGAAGCCGGCGCCCCTGCCACTTAGACTTCTCTACGCACGAACACCGCCAGCGCTTCGGTCTCCGCGTCAGTACACGCAACGACCCGACCTCGCCGTGCCGCGCCTGGCTCCGGCCGTCGGTGCCGCTCCCGCCGTCTCGCCGACCTCGCCGTGCTGCGCCCGGCTCTGGCCGCCCGGGCCGCTCCTGCCGTCTCGCCGACCTTGCCGCTCGCCCCTCGCCCGGCCCGAACGCCATCTCACGCTCGGCCCCGCCTCCTTGCGTCGACCGCCGCCGCCCTTGCCGAGCCAAAGCCCGGCTGCCGCCGCCGCCGTGTGAAAGGGACAAGGAAACCCTAACCGGGTCTTGGTGGCCTCTGAACAGGCCGGTCGGGCCGGCAAGAAAATGGGCCGGGCACTGGCGGTTTTGCAGGAAAAACCTTCAGGTTTTAGAAATTACCGTTGAGCCCCTAAAACTTGCATTTCAGTCCCGAATTCTTGCAGAAAAGGCATAGTAATTCTGAAAATTATGAATAAGCCCTCAAATTTACGAGTGGGTCTAGAATTTTGCAGGAAACCCCTCTGTAAATAAGAAAAATGCGCGAATTTTCTCTGAACTGAAATTTTTGCGTAAAAACCCCCTGGAATTGCAGAATTCGCTGGAAATTCATATTCTAGCATAAAAGGGCCTCGGGAATCCGAATTTTGAATTATTTTTAGCATTTGAAGCTTATTTATTTATGCCATTACTGTTTTATGTATTTTCTGTATTTATTTACTGTTTTTGGTTAATTGTAATTGCTGGAAATTGCTTTTAATCGCTGAAATTAGCAGTAAAATTATAGAAAATGCATAGAAAATTCTGAAACATTGCGAGAACCTTTTGTACCATTTATTTACCCGCAGTGAATTATTCCGTGCATGTCTACCAGCAGTAGACTTATACACATTTAGATGACTAGCATCACGAACTGAGAGTTCGAGGAGCTGGCCCAGCATGGCCAAAACTATCTGACATGTGCATCCGATGTCGAGATTGTGCTTGGAGTCAGGAAGCTCCGCGCGACTATTGGGATTGGTGGACTGAATGACGCCCAACCCACGCCTAAAGAGAATGATCAGGCACTTCATTTTCTCAGGCACCACTTCTGCCTCACTCTCAAGAATGAGTACATGGTAGAGAATAGCGCGTTAGCACTCTGGACCGCACTCAAGAAGCAGGTTCGAGAGGCTAAAAGTACACCATTCTTACTCAAGCAGAGTAGAAGTGGATCAGACTGAGGTTTGCCGACTTTAAGACGGTCAGGGAATACAATTCTGCCTTGCACAGGATTTGTACCCCAATACAGAAAATTGAGAAAATTCTTCCACCCCAATGTAGCTCAATCCGCACGCAACTATCGTCAAGATGGCTATAAGGAATACGCCGAATTGACTGATATGATGCAAGTTGTGGAGGCTCAGGACAAAGTTCTCCGTAAGAACTGCGTCACTCAGCCGCCCGTGAGCTCCGCTGGCAGTGAAGCCAACGCCGGGATCTACAAGGTGCGAAAAGCTCTTAATGAGAAGAAGGGGAAGGAAGGGTAAGGCCGCAGCCCAGAAAAGCAAATCAGATGCTCCACGTGAGAATAAGGCTAGCAAGCCAAAACGGGATGGCAAAGGGCAGCATAAAGCCCACTTTGCATCGGTTGAGGGGGAGAGTTCCGAGCAACTGCTTGCGCTGATGGAGGTTGAAACCATCCAAGCAGCAGCACCCCCTCTCGACCTAGAAGTAGTCACCGTCATGATTTCTCTTGAAGAGAATGTCACCCCGAGAGAATAGCAGAAGAAGTCTAGTGCACAGAATGCATTTAGACTTTAATTGTCATTTATTTTGTGTGAAAGAATATGTTAGAATTTGCATGGATGGTACTTAAGAATTGTTATTTTCTCGTGATGGTTGGATGATATTTGAAGAATTCATTCATTTATTCAGTTTATGATGGCATGATATGTTCTGATATTGGAGTATTTTATTTATATGTTGATTGCCTTCTCATACATGTTAATAAATACCCTATATTAGAACACGTGTAGCGCCCTATGAAGGAAGTGTGCTTAGCTAGCAGCGGCACAAGGAATATCATCTTAAGAGAGATTAAGAATTTTCAGTCGATTCGTAAGAGCACTGGCAGCCTTACGACAATCGCCGGAAGCGATGCATGTATGATCGGTTCTAGAAGAGCCACAATGGGCACAACTTTGGTCATTGAAGAAGCCTTATTGTACCCAGAATCGACTTGAACTCTCCTAAGTTTTAAGAATATCCGCGCAAATGGTTTCCACGTTGAGACTAAAGAAGAGTACGGTACGGAATACCTGCTCATTACGAAGCGCGACGAGAATGGAATCAGAAAAACTCCCTTCACTAGAAATTGGGCTATATTATACCAACATTAAGGCGTCTGCAGCGTACACTGTCCTGAAGACGGTATTTAAAAGCTCTGAACTCTTCTGTCTCTGGCATGACAGATTAGGGCACCTAGGTCTTAGGATGATGAGAAACATAATAAATAACTCGCATGGGCATAATATTAATGTGAAGAATTTTCCGAATCATGAAGATTTTGTGTGCCCTGCATATGCCACCGGGAAAATAATAACTAGTCCCTCCACTCTGAAAGTGAAGGATGAAGTCCCTGCATTCCTGGAACGCATCCAGGGAGACATTTGCGGTCCCATTAAGCCCATCTCAGGGCCATTTAAGTATTTTATGATGCTAATTGACGCTTCCTCAAAGTTGTCATATGTGGATTTTGTTGTCCACACGAAACCACGTTTTTGCAAAATTGATCTCGCAGATCATTCACATCAGAAATGTGTTTCCAGATCATCATATCAAGTCCATCAGAATGGACAACGCCGGAGAATTTACTTCGAAGTCATTTGATGATTATTGCATGGCGATGGGTATTGCAGTTGAGCATTCGGTACCGCATGTCCATACCCAGAATGGTTTGGCAGAGGCTTTAATTAAGAGAATTAAATTTATTGCCCGACCCCTCTTGCATAATTGAAATCTAGCAGCTGCATATTGGGGACACGCAGTCCTTCATGCAGCAAATCTCATCAACCTCAGATTTTCGGCCTACAACATCCATTCACCTATGCAACTAGCGCAAGTGTCACCACCGAATATTTCCCAACATTAGGGGGAGGAAATCAACCCTTTGATGAAGAATGTTGGGAAATCACGTGGCAAGCCTGGGGAATCCATGCAGATGACCCGCGCACTAGAGAAGTCCAGAAGACAAGAGAAGTCCAGAAGACAAAATAGATTTGCAAGTATTAGCAAATCAACTGCCTGATCACTTTAGTGATTTGAAGAGCGTGACTAAGTCGCATGTGCCTGCACGCACTGCACCGGAGAGGGTTGAAATACCAAAGAAAATTGAAGGTATCCCTAATCTCGTCCAGAGGCCTCAGAAAAATAAAAAAAGAGGACGAGAACTCCGGTTCCTCGAATCCTTAGTAACCGGGGACGCCTGGTGAAGAAGGATAAAAGGGATTTATCACAGCCGATCATTGAAGTTTCCCCTAGAATGAGAAGGGGAGCCAGTCGAGACCTGGCATGAGTATGACACCTTCAGAAAAGGGCATATTGGATCTGAATATCCATGGAAGAAGAAATCGGCATGGATGTGTGCGCACACATCGGAGCCGAAAAACTAAAGGGACTTGCCACCGCAATTGAAAGAAGCGATGCGCAAGGTGAAGCTCCAGAAGAAGCGATCGCTCCAGAAGTAGCAACTCATGAAGAAATAGCTATAAATTATGTGCACACGGGAGAGTCCCTGAATAGGACAACAGCTAATATCGATATCTACTTCGCAAAGAAAATTGCCACAATCATCGATCTTGATCCCGAGCCTGCATCGCTCGCTGAATGTAAGAAAAGATCAGATTGAGAAGATTGGAAGAAGGCAATAGCAACTGAATTGCTATCTCTGAACAAAAGAGAGGTCTTTGGGCCTGTATGCCGCACGCCTCCCCACATACACCCCGTAGGGTACAAGTGGGTATTTGTTCGAAAGAGAAATGAAAGAAATGAAGTAGTGAGATACAAAGCAAGGCTAGTAGCCCAAGGTTTCACTCAACGTCCTGAAGTTGATTATGAAGAAACCTACTCCCGAGTCATGAGTGGAATTACCTTTAGATACTTGATCTCAATGGCAGTAAACTTGAATTTGGAAATGAAATTGATGGATGTTGTGACTACATACCTTTACGGTAACTTGGATTCGGAAATTTATATGAGAGTCCCTGAAGGAATAACTCTCCCGAACCAAGACAGAGCAAATAGAAATCTGTACAGTGTGAAACTCAGAAAGTCACTGTATGGACTGAAACAATCTGGAAGAATATGGTATAATCGCTTGAGCGGCTTTCTCTGCAAGAAAGGCTACACGAACAATGAAGACCGTCCTTGTATATTTATACGGCGATCCCAGAATGGATTCTGTATAATATCTGTGTATGTAGATGATCTGAACATCATCGGGACAGCCGGAGACATAAAAGAAGCAAGCTCGTACTTGGAGTCAGAATTTGAAATGAAAGATTTGGGCAAGACCAAGTTTCTCGACCAAGGTTTTTAATGAGGCAATTCGTGCATCGCAGCTTTACATGTATCATGTACTCTTTCTCCAAATTTTTCCCACTGGGTTTTTATGGAGTTTTGACGAGGCATGAGCATGTTGGGTGAGTGCCCAAGGGGGAGTGTTAGGAAACTGGGCCCATGGCCAAGAGTCCTGGCATATTTGGGCACCCCACCGTAGACTATAAATAGGGACCTAGACCCCCTCATTATGTACCCCGATGCAATCTAAAGCAATAAAGAAAGACCAGGAGTTCTCTCTATCTCTCTGTGTTCAATCTATTATTCTGTGATTCTGTGATTGATTCGTTCTTGTTCTAAGCAGAGGAATCGCTCGGACTGGTCTCCAGCGACGGTTTCTCAACACATATCTCCAGCATTCATCAGCTATCTAGCCGTTTGCTACAGGCAAAAGCTTTGCTGCCATGTCAAGACGGGAGCGGCTCTCATGCAGGGCCCCTGCACACAGCTATGTGCAGGGTGCCTCGATGCGCGACATGTGACAGGAGGTGATTGGATTCACGACACATGGTAAAAATAAAAAATATTTTTTTATTAAAAAGTGTTTTTTAAGTACTTAAAAAATATTTTTTTAAGTTCCTAAAAAAATACTTTGTAAGTATCCAAAAATACTTTTAAAATTTTTTAAGTATTTTTTGGATTTTTAAGTATTTTTATTTTTGCCACGTGTCGCGAATCCAGCCACCTCCTGCCACGTGTCGTGCATCGAGGCACCCCTGCACATAGCTATGTGCAGGGGCCCCTGCATGTGAGCCGCTCCCCTGGATGCAATCATGTAATGCTAGCATCACATGAACGCTGGACATCTGTCTGTCTGTCCTGGCACATGTTTGCCCTTGTCCCACACGACAACCTCCTCCCTCCCTCTCATGTCCCTCTCCTATCGATCGGTAAATGACAGTGCGTGTGACACACTTCCACAGATACAGATAACGTCGCAAGCCACAACCATCTTAGTTGCAAGCTGAGATCGACTTGGTTCAAATCCTCATGGCGAGACAAGCGTTCGTCCTCTCCTCTGCGACACGAGCCCACGTAAGGCTATATAAAAAGCTCGAAGCTTGCAACTATTCAAGGTCGGTTCATTTTAGGCTTGATTCGAGCTCGATTCGAACTTTAAACGAGCCGAACTCGAGCTTGATCTTGAGCTCGTGAGCTTCATCGAGCCGAGCTCGAATAGTTCGCGAGCCTCGATTCGAGCTTAAATAGTGATACATATTAACTCTTATCGAGCTTACTCGAGCCGAATTCGAGCTCGAGCTTTTCTTATTGTTGAAATTAGTGTATGTTTGAATTATTTTAACTGTTATTCAATTTACTAGAGCCGAGCTCGAACTCAAAATTTTTTTATTGAAAAATAGTGCATAATAAATTATTAAATTATTTTAATTGTTGTTGAGCTTCAACGAACCGAGCTCGAGCCTACTCGAGCTTAGGCTGAGCCGAGCTCGAGCCCAAGTACATGCTCGGACCCTAACTCGAGCTCGGCTTGAGTTTCTACCGAGCTCAAGCCTAGAAGACGAAGCTCACTCGAGCTTGGCTCGTTTACACCCTAAGCCCAGGTAACAACAGTTAATCTTGCAGTATTTCGAGTTTTCTACTCAATGGCACAATGTGATGCATACTTGCAGCATATATGTTACGTGACTAGTTACTAACTACGTGGGTACGCGCATAGGCGGAGAGGGAGCGGCAGTGGCGTGCCGGGCGTCTGACCTGGTGGTGAGGCAGTCGGCGACGGGGCGGGTGGTGGAGGGTAAGCCGGAGTACGCGGTGGAGGTGACCAACCACTGCTGGAATGCGTAGTCCAGGGTGCTGCTCCGCTGCTACGGCCTTAGCAGCGTCGAGTCCGTCGACCCGCGGGCCATCCACCCCATCGACGGCGAGTGCTGCGTGCCCCACGGCAGCCGGCCGATCTCGTGTGGCGTGCCGGTGAGGTTCAAGTACTGGATGACGCCGCTCACAATATTATAAAAGAGTTTGTCCTGAACGGTTCTCAGAAACCATTTATTCGAATAACCGTTAATAATATTCTAACAGATGATTATTCATACAAATCATCTGTAATAATGGCATATATCACATACGGTTATTTATGTTGAGAAACCGTCGCTGGCGATCAGTCCAATTGATTCATCTGCTTAATGCAAAATAAGACCAATCACACAAGACAGGAAATAGTAGATTGAAACACAAAGAGGTAGAGAGAACTCCTGATCTTTCTTCATTGCTTTCTTTCTGATTGCGTGTATAAAATAGCCAATAGTGCTCCCTATTTATAGTCTACCGGTGAGGTTCCCACCATGGGCCAAGGCTTCCAGCCCAGGCCTAGGTTTCCTAACACTCCCCCTTGGGCACTCATCTGACACGTTCATACCTCGTCAAAACTCCATAAAACCCAGTGGGAGAAATCTAGAGAAAGAATACATGATACATGTTATGCTGCGTTGCACGAATTGCCTCATTAAAAACCTTGGTCGAGAAACTTTAGGAAAACTCGTCAAAGGAAAAAGAGTACAATCCACCCAATTTCATTCAATCTTTATGACTTATTCTTTGGGTACTTGATCTTCATGATCAAGGTTTAATAACGGGCTTGACAAAATTTTCCCCCTGAATTCTGTACTTCTCTAAGTCTCATCTTTTGCAATTCATGAGTATAGAAGAACTTGGGGTTGATATGCTTTGTGAGATGACTCTTCACATAGCCCGTCTGTACTTATGCAATGCAAACTGCATTATCTTCATAGATAATTGAGGGGGCTTGCACAATATTCATCTCACATGACTTCTGGATGTGGTGAATCATTCATCGGAGCCAAGTGCATTCTCGTGCGGCTTCATACAGTGCTATAATTTCTGAGTGGTTCGTCGAAGTCGTTACAAGACTTTGCTTAGACGATTTTCAGAAAATTGCAATTCCACCACACAGGAATACATAGCCTGTTTGTGATTTTGCGGTATGCGGGTCCGACAGGTACCTAGCATCTGTATAGCCAATCAAGTTCAAATCTTGATTCTTTTTGTAGAATAATCCAAGGTCCTTGCTTCCTTAGAGATACCGGAAGGTGTCCTTTATTCCCTGCTAATGCTTTTTGGTAAGTCTAATGTAGTTTGATAAATACATAAGTGCTCCTACTACACTTAAGTATGAGAATTCCGGTCCCAGGCCTTCCTCCCCCTCTTCCCTAGGTCGGAATAGATCTTTTTCTTGCTGTAAAGACCTCCCGATCATCGGTACTTTTGATGGGTATGCCTTCTTGAGGCCAAACCTTTCTAACACCTTCTGGGTGTAGGCCCATTGATGTAGTAATATTCTTTTCGGGAAATGCTCGAGCTGCAGGCCTAAGAAAAATTTGGTTTTGCCCAAATCTTTCATTTCAAATTCTGACTCCAGGTAGGAACATGCTTCTTTTATGTTTTCCATTGTTCCGATGATATTTAGATCATCTACATACACTGAGATTATACAAAATCCATTTTGGGATCGTCGTATAAACACACAGGGACAATCTTCATTGTTTGTGTAGCCTTTCTTGCATAGAATGTCACTTAAGCGATTATACCACATCCTTGCAGATTGATTCAGTCCGTATAGTAATTTCCTGAGCTTCACACTGTACAGATTTCTATTTGCTCTGTGTTGGTTTGGGACGAGGATACCTTCAGGTACCTTCATATAAATCTCTGAATCTAAGTTTCCATAAAGGTATGTAGTTACTACATCCATTAATTTCATTTCTAAATTCATGTTTACTGCCATTGAGATCAAATATCTAAAGCAAATTTCACTCATGACCGAGGAATAGGTTTCTTCATAATCAACTCATGGATGTTGAGCGAAACCTTGTGCTACCAATCTTGCTTTATATATTACAAATTCATTTCTTTCATTTCTCTTTCGAACAAATACTCACTTATGCCCTACAGGGTGCACATGGGGAAGTGTGCGGCATACGGGCCCAAACACTACTCTTTTGTTCAGAAACAATAATTCAGTTTCTATTGCCTTTTCCAATCTTCCCAATCTGATCTTTTCTTACATTCAGCGAGCGATGCAGGCTCGGGATCAAGATCGATAATTCTGGTCATTTTCTTTGCGAAGTAGATATCAAAATTGGCTGTTGTTCTATTCATAGACTCTCCCGTGTGTACATAATTTATAGCTATTTCTTCATGAGTTGCTTCTTCTGGAGCGATTGCTTCTTCTGGAGCTTCTTCTTGCTCAACGCTTCTTCCAATTGCGGTGGCAAGTTCCTTTAGTTTTTTGGCTCTGATGTGTGCGCACACATCCATGCCAGTTTCTTCTTCTATGGGGATATTCAGATCCAGTATGCCCTTTTCTGAAAGTGTCATACTAATACCAGGTCTCAACTGGCTCCTCTTCTGCTTCTGGAAATTTCAGTGATTGGCTGTGACAAGTCCTTCTTATCCTTCTTCACAGGGCGTCCCCAGTTACATGGGATTCGAGGGGCCGGAGTTCTCGTCCTTTTATTCTGAGGCCTCTGGATAGGATTAGAGATACCTTGTGCTTTCTTTGGTATTTCAACCCTCTTCGGTGCATTGCGTGCAGGCACATGCGACTTAGTCACGCTCTTCAAATTACTAAAGTGGTCAGGCAGTTGATTTGCTTATGCTTGCAAATCAATGATCTTCTGGACTTCTCTATTTACTTCACTAGTGCATGGATCATGTGCATGGATTCCTGTGGCTTGCCACGCAATTTTCTGACATTTTTCATCCCGGGGTTGATTTCCTCCCCCCTAATGTTGGGAAACTATCCTCATCAAATATGCAAACAGCGAAGCGGACGGTAGGCAAATCTCCTATCATGGGTTCTAAATACCTAATTATGGATGCATTCTCATAACCAACGTATATCCCAGTCTTACGGAGAGAACCCATTGCAGTACGCTGTGGAGGGGATATAGGTACATAAACCTTACATCCAACTTCCTAAGATGAGAAATTTTCAGTGCTGACCCTTACGATAGTTGCATAGGTGAATAGATATTGTAGGTCGATGGTCTAAAGTTGATGAGATTTTCTGCATGTAGGACTGCGTGTCCCCAACATGTAGCTGGCAAATTACAATTCTGCATAAGAGGTCAGGCAATAAATTTAATTCTCTTGATTAATGCCTCTGCTAAACCATTCTGGGTATGGACATGCGGAATAGAATACTCAACTGTTATCCCCATCGCCATGCAATAATCATCAAATGCCTTTAAAGTAAATTCTCCGGCGATGTCCATTCTGATGGACTTTATGTGATGATCAGGGAAAATATTTCTGATGCGAATTATCTGTGAGATCAGCTTTGTGAAAGCATGATTTCTCGTGGACAATAAATCAACGTGCGACCATTTTGAGGAAGCATCGATGAGCACCATGAAATATTTGAATGGCCCTGAAAGTGGCTGAATGGGACCGCAAATGTCTCCTTGGATGCGTTCCAGGAATGCAGGGACTTCATCCTTCACCTTCAGAGTGGAGGGTCTAGTAATTAATTTTCCGGTGGCACATGCAGGACACATAAAATCTTCGTGATTCGAGAAATTCTTTACATTAATGTTGTGCCTTTGGGAATTGTTGATTATATTTCTCAATATCCTAAGACCTGAGTGACCTAATCTATCATGCCAGAGACAAATGTTCAGAGCTTCTAAATACTGTCTTCAGGGCAGAATAGGCTGCAGGTACCTTGATGTTGGTGTAGTATAGCCCAGTTTCTAATGAACGAAGTTTTTATAATAACCTTTTTTCATTCGCTTCGCGTTCGTAATGAGCAGGTATTCCTTATCGTACTTTTCTTCAATCTCAACATGGAAACCATTGGCGCGAATATCCTTAAAACTTAGGAGAATTCTAGTTGATTCTGGGTGCAATAAAGCTTCTTCAATGACCAAAATTGTGCCCATTGAGAGTATAACTATGGCTCTTCCTGAACCAATTATACATGTATTACTACTGGCGATTGTCGTAAGGCTGCCAGCATTCTTATGAATCGATTGAAAAATACTTCGTCTCTTTTAAGATAGTATTTGTTGCGCCACACGTGTTCTAATATAAGGTATTTTATTAACATGTATTAGAAGATAATCAACACATAAATAAAATACTTCAATATTAGAACATATCATACCATTATAAACTGAGTAAATGAATTATTCAAATATCATCCAACCATCACGAGAAAATAAAATTGCTAAAGTACCATCCATGCAAGTTCTAACCTGTCCTTTTACACAAAATAAATGACAATTAATGTTTAAATGCATTCTGTGCATTAGACTGAGTCTGCTAGGAAATCAGAGACTTCATCTGCTATTTTCTCGAGAGTGGTCTGCTCTTCGAGAGAAATCATGGCGGTGGCTGCTGCTAGGTCGAAGGGGATGATGCTGCCGGGATGGCCTCAACCCCCATTAACGCAGGCAGCTGCTCAGAACTCTCCCTCTCAACAGATGCAAAGTGGGTTTCAAACTTCTCTTTGCCATCCTTCTTCTTCTGTGCTTGGAAGGCATCAATGACATGCTGCGGCTCTTTACAGATCCGTGACCAATGCCTTCACTTGCCACACTTGAATCAGGATTGGTCCTGCTGGCCATAGGTCTTGCCACTCCGCTTTGGCTTGCTTGCCTTATTCTCACATGGAGCATCTGACTTGCCTATCTGGGCTGCGGCCTTACCCTTCCTTCCTCTTCTCTTCATTAAGGGCTTTCGCACCTTGTAGCTCCCAGCGTTGGCTTCACGGCCAGCGGAGCTCCCAGGCAGCTGAGTGACGTAGTTCTTACGGAGAACTTCGTCTCGAGCCTCTGCAACCTACATCATATCAATCAATTCAACATACTCCTTGTAGCCGTCTTGACGATAATTGCGTGTGGATTGTACTGCATTGGGGTGGAAGCTGGATAGGGTTTTCTCAATCTTCTGCTCATCTATGATCTGCTTGCCACAGAGTTGAAGATTGGTATAAATCCTGTACAAGGCAGAATTGTACTCCCCGACCATCTTGAAGTCAGCAAACCACAGTCTGATCCATTCTTGCTCTGCTTGAGGAAGAATGGTGTACTTTAGCCTCTCGAACCGCTTCTTGAGTGCAGGCCGGGGTGCTCACCGTAATTATCGACGGTAATTACCGGTTAAATACAGTATTTTTCAAAAACGATCGGAAGAGAGCTAAATCGTTTTCGTTTTCATTTTCGGATGTTTTTACCATTCTCATTTCCGTTTTATCGGTTACCGTCACCGTTTCCGTTTAGGGGAAAAATCGATAATTTCTCGAAAACGATTTTTGGTAACCGAGAATTACCGTTTTCGTTTTCAGCCCTAGATATCCCAGTTCGCCACCAACACTTCGGTCTCCCCAGTCCCCATTCGGGATTGCGTCGGGATGGCGGCGCTGATGGAGGTCGGCGATGTGGACGCCGTTGGTGTCGGTGCGGTGGTGAAGGTGCGGCCGGCGGGCGACGCACGGGAGTAGGCGGTGAGGAGCGGTGGTGAGTGGGTGGCGCGCTGGATGCGGACGGCGTGGGCGCGGGATCTGGAGCGGCGACCGGATGAGAAGGAGGAGATCGGCGGTGGAGTTGGCGGAAGAGGACGGCGCGGTGGAGGTGAGGTGCGGCGGCGCACTGGAGTAGGTGGCGCGGGTGGAGAAGTGGTAGAGGAGGGAGGAGAGTAGTAGGTGGTGAGAAGCAGCAGAGAGATGCGGTGGAGCGGCGGGTTGCCGGAGTAATGGAGTGCGGCGGCGCTGATGGAGGAGAGGTACGGCGGCGCTTGGTGGGAGATGGCGCGCCGAAGGGGAAGCAGTGAAGGAAGGCGCGCCGGTGGATGGAGAAGGCGGCGGTAGATCTGGAGAAGGTGGGGGCGGCCGAAAGAGGAGGATGCGGCGGCGCAAAGGAGGAGGTGCGATGGAGGGAGAGCAGAGGGGCGGGCGGTTGTGGAGAAGAAGGGAGAGCAGGGCGCGCGGGTGCTGCGGAGGGAAGGAAGAGGAAGGGTGGCCGCCGGCGAGTTTGGCCCGGTCTCGCCGGCGCCGAGAGTGGAGAAGGAGGAGCTGGGGAGGAAGCAAACGGAGGTTAGGAAAGAGTTGAACCGGGCTCGGGCTTTCCAGGCGGCCGCTAGGGTTTTTTGTGGGATTGGGGATCGGAGATTTTGCGATTTAGTCCTCCAGGTTTTCAGAAATTACAGTCCAGTTCTTCCCCAATGAGATTTCTTCTGATTTAGACCTCCAGAACTCTGTTTTCTTCGCGGATAGATCCTACGTGTTCGAGACAACATGTACATCTGTATTTTAGTTACTAGTGTACTAGTACTTTCTAGTTTGTGAGTTTGTGACTACGCCTATGTCATGTGGTTGTCAGCTTTGTGTGCTTGTGAGACCTAACTAAGTATTATTGTATTAAGACCATGATGTCACTTGTGGTTGTGGGCTTGTGGCTTTGTGTCGTGTCTTTTTATTGCTATATAATATATGTGTCTTGCCTCTTGTGCCATGGATCATTACTACAGTATTATTTTTCATGTGATCTAGGTCAATATATACAACTATTGTCATGCTGTGCAGATTGGTGTGTAATGTGTTTATTGTATTTTAGATATCGCTTTCATGATTTTCGATCGTTATCAATGCACTTTTGATCGAATAGTTTCGTTTCCAAATTTACCGGAATATCGATGTCGTTCTCGTTTCCGACAATATCGTATCGATTTCGTTTTCGAGAAAATAATGTGAAACTGAAAGTGATTTGACCTCCTACCGATCGTTTCCGACCGTTTTCAGCCCTAGGGATATCTTTGCCTCCAGGCATGCTTCCAGTCGCAGCTCAGTACAGCACAACTCATCTCTGCGCCCTTTTACAGCAAACTACGTTGAGGAGCATATATGTAACCTTGTTCTTTTGGGATACATTCAGGACTTACACAGCTGTAGTTTATAATTTTTTATTATAGTGCAAGCGTTTATGCAAACAAATCAAAAGCTAATAAGCCGATTCTATAATGTTATCCTGATAAGCCGCTTCGAAATGACACGGAGAAATCGTCCCGTTTATTTGTTCGAGAGAATTCACAAATCATAAACTATGAACTAAAAAAATAGGTCCAGAATGTCACCAATAATTTCTTAGTTTCACCCAAAGCACCTTTTGGCATGTCAACAGTCAAGACAATAATCAGCTAATATAATGTTCTTCATAGATCAATCAATTTTTTTGGTCCTAGGGTCTCGCTCTCCGTTTACAGTAAAGACATTATGGAAAAAACATTTGGCTCCCTGGAAGAACTTATTTGCAAAAATGGACACGGTGACTTATTTTGCGAAAATAGCTCCCAGACGCAGCCGGGGAGCACGCCAAGCACCTGGCGCTATCTTGGAGCATGCCAGGTCGCCTAGCGCGGCTGACGAGTGTGCCAGGAAGACTCGCGCAGCCGGGAGGCGTGTTAGGCTAGTGCGAAAGCCCAATCCCTCGTCATTTTCTGATAATTTGAAATTTACATCGCATCATGTCTCGGTGATGTCATTCATTGTCTATTCACGTGGTTATTTAAGCGCACGAGAGCGCGCAGCGAACCTTACCCCTGCATTCCCTTCCTGCCTCATCCTTCCGCATTGCTCGCAGCGCTCTCTCGCAAACAACATTGCTTTCTCCATCCAGTATTTCATGTGTGTGGTCTACGGATGCTCCCCCATTATCGGTAAGTTAATTTCAGTATCATATGTACGTTTTTGAGGTGGAATGACACTTTACTGCTGTGGTATTTTCCGTAGGATTGGATAAACTCTTCATGTTCTATGGTGGTGAGATTGTGTGTGGTGGTTCATTCAGACTTGATCTGTCCAGCTACGAGCGTGCCATAGTAACTGTTCCCAACCTAGCGCACATGCCAGTGCATTCGGCAGTTGTTCGATAGGGACGTGGCAAGGAACAAGATAATAATAGAGACAGTGGTCGCCACCATGGTCACATCCCAGGGGCAAATCATGTAGGACATGGTGAAACTTACTAGCAGTATCATGTGGGAGCATTATATGGAGATGGCTAGCAATCCTTCATCTCCAACTTTCGGCGACCCATGGTGTATGTCTATTTTGTTGACCGTGGTGATTCCTCCAGGGTGGCCAGCGTGCAAGCGGAAAGGAATGATCTTGTCCCCCTCTTCCATTCATTGTCGATGGAAGAGTTTCCCCAAGAGGTGCAGGTCATCAAGGAGGAAGCTCCAGTTAACAGAGATTCTATAGGCATCCAGCCGAACGAAGGTGCCGATAAATGCTGGGGCACTCGCATTGACTGCCACGAGATAATTCGCGACATGTCTGTAATATCCTGAATGGTACTCGAGGGATTGAGTGAATTAAAATAATAATAAAATAATAGAATTAAAGAAGTAATTTCCTGAGGTTTGCAAAAGGGAAGAAAATTCAATCTTTTGATGAGTTTTAGGCTGTGGAGTATTATTCCGAACGACGTTCAGCGATTTTAGCGACTAAAATCAAGAAACAAATGAGGGTTAAAGAGGTAATTTCTGGACTGGTCAATGGGGAATTAAATTCTAAATGTTTGAGGATTACAAAGCGGCTAAAATTCTAAAATTTTAGAGGTGTTTAGGGGCGTAGACCTTCGGCCCAAGGTTTTCCCCATTGGGCCACCCCTTTAACCCCCCCCCCCCCCCCCCAACCTTAGGGGCACCTTACCCCTCCCCCTTTCTCCCCCACAGCTGCCCCTCCCCACCTCCCCATGTCCCCCCATTTTCTCCAATCTACAGCACCTCCACCCCCTTGGCAACCGAGCAAAAGAGAAGAAGGAGGAGAAGAAGAGTAGGGTGGTTTGTGCTGGTGTTCAGAGGTTCTTGCTGTGGTCTCCAAGAGTAACAAATAATTTTCTATCCTTTTGTTCTTAGTGATTTCTCGATCGGGTTAGTTTTTGGTTATTCAATTGATCTACGCAGTCTGCTGTGTTCTGCGAATTAGGTGACATTGGGTGTGAATTCTAGGAATTTCATCTGCTAGATATTTGTAGAGGACTTCATTATCTTTCTGTAGAGTGCTCATTCACATCATTCTGATGAACGGTTTAGGAGTTATGAGCATTACCATGTTGTTGTGCAGTATGATCAATCAAGTTCACGCAGTCGGTGGAAATCAAAAGATTGAAAATAGAATATGACACAATGAACTCTGTAGGGGATTTTCTAAGGTTTTCAGAGAGTCTAAGAATATAAATTGTTGATGGATGGATTAGGAATTATGCAATTTCTAACACTGTTGTTCGACATTGGATGTTGTTGGACCAATCGGAGTAGAAGTGATGTTTTGGTTTAGAAAAAGCCAGAACTAAAATTTAGTGACAATTAGAAAATTGTAGAAAATTTCCTGTAGATTTCAGAAATGTTAAGGTTTGCTATATTTTCAACTATATATTAAAAGATACCAAACTTGCAAGTCTATTGTCCAGAGAATGGTCAGATCTGTTTTCCAGGTTAATTTTGGGGCTTAAATGAACTAATCTGAGGATTGTGCCAACTAAGAAATTGTGAGAAATTTTGTGTAGTTTCTTAAAATGGTATGGTTTGCTCTGTTTCAATGAGAGAATTAACAGTTGTGTCATTTTTTGTACCGGGACAGCAAGGGAATAGACCGATATTTGTTGGAAAGTTAGGGATTTCAGAGAACGTGTAGGATCAGTGTTGTTTACTTGTGTTTTGCATTGTGTTGGCATATTTTGAGGGTGGGTAATCTCTGTAGGAGAGTGGTGTCTTCACGAAATTTGTAGCTTTCATTCTGTAGACTTCAAAATGATATTTGTTTCTGTGGTGTATTTAGTGGATAAAAAGATACGAAAATGACAGGCAGCACTGCTACAGTGAGCTGAGCGTTGGAACGATAGTTTGAGAGGGGGTTGTCGGGTTTCGGGCGTTGTGGTGCTTTTCCTTTCAGTTATGAATGTTATATTGAGGTTTTGTGCTGAGTGGTGATTTGTGAACAGTTAGTTTGCTCTTAACCGTGCTTGAGCCCTTCGCCCCCTTGGTAGAGGTAAGTAAACGTAGCGGTTGTTGCTATAATTTAACTTAATAAATTAACTACCTTCACCACAATTGTTGAGGTTTAGTAATTAATCCACCTTTAAATAAAGATGCCCTACTATATTATATGCCTTATTTTGCCTATTGTTGTCCATGTGATTATATTCCTAGTAAATCAATCGTGGCCATATCATGCATGTCATAGTATGTCATTTGCATTGAAGCTATGTCGCTGTATCTAGCCGTGACTGTACCTGTATAGCATTGTACATTGTCGTAGTACAATGCACACTCTTACGTTGCCTGGTAAGAGTTCAGTAGATCATTTGCATACATCTACATTTCATGAGGATAATTCTTGTCTAAGGTTTTAACAGGTATTAGCTCATGAGAGTCACTTGTGGTATGGAGAATTTTCTTGTGGTTGCTATTGGTAATAGTTATGGTTTTATATATAAATGAGGCTACAATATGAATGATGAGAATTAATTGTTAATGCTTTATCATTGTACCACAAGTCATTAATTTGACGCTTAATCATCTGCAATTTAATTAACTTGTTAAACGGATTACTTGCCAAAATTTCATCTCACTCGTATTCTCTCCCAGGTGATCCTTGAGCATGCTTAGAAAGAGTAGAGCATCACAACACCATTACACAAGTTTTCATGAGTTTTGCCGTAATAAGTTTTGTCGTAATAAGTTAGAGGATTTTTAATCTTGTCTATCTCCCATTATATATTATGTTGTCATGCTTCCAAGTAGCCCCTCTTTTTTTGCCAGGTTTACTTTGTAATCCAGCTGGTCGTAAGTCTAGTTTCGTAGCATCCCGGGGTAATGTGGTTCCTGGGGTGTTACAATGTCTGAGGGGACAAATACCAAATGAGGAGGGCTTCGACTCGCAATCCAACGGGGATGAAGCAGGCAGCGAGAGTGGCGCCATGGGTCGCATTGTTTCCACTGACACGGACTATGTGGCTAGTCAGTTGGATTTGCAAGCAGCCTCTTCCCTAATTCTACCATAGGACCATGACTCTTCATGGGCCTTTGACGCGGATACCCTGCTTGTGGGGCAGCGCTTTCCTAACAAGAGTTTCGCAAAGCAAGCTATTACAAGCTTTGCAATCAGGATCAGTCGAGCTTACGGAGTTTTCAGGTGAGTTAGATTGTGAACATATCATGTTTTTTATGTGAACATAGTCGTAGTCACCAATATGTGTATGCCATTCTTTTACAAGTCGAACCCTAAAAATTACATAGTTAAGTGTGTGGTTAGCTCTTGCTCGGGCAAAGTCCGTACGTAGAGGTTCCCGGCGTAGGAACGAACTTTCGCATCACAGTTGTGGGGAACCACACATGTGAGCTTGAGGAGCCATTTGCATCACCACTCGAATGTGACCTCGGGCTACATCGTGATCATCATTAGTCATTTAGTTGTATCGGATGTAACCATTTTCCCAAAGGTTTTGATGGCGGATGCAGTGAATGCAGTAGGCTATGATGTGAGCTACAACAAGGTGTGGCAGGCAAAGTGCAAGGCGCTCAAAGGGATGTATGATAATATGAGGAGGTGTATGACCAAGTCCCCAGAATGTTGCACCAGATAGCCAAGGTTAATCCGAGCACACACCTCAACAAGATGGATCGGCCTCACCCCTCTAACACCCCAAATTCCCTAATCCTGGATCGTGTATTCTGGGCATTTGGCTAGGTAGTGGAGGGATTCAAGCATTGTCAGCCCCGTACTCAGTATGGATGAGACCTTCTTGTGTGGGAAGTTGTAGGATCGGATATGGCAACAGAGGGGGTGAATGGTGCCTCTTTAAAAAACGCCCCTCAAAAGTATCCACAACATGTTTCTCTCCAATAGCTATTAGAAGCTATGAAAAGAAAGTTATGTGCTTACTGGAAAGACATGAAGACAGCGAAAGAAGGAAACAAGGCATTAAAGAGAAAACCTAGAAACCACAGCAGCAAACAAACAGCAGCAGCCACTCCTTCAAAGGGCCGGTCAGACCGCAGGAGGCCGGGCGGTCTGACCGCAGGCACTCGGCCGGTCAGACCGCTCAGGCCACACCGATCTGACCGCCATGTGTTTTTCGGTCAGACCGACCGTCGGGAGCAGAACAGCCAGCGAACAGTTCGACTGAATCACTTTGCACAGTAAAAACTGAGGAAGCCGATTTCAGATAAATTTAATGAGAATATTCTATTCTACTCAGGCCAAGGGATCAAGAGCATGTTCTAAATAGCATAGAGACCTCAGCAATCAAATGAATTCATTCCAAAAGCAAGAAATCAAGTTTTATGCTGAAATCTGAAAATTGAGTAGATGGAGATGGTAATTTTTAGATTTATCATGGCTTATCCATCCTTGGCTTATGAAATTTTGCAATCAACTTAGCAATGATCTCAGGACATGCAAACATAAATCTCAAGCCATCTTATGAAGGGAATCAAGAGAGCCAAGGTTCCCCTGACATGAAACCCTAGAAATGGTGAGACAGGGGAAGATGATGCGAAGAACTGAAAGTAAAGAAAAACATTTGAATCTCCATTTTGCTCTCGGGAATGGAATGGCCAAGTGGTCTAGAGTATCTTCTCATCACAGAGCAAACAAGAACCATCCATTCTAGCAAGGATTCAACTCAAATTTGTTTCCAACAGAAAAATGACAGAGAGTGAACTGAAAACTGAAATTCATCACAAAGTGAGCAAGAAATGGAAACAACCCAACACAATCATTCTCTTAAAGATAATGAGGAGGAGAGATGAATGATTACACAAGGTTTAGCTCACATCCCTCTCACTACATGATTCACTAGAGCATACTCACGCAGGAGACACACTACTCTACACCCTCTCTACTGGAATGGCTCAACTCAAGCACACTCCACTCATTTCTTGCTTGGCTAGATGATTTGGAAGGCAGCACATCTACCTCCTCCTATCACCCAACACCACTCCTCAATTAGAAGTTCAAGAAGTGCAGGCCACTCCCCACTCTAAACTCCACATCCAAATGAGGCAATGGTCATAGTCAACACAAGAAATGGAGGGAAAACCAGCCACTTTATTCAAATCTCCAATTTGCCCCTCTAGCGCCTTCCCGGAAGCTTCCCGCGTCCGATATCCTGTCCTTCTGGACCTTGACTCCTCCCTGAGTCTAGTCCAGGTCCGTTCCGCTGCACGCGACTGCACCCGGCATCCTGACCGTCTGGACCTCCGACTCCTCCCTGAGCCTAGTCCCGGTCCACTCGCCGCTGCCCGTCGCGTCCACCCGACACCGACCGAGACCTCCGACTCCACCTGAGTCTAGTCCTGGTCTATTCCGTCGCACACGACCACAACTGACCTCCAATCGTCTGGACCTCCGACTCCTCCCTTAGCCTAGTCCTGGTTCTCTCGTCCTCGCCCGTCGTGTTCGTCACTGGTAGCTCCAGCTCCAGTTCCTCGTCTCCCGACTCGCAACCACCTCACCAGCCTCGATCATCTTCGGCATCACCGACCGTCTGGACCTCAACACCTCCTGTGCCTAGTCCCGGTCCTCCTCGCCTCACCATGACCTAGCTCCGAAGTCCTGCAGCCACACAGACAAGCAAACCATCACATAGCACCGCACAAAACAACATATCAACAATAGCATAAATGAAACTGAGAGACCATGTGGAGGTATCCCCATGTTGGTGATGAGTAATTGACGGTGGTATTAGTGAGTTTGAGTTTGTTTTGGGTATTCTAGGGTTGAGTACCTTTACTTGTGCTAATACTGATTATGTCGTTTTGTGCGGTGCTATGTGACGGTTTGCTTGTCTGTGTGACTGCAGGACTTCGAAGCTAGGTCATGGTGAGGCGAGGAGGACCGGGACTAGGCACAGGAGATGTTGAGGTCCAGACGGTCGGTGATGCCGAAGATGATCGAGGTTGGTGAGGTGGTTGCGAGTCGGGAGATGAGGAACCAGAGCTAGAGCTACCGGTGACGGACATGACGGGCGACGACAAGAAAACCGGGACTAGGCTCAGGGAGGAGTCGGAGGTCCAGACGGTTTGGAGGTCGGTTGCAGTCAGGTGCAACGGAACAGACCCGGACTAGACTCAGGTGGAGTCGGAGGTCTCGGTCGGTGTCGGGTGGACACGACGGGCAGCAACGAGTGGATCGGGACTAGGCTCAGGGAGGAGTCGGAGGTCCAGATGGTCAGGATGCCTGGTGCGGTCGTGTGCAGCGAAGCGGACCGGACTAGACTTAGGGAGGAGTCAAAGTCCAGTCGGTCAAAGGTGCCGGTTGCGGGAAGCTTCCGGAAAGGTGCTTGAGGGGCAAATTGGTAATTTGACTCAAGCAATGGAGGTGGAGGCAGATTTCCCTTCAAAAATCTGGTTTGACCCCTTTCCTCTTTTGTGTGTGTGAGGTTTGAGTGGGTGGAGTATGACATTTCTTGTATTTCTCCTTGAGGGTGTGCCCTTGGTGTTAAAACGAGCGGGATGTGCAGCAAGAAGGTCATTCATTTTCAGTTGAGTGTAGCTCAATCCATAGCAAGAAATGAGGGAGTGTGCTTGAGAGTGAACTCTGTAGAGAGAGTTTAGACAGTGGAGTGGCTCCTGCGTGAGTTCATCTCACAAGCAAGCATGTAGTTTGATTCCCTTGTATTAATCACGTATGGGGACGTAGAACTCTTATTTGTAATCATTCATCTCCATTCCAATGAATCCATTTGAACTTTCTCCAGTTTTCAGTTTGTTTTCTGTTTACTGATGGTTCTCTGTTGTTTCTTTTGATTTGGAGCAAACTATGTTTGAGGAGTTGAAACTTGGTTTCTCTGTGATGGGTGGTAAGCCTCAAGGTCATTTGACTAGCTCATTCCCTAGAGAAATTGCAAGAATCAATAAGTTTGTTCTTTACTCAAACTGAATCCATCACTTCCTCTGTTTAGATTCCCTAGGGTTTGATGTCAGGGGCATATGATTTTCTTTGGATAGATGGAGAAAAGAGATTCTAGCTGCATACTTACACTTGTGAGAATGTCTCTCTGTTGATTGCAAAGGATCATGAGCAAAAGATTCGAGTTTGATGAGTAATTTGGAGATTGGTCATTTTCACTCCACTGTTTACAGACTATTGACTCAAATCTTGATTCCAAGCTCATGTGATGTAATTTCTTGTTTTCTAGGGTCTCCAAGCTATTTAGTTTATGTTCTTACTCTTTTGGCTTGAGGAGAACCAAGGAAAATCTCAAATTCCATTGTTTAGATCAAATCCCTGCATTTTTCAGAATTGCAACCTGTTCTGTCCTCGGTAGACCGGTCAGACCACTAACCCTAGCGGTCAGACCGCTCCAACCATGGCAGTCTGACCAAACCCAAAGAGGCGGTCTGACCGGAGGCTACCGAGCGGTCAAACCAGCCCAGCAAAACCGGTCAGACCGGTCTGACTGCTGCGGTCTGACCGCCCGGCCCATTGAGGTCTGACCGGCCACCTGGAATTGCAGCTGTGTTCCATGTCTTTTATGCTTTGCTCTTTGTTCCTTCTCCGGTATTTTATATCTCGCTTCCTTCTTTGTTAGTATAAGGTTTCAGTGAGCTTATGAATTCTTTTTCATAGCTTTCATAGCTATTGGAGAGGATCATTTGTGTGAATACTTTGAGAGGGGTGATTTTTAAAAGAGGCACCATTCACCCCCCCCCCCCCTCTGTTGCCTTTTCCGATCCTATAGAAAGGTACTCAAACCTAGAATACCCAAAATAAACTCAAACTCTCTAAACCAACCGTCAACTACTCATCACCAATATGGGGATACCTCCACATGGTCTCTCAGAAGTACAAGGGCACCATCTTGACCACTATTACTGCTGATGCCAACGGCCAGTTGCTCCCAGTTGCCTTCACAATTGTGGAGAACGAGAGCACAGATAGATGGCTATGGTTCCTGGCCAACATAAAGCAACATGTTGTGTAGAACTGACTAGATGTGTGCGTCATTACAGACCATCACGCCAGGTTGTTTTCTGTGCTGAACACTATGCAGCATGGCACAAGGTCGCCATTCCAATGGAACGACATGCGCACACATTGGTGCATGTTGCTGCCAACTTCTACACCCGTTTTCGGAGCAAAGGCCCTATGAAGAAGTTTAAGAAGCTGTGTCTGCAGAACCAGAAGGGAAAGTTCAACGCTATATGGTGAGAGCTTGAGGTGGAAACCGCTCGTAGGAGCAAAGGTTCTGGGTAGGCACACCGCAAAGTGAGTTTGCTAAGTGGATGAGTGTGCATTTCTCGGACTTAAGAGAAGTGGTCTCTTCTCCACGACACGCACATTGTGTGGTATGGTATCATGACGACCAACATGTCTGAAGTGTATAATGGTGTGTTGAAAGGGGTCTGTGCCCTATCCATTACCGCCGTTGTGGACGAGACTTGGAACCGCACTGTAGGTTACTTCGTAAACCAGGCTGTGATGACCAAGAAGCACTTCGATGAGGGGAAGCAGCATTCGGAGGTTACCCTTGCCTATATGGAGAAGAAAATAACGAAGACTCAAACCCATGTAGCTCACACGATGGATGGCATGAGGAAGAAGTTGAAAATCCGTCTCCAAGACAAGTATGGTACGGACCAGTTGAGAGGTGATTGGAAGCATGTTTGCACTATAGGGGATGTGGTTGTTTGCACCTGTAACAAGCCTCAACTGCTATACAAGCCTTGTTCCCACGTATATGTTGCACATGCCCTACTATGCCAATCTTTCGCAATATATGTATTGGAGTTCTATGACATATGTCACCTGTATGATACTTGAAAAGCGGAGTTTAACTTGTATGGTGTGGAAGTGCACTATAGGGACCTATGATAGGGGATATCAAGTGGTCGCCTAATACCACACTGTGGCATCCTGGGCGGGATAGGTGTCAGTCAAGGGGCATTCGGAATGACATGGATGCTAGCCAACGTGGTGATAGGCCTAGACCTAGGACGTGCAAGCTATGCAAGACTACTAGGCACTCTTTGAGGAACTACACAAACAGACCTTCTTTCTTCGGTGTGTGCCCTATCAGACATTCTATCAGTTGATTTCAGTACATCCCTCAGATGTTGTGTCTTTCAGCTTTCCTGGGTTATGCACTACTGTCTTGTGCAATGTGTATGAGTAATAATACTTTATTTTAATGAGACATGGGTAAAAAACATTTTCTTACATTTGTTATATTCATGAAACAGAGCAGTGTACATGACAACGCGAATCACAACAATACTTACAACACTACACCTTTAAGATAATAACAAACACAAGAAAGAAAATAACACATAACATCAAGTTGATCTTGCTCTCCAGTCTATCAAAACGATGTCTTATCTCCACCATTTCCGTATCCCCCATGACAACTTTCTCCTCTGTAACAATGCCGTGACTAGTCTCATTTCATCTTCCTCACACCCAGAATCGGCAAACCACCTAGCCCATTTTGCAATTCAATCAACACAAAAAGGTTTCCTAACATCTGCAGAATGATTGAAAGCAACCCAAAACAAACTGACTCACCGAGTGAAAGGGGCACTTGTAGTAGTGGTGTCCATGATTCGCTGCCGTCTGTGATGTCTTACGTTTGATGAGTGTGTTGCATGTCGAACAAATCACTACAGGTGTCGATGAAGAGGCGTCCACTTGGCTCATCTCGATGTCTACAGGAGGGAGAAGCAAGGCCAAGGTACAGGAGAAGTGTTTGAGGAATGGCTCCCTTTTATAGCCCAAATTGTATGAGGGCAAAGGTTTGACGGTGCGCCCTTATCCCCGCTGGGACACCATCAAAAAATAAAAAAAATTCTAAGTTTGCACAATCACATATAGATGAAACGCTACGCGGGCCGCGTGGGGCAAAAGGTGGTGAGCCGACAACTCGGCGTGCATTGACGCAATGTAAAGTTGAAATTATCACAAAATGACAGATGACTGGGCATTCGCACTGGCTGATGCGCCCCTCCAATAGCACTAGTCTTCCTGGCACGCTCCTCGGCTGCGCCAGGTGCCTGGCGCGCCAGCTGACCACGCCTGGGGGCTATTTTCACAAAATAAAAGGTCACCGAGGCTATTTCTACAAATAAATTCTTTTAGGTGACCAAAAACATTTTTTGACATTATGAGCTAATTTTTTAATCACCTGTCAAGACTCAAGACAATAATAAACTATTTTTTTTACGAGGAACAAGTGAAGACATTGTGTTCACAGTGAACAACGTAAGTTTGTGCATAAAACAATGCTACCTCCGTCCCCTATACTTCAGTTTCGTGATAATATGATGTGCCCAAGAAAGCCGATTGTTTCATATCTAAAGTCACATTGAGATAAATTTTACAGCAAGTCGTACTCCCTCGCTAACTAGAAATTAAATTAAATATAGGGATTTGATAAATATTATCTGGATATTTTGTTTCTATAAATTATCTAAAATTTGGAGTGTTAAATCTCCATAAGATTGGTAAGTATATTATTTAAATCCTATCGGATCTATCGGACTAATGGGTGTAGCTCTCAAATCCGTTTTGTATCTCTTCTACGACATGATTTTTTTTTCTTCCCTCGATGCAAGGCGCCACCAAGTGCGGTCTTTTTTTTTAATATCAGTGAGAGCATAGCAGAGAGCAGAGAGGGGACGGAGGTTTAGTGCGGCACGGCGGAGAAACCGGTGTCGCTCGCCACCATCTCGCTCGCCGGTGGCTAACCAGAGGAGCGCTCCATTGATGAAGGTGATTGCTTTCTCGATCCCCAGCGACATCAGTTCTCATTTGTTTTGTTTGAGAGAGATGGTAGGGGAGGGAGAGAACAGAGAAGCGAGGGGTCTACATCGGCAAAGTCGCCAGCGTTCAACCGAGACTTGCCACCGGCTAGGAGGTGAGGACAGTGTTGCTCGCACGCTTTTTTTTTTCTGTGGATGCTTGATGGAGAGACGCCAAATCTACTGACGCCCCTTCCAATAATGGGGAAGGAGGCTTTGGAGACGTAGGCTGTTGTTTGTTGGATTGGTGCTGCACATCCCCCTTCTTCATTTTCGTTTTGTCAGAGAGAGAGAGAGAGAGAGAGAGAGAGAGAGAGAGAGAGAGAGAGAGAGAGAGAGAGAGAGAGAGAGAGACGAGTGAGTTCCCACTCCAACAAGAGGAAGAGGACTACCACCACCATTAGAGCTAGCTGCACAGCAGACAAGCCTTGAGCTCGTTCATGGTTCCCTTCCATCAACCTCTCCATTATGGTTAGTGCTGGATCTGCAGGCGCCATTATCTTCTTGCAATCATCATCTTCTTGCTCTCCCTCTTTTTTTGTGTGTAATCCATGACTGAAGAACTAGCTTTTCAGTGTGTACGTGATCCATGACTTATAAACTGGTTTAGTTTTGTTTCTAATCAATGCCAAGACCTTTATTTTGGGACATGTTAGTTTTGTTAGTCATCTCCCAAAAATGTTTTATTAGCTCACAGTGATAGTTCACTAATTGTTATGTTTAAGTGCTCCCATTAGAATAATAGTTTTGTGGAATCGCTTACATTGTTTGTTTTGTTAGCTCCTCAATATTTTATTATCTTACAAGTATAGTTTTGTGTGCCCACTAATTCTAATGTTTTGTCAGCTAAGGTTATAATTCCTAATTCTCAATGGCTCCCTTTAGAATTGCTTTGCTTCTTGATTTTTTTTAGTTTGACTTGTGAAAGGAAGTGTCAAATGGTTGGAATTGCTCTCTATTGTAGTAGTGTCACTCCATTACTTAAGCCTGGTATTCGTAGAAGATTATACACATGCTACCTTTGTTTTTGTCTTTTTCTTTTATAATTTATGCACAGGGAAATATTTATTTATTTTGGTTGTCTAACACACATTTCTGTTGATTTGTTTTTGTAGGCAAGGAGAAGCATCCCCAGCCCTGCAACCCTGCTGCAGCAGAGAAGGATACTGGTAATGCATATGTCTGTATTTCAATTTATCAAAACATCCTGATGTTCAAGGTAAAAATTATTGCACAATCATTTTTATTTAGTATTTATTCCTTTCTATTGTTCATGAGGGGGATAATCATGTTTATGTGCTTATAGAAAGCTCTGGGTCTGAAGGATATGAACAATTACATAATCTGAACCAAGATATAATAGTTGAAGCAAGGATGACTGCCTGTTTGCACTGAAGGAACGCTGGATGAATTTTTACCATTAAAAAAGTTATTTGGATCTGGTCATTGCATATTTTTCTCATCTTCTGTGTTTTTATTTTTCTTTTGAGACTTCCGACGTTAATAAAGGGCCTGCTGATCAGACCCATGCAGATGATGATAGATATGATTTCAACACTCTAGAGAGGAAGTTTAGTAGCTTGGATGTGCTTGGGATTTACATGCTAGTGTTATGCATCTCTAGAATAGAAATTTTGCAGAGCCATTGGCTCACTGTCTTGCTATTCCTAACTTTTACTGGCCTCTGAAGATTTGTTGTCCTCAGGACTGTTTTCTTAAGCTGAAATAAGAAGCAACACTAGTAATGTCTATTGCTGCTTTAAGTACCCAAATCATTCTGGGAAAGAGCTTGACAGTGATAGTCAGGGTGATCATACCTTGATGCTATTCTTTTATGAAACAATGCTTCGTTGCCATCTAAGCAATTTGGACCACAGGCACAGTAGAAGAGGCACAGAAGCATATCCAGTTACAACTGCTTACTTTGGTTGTAGGAGCAATCTTCAACAATCTGAATATCCAGCTCTGATAAAAGAGGCATAGAAGCATATAACCTTAGCAAACATTAGGTTTTTTGTTTTCATTTTGCCTCCTTTTACCCATCTCTTACTAAATTATTTTGCATCTTTCTCTTTGGTCTGATAATTTTCAGGAAACCAGGACCAAGCTATAGTAGGACAAGTGATAGCATTAAGCAATTTTTTAAGTTCCCCGTCAACCCAAGGGTCATGGCATTGTATGATTGGTCATTCTCATTTGATCTCGCCATCTATGATCCACTTGTGATGCGGTGTCAGCAAGAGACAAGCTGTCAACCAAAAGGACCAAGTGAAGCAGAGTTGCAAAATGTTGTGGAAGCTGTACCATCTGTACACAGTAATGCACCTGGTTTTGTTATTTCACATTCTGGTCATGGTGTCACAGGGGTTGTAATGATGTTCTCTTAGAAAATAGATACTGTAATGATGTTCTCTTGTCTCTTAGATTTCTTATTAGAGGTAAAGGTTCAGTATTGTGATGGTGGATCCTTCACTGTTGAAGGGATTGAAGCGGTTAGTGCAAAGTTCTGTCTCTGCATTATACTGCTTTACTTTCATAAAAAATTAAGTGTATGTACTGAAGAATTTCTGAATATGGATCCTAAGAAGTGATGGCCCAAGGAATGTGTTATGCCTTATGCTAATCAGGTATTGACCCTTCCACAATTAATCATTTTTTCCTTAACTTTTTGGGAAATCATTTTCTTCCCTGATGCAACTCGATTTTACCGAGCTCTTCTTTCCGGATGCTCTACTGATGTTGTTTCTACTGTACTTCACTGTGATGAGTTCCGTGGATTGTATCTCGATCTCTTTTTTTCCCCCTTCTTCTTTCTTCTATGCGCCCCTGATGTACCTCTTTGATTTTTTTTTCTTTTGTTTTTCTTAATAGACAGTTTTTTTTAAGAAATCAATAGATTATTTTTTATCAGTCCTCTCAGTCAGACCCTTGCTTTTCTTCAATGACATATGGGTCCCATAGTCTTTCTGCATAGTGTATGCCATGGAACTAAGCTGTGCGATGCTCGAGCTGTGCCTGTGCATCATGTATTTTGGGCTGTGATAGGATTTCGTATCGGCCCACTAGATCTTTTCACGGCCCAATTCACAGGTTATTAGTTCCATACCCGTTCATTTGGCGGGCCCATTAATGATCATCTTTACTATATAAAAGAAGGAGTTGGTGGTTGGTGCGGCCTCTCCCACCTCTGATAAAAAAGATACTCTATCTGACGTGTGGGCCACCCACCCAAAATCCGTGCGCTGCCTCCCCTGGAATCCCGTGCGGCTGCCTCCGCCCCACCTCATTTCTTCGGGGTGCCCTCCCCTCTGATTTCTCCGCCGCCTCTCCCCTCCCTCCTCCTCCACCGCCGCTTGCCTCCCCCCACCAAACCCGTGCGCCTCCTCCCCTCCCTCCTCCGCCGCCTCCTCCGCCGCTCCTCCTCCGCCGCCGCCTCCTCCGCTCCGCCGCTGCCTCCTCCTCCGCTCCCCCGCCGCTGCCTCCTCCTCCCCCCACCCCTCCGCTTCGCCGCCGCCTCCTCCTCCCCCCATCCCGTGCCGTTGCGGCCTCCTCCTCCTCCCAACCTCGCACCGCTGCCTCCTCCCCTCCTTCCCACCCCGCACCGCCGTCGCCTCCTCCTCCCCCCACCCCGCGTCGTCGCCGCCTCCTCCTCCTCCCCACCCCGCGCCGCCGCCTCCTCCCCTCCCTCCGCAGAGTCACGTCGTCTCCACAGAAACTGCTCCGCCTCACCTCCTTCATAGAAACCGCTCCGCTCCGCCACGTCTCCTCCGCAGAAACCGCTCCGCCCTCGCCTCCTCCTACCCACCCCGCACTGCCTCCTCCTCCTCCCCAGCTCCTCTGTCGCCGCCTCCTCCCTCGCTCCTCCGCTCTGTCGCAGCCTCCGCCCCACCCCGCGCCGCCGCCGCCTCCCCACCCCGCGCCGCCGTTGCCTCCTCCTCCCCCGCTCCTCCGCCAACGCCTCCTCCCCCGCTCCTCCGCTCCGTAGCCGCCTTCTCCCCCACTCCTCCGCTCCGCCGCCGCCGCCTCCTCCCCCCACCCCTCCGCTCCGCCGCCGCCAAGGACGTCTTCCTCTCCCAGCCCAACCTGCTCGAGCTCGAGGCCCCCATCAAAATCTACGGTAAGGCCTGCTCCCCAAGAAACCCTAATTAGCGTGCATATTTTTACCTCACTACATTGCAAATTATAACTAACCAGTGTTAGCATTTCATCCCATAGTTGATAGAATGTAAATGAAGCACAATCAATTTAAGGTGTACTTTCCTGTCTATTCCGTCATTGTTTATCAAATATCATGTGAGTTTTCAATTCTAACTGCATTACAGATTTTGATTTTTCATCTAATAACCAGTACATAGCTTCATGCTCCATGGATAAAACTATGAGTGTGGTAGATCTCTAAAGGCACTTGTATCAGGGTCGTATATGGAGTTTCTTCTCAGCTATTTATTTGTTTTCATCCTGTAAGTCCAAACTTAGCAGAATGCATGATTGTCTATCGTTTTTGCTTCATTTCACCAATGCTCTTTGCCTGTGTCTGCATTGCTAATAACTGTATGATAACTAGCATGAATTATCTACTGTATCATATGTTTACTGGGTTTTATTTTGAACACTTTGTTGCAGGTGAATAATACAGCTTTGGATATTGATCACACTGGTCAGCTTATTTTTGATGGTGATGCACAGGTATCCAATAATTTAATTCGTCAACTACTGAAATGAATTCGTAATGTTCATAATTTTCAATTGGGGCTTGAAATGTGCAGGGTTACATATATACTATTAGCGTGAACTCTCACACAGGGTTGTTATCTAGAACTCACAAGAACAATACCGCACCTTCTCTCTGGTAGCACGTTGTCCAGTACTTCTATCTTGTGCTCAAGACGGAAACCTGTATTTCTTCAGGTGTGCTGACTTTATTACTGCCTATCCAGTGGTGGCCTCCACTTTTATCTAACTATCTATATTATTGCCATTTCAGCATTGCAACAGACGCCCAGGGATACTTGACTCTCATATGCTCTCTAAAATTGGCCTCACGAGTGCAGAGAATCTGTGCTTCTTTCTGTCCACTTCTTTCCCTTGAGAAAGGAGAATTCAGTAGTAAGTTGGAATCAAAACTTGTTCGAATGTTTTGTAGCTGGTTCCTGTGGGTTAGCTGAAACCTAAGATGCTGGTCATTCAGATTCCAGAGTCTTATTTTCTGATATTGTTCCCGTAAGTTAGCACTCAAGTGTTGTTGTACTTCTGTTTGTATTGCCTGCCCTTATTTATTGTTTCACTGTCAATCTTTGTGAACGGTAAACCTCTATTTTAGTTCAATGGAGTACCAAGACGATCACAGTTGACACTTCATTCTAAGCAGTCCTGAACAAATTTTGTTAATCAATTTCTTTATAATGTTGAACTGAACTTATGAGATAGTGTATGATGGATGGTGTTGGCAAATAAGTGTGTCTGCTCTTGCAAAATAAATCCACCATGTGCTGTTCTTTACCCTTCTGTTCTGTTTTCTGTAATGCATTACTGAACTTTTGCAAAAGATGGTTGCTGACTTGTATTTTCTTCTGAACATGAAGTTACTGGCAGTGAGGATTCAAATCTTTACTTCTACTAGCTGAATGTTTACTTCTACAGTTTGAGGCATCGGGGAAGCTCACGTTCCCTATCTCGCTCATGCAGGTTCGCGCTGTCAATCACTCTGATCGTGATGTTGTTAATTGCTAATGGCTGCTGTTAATTGCGCTATTTTTTTCATGGAAGGTGTCAACCATGGTGTCCGGGTTTTAAAAGGGGTCTCATATTGACAAACTTCTAATGTTGGATTACTGCTTGCTCATACTTAAAAACTCTTTAGTTTGGGACTAGAGAGGGTTGTTGAGAAAAGAAACTTTGTCATGGTATAATTATGTACCGAGGAAATAGTAAGTCAGATTTGGAAATGCTACTTGATAAACCCTTTTCCCTTTTAAGGCAGTTTTTGACAAGCTTAGCATGTAATTTGAGTGTCAAACGCCCATTTCAGAAAGAATCCATCCCACTTCAGTGAACGTGTAACCTTTGGTTGTCAAATTTATTTTAATGTTATCTTAATAGTAAATTTAATGTTATATCCATAAATGTGCTCTTCGGCCACCACTGTCGCTACTTCCGCAAGCTGGGGCAGCCCAATCCTTACCATCCAGGTCTGTTCGTTTCCACTTCACGGAAATTTCATATTTGTTTTCAGTTTCAACAACAAACTTTTTGGAGATCTTCCTCTGATCCTCTACAGGGACAAAAATTGGAAATTTCGTACATGATCTGTGTGCTCCGCCAGATCTGATTGTTTGTGCGCTAAGTTTTGTAATATGATGCCTGCTAGGTCAAAATAAATGCAGTGTTTTTGTGTTCTCAACTGGCTGGGGATTGAGGTTAAAATTGAGGAAGACTTAGTTATGTGTGCCATCTTAAGTGCTTCTATGCATACTTATCTTCCAAAAGTTAATGAAATCAAAATGTATCGAAATGCTTGAAGCAAAACTAGGCTATGCTTTTTCAATGAAAGGTCTTTTAATAGAGGCACTCACGCACTCATCACAACAAGAATCAGAAGCAAGATAATGCTACCAGATATTGAGTTGATATGAACTTTATTTACATGGTTAGGCATCTTTTGTTAGGTGTATTTTAATTTTATGCAATTTCTCTGACAGAAAAAACTTTGGCTAATGCCTAAGTTTAATTTTGCGAAAATATAGCCAAGGTACTATGGTTTTAAGCTGGCTTGCGAGTATCTTTTTTTAAGAATTGCGAGTATCCTTTTTAATTAACTTGTGTGTGTAAAATAAGCAGCTAATCTGTCTTGTTTTTGCGATAGCAGCGTGCCCTCCCCTGGCAATTCCTCAGAGAAAGCTGCGCCCAAGGGTTTTGCTTTTGCTTCAAGCATAATGTTGCACATACTAAATACTGATATGATCAGCCTCACAGGAGATGAGCGTGCAGATAGAGTTCACAGGACTCCACTGCACTACTCATGCTCTACGAGCTTCAACGGTGGGGTAGATTGCAAGTTCAGTAGGTATGAAGCAGCCACCACGGATTCGTGTCTTGTGAATTTTTGTGATGCGATGCGAGTGATTATTATTTCATTCCCTGGGCATGTTGGAATAATAGTTTCACCAACTTTTGCCATCACTCAGCCCTCTCTCCGTTTTAGAAAAATAACCTAGGCTTCTCCTGTGTTCTGTAAGAGGGTACCTATAAGAGGGAGGATATACCTGTACGAGTATGAATATGTATATTTTGTTTGATACATGATGTCGTAAGATAAAATTGATGTTTATTATTTAGTTTGAGATCATGTTTGATAGTATGTATCATTTTTATTTGGTATTCCGTTGCAACGCACGGACATTTTACTAGTAACCACAAACAAAGAGTAGGATGTTGATTTTGATGACGGTTGACTACTTTGATCTAAGGGCCCAACATTTAGATGTTTCTCGAGATAAAATATCTGGGAGTTATCTAACACACCCATCTAGCTTAAGTCTATGCAATGATAGATCCATTAACATTAAACCTAAATTATGACTAACTTAAATCAAGAAGAAGTCGCTAATGCTATACAGCACTTGCGGTAGGCGCCGCCACCACCCCCAGAACGAACCCGCCGACATCGACTCGCCTCGCATCTTTTCAGATCTTCACATCCATGAATTGCCTTTAAGTGCAATTAACTAAACAATGCAACGAGTTACAAACGCCTATCTGTATCGATAGCCCCACGAAACGTGATATTGTCATATCGAATTATCGATTGCAACGCTGGATAAGGGACGAGAGCATGCAGACGAGATGCGATCGGGATGAGCGGCTGCTGGGAACGGAGGGATGAATTGCCATTTAGAAAAGAGTCTATCTATTCATCAGTTAAAATTTGCTAAATTGCAGGCACCTTTCTCAGCCATTGGATCTGGATCCAACCACCCTTCTCAATCCCTTCAATCACTATATATCAACTCTAACCCCTAATCCTAACAAACCCACCACCCAACCGCCACCATCACCACCACCTCGACCCCACACCACCTCCCACTACCTCTGCGCCGATGAGCTCCAACCCCAACCCCACCGCCTGCCTCCTCCTCTCGGCAAGATACCCCTACACCACCATCTTCCTCGTCTTTGGTGGCTACCACCGTCGGAATCGCCGTCGTCTCTCACCGCCTCCTAACCACTCCGGTCTCGTCGCCCCCACCGACCTCCACCACCCTCCTCATCCATGTCTGGTGCCTGTGCTGCCGCCGCTTATCACTGATCTACTGCCACCCTAGTCTATCTCTAAGCCAGGAGGTACTGATGAACCTGAACCCTAAATTGGTGAATTCGCGCCCTAATCCACTAGCTGTCACCACCAGCATCACTAGAGCTTCTGAATGGAATGGACTCAATTGACCTAACGTATCTCTTGGCCTATCTAGACAATAATCAGCTAATGTTGTGACAAATCAGCCGATTTTGGTCCAAGGGTCTTCCTCTCCACCTCTCCACAATACATATTATATCCTCTTCCCCTTTAAACTCTTGCCACCATTCGTGAAATCAAAACCTCTCTTGTGCGACTATCACGAGAAGAATTCCATTTCACGAAGTCAAATCTTGAGAGACAATGTGGAGGTGACCCCATGTTTGTGATGAGTAATTGACACTTGTTTTAAAAAGATTGAGTTTGATTTGTGTGTTTTCTGCCAAGTCGTAGCTCCCTGCCGTGGTCGAAAGTCGTTTCGACCACGTTGGCCGTGGTCGAAAGCCACCAGACGGATTTACGATCACGTTGATCGTGGTCAGAAGGCTTTACGACCACGTTAGCCATGGTTGGAAGCCAGGTTCATTGTCTACGACCACGTTGTGGCGTTTATGACCTCGTTGGACGTGGTCGAAAGCCAGTACGACCACGTTGGCCATGGTCGAAAGCCACTACGACCACGCTGGTCGTGGTCGGAAGCCAGGTTCATTGTCTACGACCACGTTGTGGCATTTACGACCTCGTTGGTCGTGGTCGAAAGTCAGTACGACCACATTGGCCATGGTCGAAAGCCACTATGACCATGTTGGCCGTGGTCGGAAGCCAGCAACTGATGTACGACCACATTATCGCGAACTGCGATCGGAAGTCGAAGTTACGACTGCTGCGGTCGATAGTCCGCAGACTTCGACTACGACCACATTGGGAAGTCAGCGGACTGCGACCACATTGTGAGACGGTCGAACGTGGTCGATACCGGTCGGACGTAGTCCGAGCGCGGTCAGAAGTGGTCAAACGCAGTCGAACGTGCTCGGGACGAGGTTGGACGCGGTCGGACGCTGTCAGAAGCGCTCGGTTGGAGTCGTAACGTGGTTAGACGTGGTCGAAAGTCCTTTCAACCACGTTGAAACCCCTGGCTGTGGTCGTAGTTTCCTTCTAATCGGTCGTAACATCTGGGAATCGATCGTATGGACCTCTGGGGTGGTCGTATCGACTCGTGTAGTGGTCGTAGGTCTTGTGCATGTCTTGTTCTACTATTTTGACCGGTCGTAGGGTGTTTACGACTTTGTAGGAGTACGCTTCGAGTACTTTTCTTTGATGCAAATTGATGTTATCTGTGTTTCGAGCGGTGCTATGTGATGTTTCCTTGTCTGTGATGCTTGTAGGACTTTGAGGCTAAGTCGTGGCGAGGCATGGGATGGCTGGACTAGGCATAAGCGGTGCTAAGGTCGAGAGCGGTCGGGAGATGCTGAAGACGATGAGGCTTGCAAGGTGGTTGCAAGGCTTGGACAGCAAGAAGAGGAGGAAGTTTCCAGGAAGGCGGTAGAGTGGCATTTTGGAGAAATGCAAAAAGTTGCAAAGGAAACGGATCTTTGTTAAAGTCACTGGGAAAGCACTGTGTAATAGGCTGTGTTAGCGGGTTGTCACATGGATGTCGAGTGGTAAAACCCGGTGTTAGTTGGGGTTAACGGGTTCCCCCTGGTATCTGAAGACTATAAATAGAGGAGGTAGAGCTCGAGGCGAAGATGAGGTTTTCTGGCAAGCGCTCGAGTTTTTCTCTCTATTTTTGTGTGCATGCTCTAGGATTAAGAGCTTGTATGGAGTGGTTGTGGAAACCTCCGTTAATGCAATCATTCATCTCTGTTTCTCTATCTTTGAGTTGTTTTATCTATGATGTTTTGATTGCATTTTCTCTGTTATATCTTTTCTTTTCTGGTTCTTTGATTGGCTCTGGCCTTTCTCCATTTGAGTTGTGTTCTTGGCTCGAGTAGCCTCAATCTCATTTTGCTCTGAACTGGGAATCATCCTCAAGGCTATCTTGGCCAGTTCCTTCCCGAGAGCAAAGGTTTCGATCGGTTTCTTTAGCAAGCGGTCGTGTGCCTCGAGTGCTCCTCTATTCCATCTTCGACCGTGCCTTTCCGTTCGACCATAGTGAAGAGTTTTTGTCTTCTTGGTAATTTCTCTTCTAGAGGTTGTGTTCTTACTAGGTTTCAAGTTTCGTGGGCTTTGGTTCTTTGAGCCGAAAGTTCTCTAAAGTTTTAGTCCTGCGGTCGTGCGCTTCGGCGTTGCTTTGTTTTGAGTTCGACCGTAGTGTCTAAGTTGGTCTCGGTAGAGAGTCCTTGTTTTCTTTGTAAATTCTCTCTCAGAGGAAGTATTCTTGCTGTGTTTAAAGTCTCAAGACCGGAAGAACCATAGATCATCAGTTATCTGGAAATCGGATACCACGGTTGTGAACCCTACACTTCCTCTGTTGTCGATTGAGTCCAGTTTGCTCTCTGTTGTCGGATGTGTCTGTGTTCTTTCGGTTGTCGGTCTATTTTCTCTCATTTTCCAGTGAGCAATCGCACTCCTTCTTCATAGCTCTCTACCTATCGGAGAAGAAGATCTGTGAGAATATTGGGGAGGTTTTAACGCACCATTCACCCCCTATTGCCATTTCGATCCTTCAAATCACAACAAAAAGAACAATGTCAAGGTCATCATTACCATCCCCGCAATCACGTCGCCACCAGCCCGTTGCGCCTCCGGCACCCATAAAAAAGAGTTGGCACCGCCACTGCCCCTACGGTGACAAAAGAGATTATGGCATACAAATCGAGCCAACTAAACTTGCTGCCAGAGAGCACAATGCATAGGTTCTCCAGAAAAGCCATCACCCCATCGATCAACTAATCCATACCTATGACACACAAACTGTAAGTCCTACCTTCCAATCAAATAGTGGGTGAAAACAAAGCGGTCCTTTTGAGATAAAAGCCAAACCTCGAATAACCTTGATAATAATAGGGTATTCAAATAATTAATTCAAGGTTTAAAATGAAAAATCAAAATTATAAACCCAGATTTCATATATTTCAGATCAAACTTAAAATGGTATGCTTAAACCTTTTTTCAAGAAGTTGTAGCTCAACTTATTACTATAAACAAATAAAGGATTAGGCCTAATTTCCGAACCCATCTTCTCTTGAAGTGCAACTAATCTGACTACTTTATCTCCCAAAAGATTGATTGATATCAGCTTTTACTTCACCATAGAATGTAGCTAGAAGAATCACAGATAAGATGATTTATCCAAGAACTATGTGAGAAGATCCAGAATTATGTTATGATGAATCATTGCAATCTGAGACGTTGGAAATTTGAATTGCAAACTTTGTCAGAATTTTGGAATGGTTTTCAAACCCAGCGGTTCAACTGGAAGCCAATTCCTGTCAGACTAGTTGTTATCAGCGGTTTGATCGGTTTTGAGGTCTGGTCAGACCGGCTGGACAATGTGGCTTCGGTTGGTTTTATTGGTTTTGGGAATTTTGACATTGCGATGAGTTTTGGTGACCGAGGTCAGGGTTTTATATGTTGCATGAGACATGTTATAGCTAACATGGGTCAAATTTTGAAGAATTTGTGTCCAAAAATTATTTCTTTATCTTTGGATGTGCAAAATCGCTTGGAGTTAACCATTGTCAATGGCAAGAATCAAGGGTACGTTTATGGAGGAGCCAAGATCCAAAACGATTGAGAATGCCAAATAAGATAACTGAGCTCAAGCATGGTGCGAGAAAGATAGAAAATATTGAAGGGAAGTTCGAGCAATAGGTTGCACCATGTGACTTGATCGGTCCAAGTAAGGCATGATCTAGTGGAATCAGAATGGGAGAGACTTGCCAATGCATGGTAAACTAGTGATGCACCTACACGTGGCAAGCATCACGATTGCTTGCAATGGAAGGAGAAGATTAGGTTAATAATGGGTATTTTGGTAGTTCAACCAAAATACCAGAAACTAACTTGGATAAAAAACACACGCTTGAGCGATGCTTGGGAGAGCGGCTTAGGTCAAGAAGAAGCTGAGAATATCAAAATGGATCAAGGCTAAGGACTTAAAGGATTCGGGCATATGTACTTTGAAAAACATGCATAAGTGTAGTATATGAGTTAAAACCCGTGTGTATGGGGTTATCGGGTTTCTCCCATATGTGCTAAGTAGATAGTATCCACTAAGCATTATTTAGGGCTGGCTAGCCCATCAATTTAATGGGTTGGGGATTTGTTGTTAACCATCCAACTATCCTCTTGTTGTGACTAAGAGTTCTAAGGTTAGGGTTTGAGAGAAGTTGAGTGATGTGGTGTGCTATCTTGTCTTCCAAGTGGAGTAGCTTTAAAACTATCATCCTCAATTAACAATACATCAATATTTGTTCATCTCCATTGATTCATTTTGTGTTGATTGGTTTGCTCTTAATTTGATTGGTTTTTTCTCTTCTCTCTCCCTTCTTGATCTTGTTGTGCCAAGGGCATATAAGAGATGGAGATGACACCTGAAAATCAATTTCGAACCATCTAGGCACTTGATTAGTAAATTCATGAAGAAACTTGGTTTGCTTGGATTTGACAGTCTCGAGTGATTTCTTGATCCAAGAGTTTTTGGCTTGATTTCTCTGGTGTTCTTCCTTGTTGTAATATGTAGGAATACATCTGAAACTATATTTGCTATAGTCTACCCACGAACAAGTCATATTCACAATTTTTGTTTTTTTTGCCTAGTTTTGGTGCAATCTTGCTTCAATCTAAAAAAAGGCCTAAACTTTGACATGGATTTTTATGATCCATATATGGAATAGATTTCTGAGACCTTAAGTAAGGTGTGTGCAAAATTTTATAGTATTTAGACTTGTATTTTAGGAGTTGCACCAATTTTGGTTTGCGTCGGGCTGTTCTGGACAGGGAGGACGGTCCAACCGCCCCCACCGGTTAGACCGGCCTGGAGACGGTGGTCAAACCACCAAAATTGTGTCTTCTTTGATTTTTGATCTCTTGAGGAACTTGTTTCAGAATTTTGGCTGTGGATCTTAGGGCCTGTTTGGTTCATGACCAGAAGTTGCCTAGCCACAAGTTAGGCGTGCCACAGTTTTTAGGTAGCTGTTTGGTTCACTGACATAACTGTGGCATGCCACACTTTCTTAGCACCCGGCCCCACACGTCATAGACTCAGTTTCTTGCCAAACTTTGCCACAAGTGTGGCTTCGATTTTGTTAGCCACACTTTCTGTGGCAGCCACATATTGCCTAAGCTTAGGCATGGCAAGGTTAGGCACCAACCAAACAGGCCCTTATTCTTTGTAACTCTATAATTATTTGAAAAAAGGATCGAGAATACTTGGAATAAAATTTTGGATGGCACTATTCACCTCTGTCTATTACCTTTTGGTTCTACAAGTAGTATTAGAGCCCAGTTAGCTCTTCTCATAGATTTTAACCAGGCTTAAAAGCCATGACATCATACAAGTATTCAACCAAGCCACCTTTTCTCGATGAAGTCGATTTCTATTATTGGAAGGCTCACGTGCAATCCTATATGAGGCTCAAGGGCATGCAATTTGAATCAAAGTTCAGAATCCGTTTGCGGTGTTGGCCAATGATGAGGTGATTTCCCCCAATGTTGAGGCAAACAGGAAGGCTCATAATTTTCTAATTCAAGTGCTTAATCAATCTAAGTTGAGCATGTCGCTCACTTGAGGTCTGCTCACAACATCTAAAAGACCCTCGTGACTACCATGAGGGCTCTACCGTGATAAATGAAGTGAGACAAAACTAACCAAACAAAGAATATTCAAAGATCGAACAAAAGCCTAGTGAATCTTTGGATGAGTTGTGGAGAAGGTTTTTGAAGATCATTTATGATTTGTGTGCTGTTGGCTTTGTGTTTACTGAATCTGAGAATGTACGTCAGCTGTTTGGTGCACTTCATGTGAGAGTTTGGGGGATGAAGATTACTTTCATCAATGACAACATTATATAAGTGAGCTTATCATGGATAAGCTCTACTCGAGGTTGAAGTTGCATGAGGTTGACCTCATCTCGCATCTCTCAAAGACAGAGTTGATGGCTCTTGTGGTTGATGCTTTTTAGTAGATTCTATTAAGTTTGTAATGATCATAATTGCTTAGATGCTATTGCTTTAAATGTGATTCCTATAGATGTTATTCCTTTTATCTTGTTCAAATTGTATCTTGCTTGAATTTAAATTGGATAGTGCTACAAAGAAATTGCTAAAATTTAATCCAGATCATAATTGCTCTCAATGTGAGGATCATAAACTTAAAATAAAAGAAATGACTAAAATACTTCTTCATTCTAGACTGAATCTTGTGAAAATTGTTCTAGGCTTACAGCTGAGATTGATGCTCTTAACAAGACACTTGAGGAGAAATGTAAAATTGAAAAATCCATATCCATAATCACATCTAAGAAAGTAATTAATTTTATTTCTTATATATTTTATGCTAAAATTGGGACTAATTTAAAAGAGATGCATGAAATGTTTAGGGTCAAGTGTAAGGAGTAGTTGGATATGGGTAGAAATTCCTCTTGTGTGTCTTCCGAGACTTTAAAGCCTGAGATAGCTCTCCATAAAAAGATATATGCTAGGGCAGCAAAGACAAATGAGTGTGTCACATGTCAGAACCTAGCCCAAGATAATGACTACCTCAAAAAGACCCTTGAGAGATTCTCTAGTGGGAAGAAGAACCTCAACATAAACCTTGATCAATCTAAGGTGAGTGTGAATTAGAGAGGCTTAGAATTTAATTCTCTAAAACATTCCAATAACCACCCATCTAAGATTTTGAGAGTTGTTGAGAGTGACAAGTTTGAGGTGAAACCCCTTGAGCCATCAAAGAGTATTTTGATATGCAGGTTTTGCCCAAAACTCTTCTAGCAAACTTCTACTTCAGCAAGTCAGACCCCTCAAATGGTCAAATATCATTGCATCTTCTGTAAGAAGGATGCACATATAGTTAAGTTCTACTTCCGTAGAACCAAGGTTGAGAGAAAAGAGAGTGCATGCTTTGAGGTCCATTAGAGGAGTTCCTTCATCTATAAGTGTCTCTAGAGCTAAGCAGCATGTCTTTCCTACTAGACAGAGGTCTCAATTTGTAGATGACTGTTTGAATTTCTTTTGGTGGCTCTAGGCAACATTTTGAATTAGGATATCATGAGGGTAGACCACGGGTAGCATCTAGACAAAGGAAAGTATCGGCCTTTTGTTAGGCCGATTTGGAGAGGTCTATGTGGTTCTAGTGTGCATTCTCATCATTATCTTGCTAACCTTTTTATGCCTTCTTCTATTGCTATTCCTAGACATCACGTGGCTCAGTATTGGATTCCCAAGTCTTTTATAACTAACCCAATACTGAGGTGCAGATGTTTTTGCTTATGCCCTATATGTCCGGCGTGCAAGGAAGCAGAATGAGTGGTTTGTTGACTCCGGGCATTCTCGATACATGACCAAAAATTTTAGATAGTTCTCCTCTCTCACACGTGTATCCGACAATGAGTTGATCACATTTGGGGATGCTTTTACTGGGATTACAACAGCAAAAGTGTGTGTCAACAACAACTTCATGATCAAGGACATCATTTTGGTAAGTAATCTGAGGTATAATCTGCTATCTGTTCCTAGCTTCTTGATGAGGGTTTAAGAGTGAGATTTAAAAGTGGAGAGTGTAGAGTTCTAGACTCCTCGGTGAGTATGTCTTTGTGAGCTCTAGGTTTGAGAAGATCCTTACTGCTGATTTTAATATCTCTTCTATCTTTGACCCTAGGTATCTTGTCGCTTTTGACTCTCAGGACTTAGTATTGTTGCATCGTAGGCTTGGACATATAGACTTCAACATCTTGACTAGAGTTAGTAGCAAGAACTTTATTAGAGAATTCCCTAGGCTTACGAGTTATAGAGACCTAGTATATACACCCTATAAATATGGTACGATGGTTTCCGCTTCTCATCCAGCTTTTACTTTAGTGATGACTGATGGCCCTGGATAGCTCTTGCATTTAGACATAGTTGGATCTTCTAGAGTCCAATCTGTAGGAGAGAAGTGGTATATGCTTGTCGTTGTAGATGACTTCTTTAGGTATTCTTGTGTGTATTTTTTAATTTCTAAGGATGAGACCTTTAACGAAATTTTTGTACGAATAATCTATTTTTTATTCGAAAATACAGAAATATACCCGCGGAATTTTTTTTTTACAAAAATAGGCTCTAGTCGCCCAATGGGGGGCGACTGCAGCCTTTCGCCCAACTGGGAGGCGGCATTTGAGGAATGTGGGAACGGTTGGGCGAATCATTGCTGTTGCCTGAGCGTTGGGCGACTGCTTGCAATCGCTGTACGGTTGAGCGATTGTAATTACAGTCGTCTAACGCCAGGGCGATAGGGGGGGTTTTTAAGACAGCACACTCGGCCGCCGCCTACTACCTACCACTTTTTTCACTCATTCTGCGCACAGAGAAGAAATGGGAGAAAAGAAGAGGAGAGGAAGAAGGGGAAGAAAAGGAGGTGGAGAAGAGAGGAAGGAGGGGAAGAAAAGGAGGGGGAGAGGAGAAGGAGTGGAGGACAGGGTAGGAGGACGTGAGGGAGGAAAGAGGAGTGGAAGCTATTCCATCCATTTGGATCCAGATATTACTTGATTATATTGTATTTGCACTATTATTTATATGAAATGTTGGTGTTAGTAAAAATTTTAGATGTAAAAAATTTAGTACAATTTTAGTATGCGAATATTAGTGTAAAAAAGTTTTAGTATACATTTTGTAGTATGGAACATTATGTAATATAGAAAATTTAGCACAATTTTTAGTATAGTAAGTTTACTATTGTGCGATGTTATTTGACATGTCGCAAAATTGAAATATACATGCAGGCCGACATCATCAATGGCCACTACATTGAGAGTGTATTACGATGCTGGAATCATTTGTGAAGGTCCGAATGGTGTGGATTTGAGCTATGCTAGTTCTTTATTAAAATGTGAGTTAAAATTAGTTCTTTGTTCTTGAACTAAGTCAAGAAAATAAAAATGATCACTTTTGTGTGAGAAAACTGATATCACTAATTTTTCTCATGCGACGGTTTGCTATTGCACTAGGCATGAACAAAGGAAGAGTTTTTTATGACGTCGACCACTCTTTTAAGCTTCCTGCTTAGGATGATCGTAGTAAGACTTAAGATCAAGCATATGCCTAATAAAGCAAAAAAATAAAAAATGGTTGAACCTTATGAGGCAGTTGTGGATGGCTTCTAATCCAAGACTTGTTTTGCTAAGATAAAACCAAAAATGATTTTCAATAAGTGCTAAATGTGCCAATTATGCTTAATTCCAAGTGTTTGAACAAAATGATTCAACATTAAACTTATAGCACTCTAAATTGACTTAATTGTAGTTTCTTGGATCCATTTAGTTTATTGACATGACGTAGTTTATTTTTGGATAGCTTTGGTTAAACTATGATCTTGAGCAATTTAATATGCTAAAAATCTATTTAATTCTAGATTATTATTCATTTGGCTTTAGCTTTGCTATATATGATTTGCCATGATCTAACATAGCTATTTCACATAATATGGCTTGGTGTAATGCTTGTAGGATCACTTTGGATAATTTTCAATGCTCCTAATGTTAAAAATGAATAAAATGCAGCTACTTTTTTCCATTCATACTCTATCTTCTTCTATGCATATTGATAACTCCATTGTCAAATAGGGAGAAAGGTTGATAAAAATATATATTTAGAGCATGATTTGGAGTTTTATTCAAAATCTCACAAAATTAGAGTTTTAATATTTTCATGTGATTCTGTTGATCTTTTATCTCTTCTCACCATGACTAAGGTTAAATAGAATAATTGTTCTTTCATATGAACATAGAGTGAGATTTGCCCACTGTTTTTTTGTTGATTTGAAGCCTTTTGTGTAAAAACCTGCCATTTTTAGTAGCTTCATTCCATTTTTGCATAATATGATTTGTTTTCTGTCATTACATTCTTCTTGTGATCATTTTGAGCTCTATTTACAAATTCCCCTCTAAAACTGCCTGCAAATTACATTTTTGAGAAATTATAAGTGGGTTCATCAAGGGGAAGATTGAAAGACAATATGAGAAGGTGCAGAATTATGTTGTGATGAACCATTTCAATCTGGGATGTTGAAATTTCAATTGCAAGCTTTGTTGGAATTTTGAATGGTTTTTAGACCCAGTAGGCCAACCGGTAGCCAATTCTGATCAGACTAGTTGCTATAAGTGGTCCGATCGGTATTGAGGTCCAATCAAACTTGCTGGATAGTGTGGTTTTGGTTTGTTTTTTGGTTTAGGGATTTTGAGTTTGCAATGAGTTTTGGTGACCGAGGTTAGGGTTTATATGTTGCATGAGACATGTTACAGATAACGTGGGTCAAACTGTGAAGAACTTGTGCCCAGAAATGATTAGCTTGTAACCACCCTGCAAGCCTTGGTCAACTTCAGCAGCTCCTTGATCATTTGGATCTTGGCTCCTCTTGAGCATAATCCTGATCCTTTGATCGCTTTGGACCTAAGCTCTTCTAAATTAATCCCAGTCCTGCCTATCTCACCATGACGTAACTTCGGAGTTCTACAACCAACACAAATAAGCAAACCGTCATGTAGTACCATACAATACACAAAGTTATCAATTGACACAATAATCCATACAATGCACCATACAAAATATATGAAACCAAACCATTAATCCTGAACTTAGGATCAAATAATAAATCCCTGTGTACATAAGCAATGACCTAGGCCAAACCAAACTCATCTCGCAACTCAAAATCCTCAAAAACGAAAACCTAACCAAAGCAACCAACTCAGCCAGTCTCCCACACTGGTCAAACTATTGACATGGGCCAGTCTGACTAGTATAGCCCACCGGTTAGATCGGTGATGAACTCTGGTCTGACCGCCATGTCTCCGGCAGGTCTAGAAACCGTCTAAAAATTTTGATAAATTACAAACTTTGATTTCCAACATTTTCAACTACCAAACTCAGACTTCACAAACTTTTTGAACCAAAAATCAATTACTCGTCACAACCACGGGGTGATCTCCACATGGTCTCACAATTTACAAAGCAAGCCGTTTTTCTTTTTGAAACAAAATCATGAGCAAAAAGCAGAGTATGGTTGTTGCACGAAAGTCAAAGTAATACCAACGGTCCAGATAGCACTTATGGCCACAAGTGCCTGTGGGATTGCATTTTTGTTAGAAGAGTAAGCAACAACTCTTTGAACTAAAATTTTGTACGCATCCTCAGGTCCTGGAGATGTGAAGGAGATGAGGTGATGGAGGGTCCATGCTACCTTGCTGGTAAGCCAAAAGGACCTTGTTTTCTTTGGTTGTATGCGCGTAACCAACGGCAAAGAAGGGTCTGTGCATGTATACATAGCCAGTCTTTTCACTATAAACTCTTTTTTTGCGCTACATACTACAACAAAATGATCGAGGGCAAAAGGATGAGAGTTTTTGAAAAGATATTTGAGATGGCCTCCTACAGTTTTATCCTCATCTACTACCCTTTTTGTGCCCACTTGCTTGCTTTTCGAGGTTTCCAACTTTTAATTCGCATGCTTCCCCTCCATCATTTCAGGCTGCACATCACCCATTTGCATTTGCATTTGCATTTGACATACCCATCAATTTGCCATGGAAGACTTTTGATTATGCGGATCTACCACTTGGTGATGCCCAAATAGGGACAGAGCCACCACTACGACGAGCTTTGCCATCCGCCAGAGGTAATTGCGGCTGTCGGTCCCTCCCACCACCTCTTGAGCTTCTCAATCCTCCTCTCATGGCATTTGAGCGTGATGTAGACGAAGGTAGAGGGCAACGGGTCAACAAGTGCGCTTGTGGGCTAAGTTGGCGAGATGGGCCGAGAGGCTCAGAGGCACATGGCCCTTGGTCCACATCCATAAGTGCTTTGCCAACTCCAGCCATTCAGTAGGCATTTGAAATGGCTAGAGCTTTTGACTCTAAAATAGTAGCGGCTGGAAGTAGAAGCGACTGAAATAGGAGGTGATTGATTTGGTTGGAGCTTTTGGCTGAGCTGATTTGGCAAATGTATGATTGCCTCTAAGGCAAATGATGGCTTATTTGATATCAATAATACACTAGTAAATCTTTACAACAATCATCACATCACATGATTATACAATTAATTAATTTCATTATTACACTAGTAATTGGTCTATATCAGAGAAAAGGATAATACAAAACTAGATCTACACAGCTATAGTACAACGTTCCCCGTGGAAAAATAAAATAGGAATTTCAGAAAATTATATTCAAGACATTGCAAAAGATACTTCCAAAAGCTGAGTGTTTGATTCGGCTTCCAGCTTTTGAAAGCTATAAGCCAAAAGCTGATTTCGTTTCAAATGGCCCCTCTGGTCGATGGCGTAGAAATAAGTTGCCCTAGCGAGTAGTGACGCCGCACAGTCGAGCAATAGCGTTGGTGGTGGTTGGAGCGCTGGCACAGGCAGTGAAGGGACGAAGAGGGGAGTTGAGGATGGGGAGTTGATTAGGGGCTTGGTGGCAGCGGTGGGAGCATGGCTGTGCTGGAGCTGTGGTGATTAGGGGGTGGTGTGCAGTGGTGCTGACTGGCCAGTGAAGGGTGATGGGGGTGCGGCCGAATGGGGGCAAGTGGCACTGTGGAAGCGACAACATCTACCTATAAGTCTAAGCAAAATCCAATAAGTTGATTTGATGATTTGATAGTGTAATTGCAACTTTGCCTACATGTTCATGTATGCTTGATTTAATATTGGATGGTAGTAGTGGTATACGCCACCATAGCTAAGATTTATTGTTGTGTCCATTAGTGTGCAAAGGAGCTTCACCAGTACGTGCTCGGGCTGCATCTATGCATGCGTCAACTCCTTTCCTCTGTTTGGTTCCACTTCCACACATATATTGAAACAAATTGGTTAGCCAACTTGGCAATTTGTGCGTGTGCAAAAGCAGATGATCAATCTCATGGCAGGTACTAGAGGATACTTTTGTACCCACATCTAGGAAGAGAATCCAGAATCTAATATATATCACATCATCTCTTTTATCTTTTCATTAATACCATGCACATATCTCATCATCTCTTTTATGTTTTTATAAATACCATGTACATATCTCATCATCTCTTTTGTTTATACCGGTATACCAAAATGTACATCCGTCAGTATCCACTTATGGCTACCCGTTTTTATGGGAGGATCTCAAGCTCGTCCTTTTTTATACGTGGACCTTAAGATCGTTCTCTTTCATACATGGATCTCATCTCCATTCCCGTGGAATACCTACCTAAAGTAGATCTTACTCTTCCTACTCCCATGGGTCGCTCATACAAAGTAGGCTCTAGAGCCCACACAGGTTAAATCTTTACATCATGAATGCTCTTTATGCAAATGCAATAGTTCTCTTAACATTTAATCATTAATAAATGTTAAACATTTATCATCATCATCATTTAATCCAACACCATATGAGCATTATCGAAAGTAAGAGTAAATTGTAAACTAGTATGTTAGGTACTTTATAAACATAAAACAACAAGAACAAACAACTTGTGGAACTATTCTACCATGTAATTGCCTTTTTCTAACCACGTGGTACGGATTGACATAAAGACGACACCAGCCCCGAAGTTACCCCTCCTACAGTAAATGCCAGTCTCAACAACATGTCACAGCAATACATAAACATCAAAATAAACAACGTCACTTCTACACGCTTTCCAATCTAACAATTCTCTCTTTATCGGCTATCCTCCTCTGCTGTTTTTGTAATAAAAATATCATAACTCTCGACTCAGAGGCCTTAACATGGCAACCATACAAATTCTGCAATCTACACAAATTTGATATACACTTTCTTAGTTGGTCACAAATCCTTATTAATCCATTTAACCCCTCGTCTTTAACCCTAAAGATCATTCTATTGTCTTATTGGGCAACAAATTTAACAATTTTGTATCTATTAATCTGTCTATCAAAATATAACAAACCATACTACTATCTGAAATATACAGAAAATTATCTACCTTTCTTTAGTTATGCTCAGAATTTAATTTGTCCATTTAGTAGGCTTAAACTACATATTACCACGGCTGTGTCCAACAATGACTAAATTCTAGATAACAGCCAACCTGAGACCATAGCTCCAGATTAAGGGGAGCCCCTTCTCTCCCCTTAAGAAGGCCCAGCTCAAACCCTATCATGACTGACTCCGTCAAAGGATCTAACAGAACTTCCCGTTTTCCTCCTCCAAATCTATTTTCTTTAATTCCTTTTCCAAATTCGCGAATGGGTCTTTATGAGGGCTGGATTTAGAATATTACGTGGAGAATCAAAATTATCAAATTAAGCTATACATATTCTTGCATTTGACACCGTATAGTGTGTATATATAGGCAACAGTGCGGCATAGTTACGGTTCCATTCTTTTTGTTTTTTTGTCTTTTGGTTTTAGCTTCTTCGAAAGTCGAAACAAACATGACTTCTTAAGCTGCTTTTTCAAATAGCTTCTCAAGTTTAAAACCATATGTATCATTCACCGTTATCTTAAAAAACACAATAAAAAATTATTAACTGTAAAAAAATAGACGCAACCTAAAATTGTAGGACCTATGTATTGCAAGTGTTGATTGGATGTGCACTTGCTGTCCATGGGTGCCACGAGGCTCCGTATCACATATGGATATAGGATAAGGCCGTCGGGGTGCCAAACCAATACATATTTTACAGACACATGCAGTTTTACAAACGTTGGCGTTGATCTGATCTCACGTAGTTTTATAGACGCACGTATCTTTTACATGGCAAACATATTCACAGGGGCGAAATCAAACCTCAGGTTACATGGATTATAGCCCGAGGCCTAAAATCAAAAGCCCATATAAGATCACCTGATATTAGTTGATTAGGTCTGATGAGGCCTGGGCTATTTCGGCCTTAAAAAGCATATAGAGCTAATCCAGCCTGTGGCTTGGGCCACGTCTGATTCCGCCCCTACATACTAATATATATTTCAATAAAACGCATGATCTGACAGTTGACTCTCCGGTCTCATCAGTGACCCGAGGCTTGGGCCAGGTCAACGACCGCCGATCTGAAAACACTGAGGGCCTGTTTGGAACAGAGGAATTTCACAGGAATTTTGCAGGAAACAGTTCAATTCCTACAGGAATCGGGAAAAATTCCCGTATTCCAAACAGGGCCTGATTGAATAAAACAGCGAAAGCCATAGGGTTTTCTTTTGTTTTCGGAGTGCCTCGGCGGAGGTGAGAAAGCACAGGCTGACGAAGCCTTAAAAAGGCAGGGTGCTCAGGTGGCCCTGCCAGATTGGGCTGTGTAGGCCGAATTCCGCTCAAGTGAATGTGCGTACTCTGGTAGTGGTCAGGGACCCTGGGTAGTGGGCCTAGGCTGGGATCCCGAACTGAAAGGAAGAAAACCCAAGGGGCCGGACCGCAAAAGGAGGCCACGAGGGTCGGGAGGTGACGAAGGCGCGGACGCGCGGGAAAACACCTCGCCGCCTCAGCCTTGGCGCCCATTTCTGCATTTCGCCGTTCCAAAACCAAATCTAGGGTTTTCACGCACAACGGGCACAGGCAGCCAAGCGGCCAAGGCAATCCTCCTCTCCCACGCGTACGGCGCGCAGGTGAGCATGAGCGGCGGAGATGGTCGGCGGCGGAGGCCGTTGGCCGGAGGAGGGGGAAGGGGAGGCGGCGGCGGCTGGAGGGCTGGATCGTCGGCGGCGAAGGAGCAGCGGCTGCGGCTCGGGGAGGAGGAGCTCCTGGAGAGCCGGCTTGGCTTCGTTCCCTACACCAACGGGGAGCGCCGGCTTGGCTGGCTCCTCACCTTCTCCCCCGTAAGCTCTCTCTCTCTCTCGCTCTCTGTATTTCGTTACAGTTGCTCTAGTTTGAATTTGAAGTGGACTCCAATTGGGGAATTAGCGGAGGAACTGTATAAATGCTGTGATCTGCTTCTGACTTGAAGTGGAATTGCTCGAGATATGGGCCAATCAGTTGGAATATGCAGATCAGCAAGAGAATGGAGAGCTTTTATTATTTTATTATTTTTAGTTTAGTAAGTCAGTAAGTGCAATCACTGAAGGGATTGGGTTACTGGAAATTGTAGTGCTGGGCGGTGAGTTTGCTGCTAGTATCAGTCTAGTCTTGCTATTCTTTTATAAAACTGTGATAAATTTGGGCGCTCCTGGTAGTTTGCAAAAGCAGAACGAAGGGGATTAAAAAAAGTGGGGAACACCAACGTTGGCTGAAATGCGTCTCTGACTGCAATTAATAGTAACAGTGAAACCTTGGATGCCTCTTGATGCTTGTGGCAAAACTGGGGACACAGTGAGACTGATTAAAATTTGGCCTATTATCGTTAAAGGACTGAAATTATTTAAAGCTGCAAATTCTTCAGGATTTATTGAGAACAAGCAGTGTTAGTAAAAAGTTTGTAGTAGCAACTTGTTTCATTAGTGAAGATTTGTGCATTATATAAATGATTCATCGATACAATCTCTTAAAAACACGAGGAAACCTGCACTGCTGTTGCCATATCTAGTGGAACCAGGAACATTACTGCAATTATGCACCCAACTGAAATTAAATGATCCACTTAGTGTGGTTCCATCCGCATTGTAGAGAGATTATAAGAATTAGTAGGACCTACTTGGAGAAGCTTAGTTCAAGGTCAAGAGCTGTTACATTAATGTTTACGAACTTGCAAAATGTAATCAATGACTGAACTTGTTTTTTTTAAATCAAGTTTCTTATTTCACCTCAACAACACTGCAGTCATCATGGGAGGACGAGGACACTGGGAAGATCTACAGCTGTGTTGACCTATACTTTATGTCCCAGGTAAAAAACACAATTACAGTAAGAAACCTTTTAGGTTTCTCTTGGTCGCTTGTACGTTGGGGTTCGCCCACTCTAAATTTTGGATGTTGTCTTCTTCTCCGTTCTTAATAGGACGACACGCGAGCCTGTTGCGTGTTCTGAAAACAAAGAGAGTAAGAAACCTTTTGACTTGTCACGTTTAATTGTGTATGCTTCCTTGCAGGATGGTTCTACATTCAAAGTGAAATACAAATTCCCACCTTACTTTTATGCTGCAACTAAGGTGAGCTTGAGTTTGTGGTTTTCTGAGGGCTATTCTCTTATCCCGTCATAGGATAGTCACAGAAAGTCCATTAACTTCTCTGATGCAGTTTTTTCCTTTGCTGATATTTTCTTTTGGTATATTGAAATGTCACAGGATAAGATGGAGTTGGAAGTTGAGGCGTATCTCAGACGGCGTTATGAAGGGGAAATTGCTGACATAGAAATATTTGAGAAAGAGGATCTAGATCTAGTATGTGCCTTGCTTTGCATGTTTAATTCAGTATTCCATTTTACCTGCATCATCAATGCTATCTTGTTGATAAAGGTTAGTCCTATGTACGAATCTAAGATGTTTTCTGCGGGAATTTTGATCTCCTTATGATTTGTATTATTGTATTCGGTTCTCCACTAGTGGGTGTTTTTCTACCTTGTTGCAGTAAAGTTTAGTTCCTGGAATCTAGCTTAAATTGAACCACCACAAAGTTTTAGTTTAAATGCACAAGCTAGTTGCAATATGTTAAGCTTACTTGTTATTGTTTTGTGCCTATGAATACAGAAAGGTGCCGATGTTCTCATGCATGTGTAATGTAGAATATAGTTGTAACATTTTCTCTTTGTGTGGCAGAAAAACCACCTTTCTGGCTTGAAGAGAAAATATTTGAAGATTCAGTTCGATACCGTGCAGCAATTAATGCGTGTAAGGAATGACCTATTGCATGTCGTCGAAAAGAATGAAGAAGAACTAGGTGCTGCGGAGGCATTTGAATCAATTTATGGTGTTAAAAGGTACAAACAGAGTATCCATCTTAATTGCTATGAGCTAACATGCATCAATGATTGCTATGCAAAACGATTCTTGTTTGGATCTTTTTCCTAGTCATGTTTTGCATGGGATAACTTTTACTGAGGTATGAATTTTTTGTGTTTATTTGTGAACCTATGGTCTGTTGATCTTGTGCACTATGACAGGGTAGAAAGGCCACAAGATTACATAAATTGCATCATCGATTTGCGTGAATATGATGTTCCCTATCATGTTCGTTTTGCTATTGATAACGGTGAGCCTTATGTTCACAAATCCTAGTATTTCTCACGTGCTAATTTACCACTGACATTACTTTCGGTGCACCAAACTTAACTTATTTGCAGATGTGAGATGTGGACAGTGGTACAATGTTAGTGTGTCTGGTTCTGATATTTTGCTTCAGAGAAGGGAAGATCTGCTTCAGCGTGCAGAAGTTCATGTATGTGCATTTGATATTGAGACCACAAAGCTGCCTCTGAAGTTTCCAGATGCTGAATACGACATGGTAATGATGATCTCATACATGATTAATGGGCAAGGATACCTGATAATCAACCGAGAGGTACGACTTGTTCTTTTTTCCCTGTAGTTATTTATCACTTTGCAGTTTATTATGTTGAATTTATGGCTTACAAACATTATTCTCTGTATTTACCACCCTGTTGCTGGCCTTGGGTAGCACCAATTACCTAACATGCCTATATGCTGTCCATTTTTTTTTAAAAAAACTTATTTGAAGCAACATGCAATTCTCTTTATTCTGGCAAAACAGCTTTTCAAAATGGTGATTTCTGTGTTAAAAAAAGATGCTAAAGGCCAAAGGGGCAGTTATTTCGTGTATTGCTCACCCGATAGATACTTCAGAATCAACTTCTACAAACAAGTAGTTAAGTCATTATCTTAGCTGAACGTAATTTTCTTGATTGCAATTTCAAGATGCAGATGTATTAAGGTTGCACAATGCATTTAATTTTCTGTTCTGTGTAGTGTGTTGGGGAAGATATTGAAGATTTGGAGTACACACCCAAACCAGAATTTGAGGGGTATTTTAGAGTTAAGAATGTTGCAAATGAGGTATGAGCAACTTGTACATATTCTGTTTAGTATCATTTGAATGTTATGCATTCTAACTACTTTTCTAATTCCCTTTATTTTCTATCTGTATAGTTGGATCTACTTAAAGCTTGGTTTTCTCACATGCAAGAGGTTAAGCCTGGTATTTATGTTACATACAATGGTGACTTTTTTGACTGGCCTTTTTTGGAGAAGAGAGCTGCTCACCATGGGATAAAAATGAATGAGGTATGCTGTTGTTTTCTCCTTAATTTAGCAGGCATTTTTTTTGTAATGAGTCATGTAGCCTGATATGGGATTTCCAAAATGTTGGCTAAACAGTTACATGCAAATAAATATCTAAAAATGCCATCTGTACTTCTGCATCAGAGGGACAAATACATAAGATTGGGCTGTTGTTTAGTAGCATACTATCGTTACTCATACTGTTTCCTTTATAATAAAGGAATATTATGCACATCTGTTTTACATTTGTTCTTGGTCTAGATTTTCTCAGATAAGAATCTCAGATAAGAAAAGAGTTGTAAATGCCATACTGGATATGTCTCTCATATCTTGTTTTGTTTTATTTTTGCTCTTACAGGAGATTGGTTTCCAATGTGACAATAATCAAGGGGAATGCCGAGCTAAATTTTCTTGCCATCTTGACTGTTTTGCTTGGGTGAAGCGAGACAGTTACCTTCCACAAGGAAGCCAGGGTCTAAAGGTGATACATTACTTACTGAACAAAAAAAAACTTATTTACCTCAATTGAAGCAGCCGTATGCTTTTCAGTACTACTTACTAAATGACTTATCAAACTTGAATTCTGAAAATACTGCAAAATTTTGTAGTGACATAGGGCATTTGAAAAAAAAATCAGTTAGAACTTAGAAATAATATCATCAATATGTGTTATTTGAAGTTTTGCTATTCAGCTAGGACTGAAAAGGTGCCCATTTAACTTTTCTGGTTGCCAGACAGACCAAATTGTTTTTTTTTTGCATTATTTTGTCTGTTATCTTGCTTATTCTGAATATGTTGCTTTTGCTTTTTTACTTAGTGATTTCTCTTCCATTTTCACACTTACAGGCTGTTACAAAAGCCAAGCTTGGTTATGATCCTCTGGAAGTTAATCCAGAAGATATGGTTCGCTTTGCAATGGAGCAGCCACAGGTATCTTTAAGTCTGTCTATCTTGGTGACAGAGCAACTTTATCATTAAGCGAGTGGTTTAAATGCATATGATTATCTGACAGCTAACATTAAATACTGCTGCTTGTCTATATGTTGTTATATAGATAGTACTTGTCTTAACTTAACCTAAAATGTTCCCTGGTGTTCAATTTTTCCTTGCAAATGTTCCCCAGTGTTCATTTTTAACTTGCATTGTTTTCTTTTCAGACAATGGCTTCTTATTCTGTATCAGATGCTGTTGCGACATACTACCTATACATGACTTATGTCCATCCATTTATCTTTTCCCTTGCAACCATAATACCTATGTCGCCTGATGAGGTATTGCGGAAAGGAAGTGGGACACTATGTGAAATGCTACTAATGGTCCAGGTGTGTTGAATAAACTTTCCTGCCATGTTTTCTATACTATGGTTGTTTTGAACTAATGCTTGTATCCAGATTCAGACTTTGCTTATCTCTACTAATATAAAAGCACAGTTTGTCCGTCCACCCGGGCGTGCAGCGCACTCCCAACTGTCTCCCCTGAAAAACCGGAGCAAGCAAGGAAGGAAGGAACGGTTAAATAACATGGGTTGACCATTAAAATGGGCCTTGGCTCAACATCCGGCCCAATTACAACAAGTTAACCTTTTTTCTTCTTCTAGCTCAGCAAATAATAACCCCTGCTTGCTTGTGTAGCCGCACTTCTAACAGAGCATTTCAAAGCAAAACATTTTAGAAAACAACAACCCAATTTGAGTGACCGGATCATGGTCCCACCTGCAAGAGACTAGAATTACCAATTGCAACAACTAATATTAAATCTAATCAATTTAATTTCCGGTAAGTAAGAGAGAATATAAGAAAATCACCTTGTATGATCAGAAGGATAAGACTAAAATTTGGAGATTGACTCCTAATGGTCATTTCATTCACAAATCATCTTTATCTCTATCTCTACTAATATAAATAGTGAGTTTGTCTGTCGTCCTTCCCTCCCCACGCACGCAGCACACTCCTCTCATCCTCACACCGCACGTTTCCTTGGAAAGTTTATGTTTATGGTGAAGTTTAGGATTTCGTATGTTGATATGTATTATCCTCTTTTAATACTCTGTTGCAACATTTACTAGTGAAACTTAAAAGTATACTTGACTTCTCAAATTGTGCCAAACTAGCCCTTTCTGTTTCCATGAAATGCTTTCGTGATGGCAAATTTGTGATATGTACATCTTGATGGCATGCTTATCCTCCTTGCAGAAGTTCTATGCTATGTTTTATGTGCTTTCTTGTTATTTTTTACTTGAAGAGTGGTCAGTGGACAACTGTATATGCTTATGTGGCACATAAAACTTGTCTGTTTCAACAAGATGTGTGGTTGTGAATACATACCGCTTGTTCATCTTTTTTTTTTGGATGAGTGTTTTTTTTTCCCTGCCTTGGCCCAGGATTTGAACCCAGGCCAAGCACCTGGGATTCAAGTCCTCAGTCCCCACCACAGGCGCATTGTTTTTTCAACTACCTCTGATTTTTCTCATGCTTGCTGAATTCAGTTACTTCTGATGTATAGGCATTCAAGGCTAATATCATTTGTCCTAACAAGCACCAAGCTGATCTGGAGAAGTTCTACAATAACCGTCTATTAGAAAGTGAAACCTACATTGGTGGTCATGTTGAATGTCTTGAAACTGGTGTATTTAGATCTGATCTTCCTACAAAGTTTCAACTCGAACCATCAGCATATGAGGTAACTTGAGTTGTAATATTCTTGAAATGTTTTAATTTAGCTTGAATTTTTTTTTTCATAAACCATTTTCGTATCTGGCTGGCTTATTAATTGTTACACATTGATGTGGTTCCATACAGTAAATTTTTGTACACACCTTTAGTATATTAACTTAATCCATATCTCTTCTTTCAGCAACTGATTGGAAATCTTGATCGTGATCTGCAATATGCCATTGCCGTAGAAGGAAAATTAGATATTGATTCTGTCACAAATTATGATGAAGTCAAGGATGCCATAAAGCAAAAGGTATTATGTCTCATCCTGCTGGGCTCTTTTATCTTCACTCTCAGTTCAGTCTGTTATATGCCAAACTGCCAAAGTAACAAATGAAAATATAGTACCAAAGTGATTACACTGGGAAAAAATATTTGACTAAGATTGAGACCAATATATTCCAGCATTTAACTCATATTTTGTCTCGACTCCCAAGATAATTATTTACCTTCTGATTTTGCAAAACATTAGTTCACTGCATTGTGCTATGAGGTCTTGGCAATGACTAATTGTTATGGTAATTGAGGCTTAAGAGAGGATAACTAGCTTTCTTTCTTTTCTCCCTCTTCCCAAATGCTTACATGTATATATAGCCAATAGGCCAGCTCATCTCCTCCCAATACCCTTTTTAACTAATCCCTGCAAGCCTAACAACTTGTCCCAACAAACCCTTTGCTGTCCTAACTAATCTTTTCAACCCTCTGTTGTGGATGCTGGTTTCTTGTTGCGGCTTGTATAGACCTTGCCAACAAAAGCGTCCACAACACTTCCGCCCTCCTGGAGAAACAGCTCGTCCTCGAGCTGGAATGACGGGTGTGCGTCCTTGAAGGCCTCGAGCTTCTCCCATGTGGCCTCTGAATCTGGACAGCCTACCCAGCGCACCAAAAGCTCCCAGGTGCCCCGGTTGAGGCGTGCTCGAATGACCGTCGCTGGAGTAGGAACAGCACGGCCGTGAACCACCGGAGGAAGCGGTACCATAGCGGCGGCCGGGGGGGGGGGGGGGTCTCCATGGAAGGGCTTAAGGAAGACCACGTGGAAGACGTCATGCAGCTTGGCCTTGGGAGGAAGACGGAGGCGATATGCAACAGGACCGATGTGTTCCACCACCTGATACGGCCCGTAATAGCGTGGAGTCAACTTTCCGCCGGATTTGTCGACGATGCCTGCTGCTGAACGGTGGTGCAAGCGTAACCAGACCCAGTCATCGACGTTGAACTGGACATCGCGATGCTGTTGGTCGTAGGACTGCTTCATATGGTCTTGCGCCTGGAGTAAACGTTCCCGTATCTCAGCCAGGAACATATCACGGTCCTCCAACTGCCTGTCGACTGCCGCCACCCGTGACAGGCCAGGTTGATATGACATCATCGTTGGCGGCGGACGGCCGTAGACGACTTGGAACGGAGTGGTCCGAAGTGCGCTCTGATAGGAGGTGTTGTAGCAGAATTCCGCCCATGGTAGCCAACGGAGCCAGCTGCGCGGACGGTCACCGGCAAGGCAACGGAGATAGACTCCGAGCACTCGGTTGGTGACCTCCGATTGGCCATCCGTCTGGGGATGGAAGGCAGAGTTGAGGCGCAGCTCCAGCCCAGCGAGCGCGAAGAGCTCTGTCCAGAACGTGCTGGTGAAGACGGGGTCGCGGTCGCTGACGATGGAGCAGGGAATGCCGTGGAGCCGGACAATCTGGTCGAAGAAGACGCGCGCCACCGAAGTCGCCGAGTACGGATGCCCAAGCGCGATGAAATGGCCATACTTGGAGAAGCGGTCCACGACGGTAAGCACCACTGATTTGCCGCTGACTTTGGGAAAACCTTCCACAAAGTCCAAGGCAATGTCCGACCAAACAGAGGTGGGCACTGGAAGTGGCTGGAGGAGCCCAGCCGGATGGAGATGCTCTGTTTTGTTCCTCTGGCATATGGCGCAGCCTTGGACAAATTCGCGAACAAGCCGATTGGCGTGAGGATTGTAGAAGGAAGCGCGGAGGTGGTGCAGGGTCTTCTGAACTCCTTCGTGGCCGGCGCCATGAGCTGTGGCGAGGATGGTCGGCCACAGGACCGAGGAATCAGGCACGAAGGTGCGGCCGCGGTGAAGGACAAAACCATCCACCACCGTCCAGGAAGCGCCCGCAATGCCCTGATCCACCTCGGCGCGTTTGGCGATGAGGGCCGGAAGTTGATCTGTCTCACGGCGCAAGTCGTCGAAGAGTTGGAAATCAGGACGGGAGATGGCGCATGCCTTGGCGTCCACAGTATCCTCATCGCGGCGCGAAAGGGCATCGGCGGCCGCATTCAGCCGGCCCGGCTTGAACTCCACCTTGAAGTCGTAGCCGAAGAGGCGACTGACCTAGGTGTGCTGCGGAATGGTGGAAAGGCGCTGGTCCAGGAACTTCAAGGCGAAGTGATCAGTGCGCACCGTGAATGGCCGCGCCCACAAATATGGTCTCCAGTGCCGCACAGCCTTGACAAGTTCGATCAGCTCCCGCTCGTATGCCGCTAACTTGGCGTGCTGAGGGGCGGCCGCCCGACTGAAGAAGGCAATAGGGCCGGATCCCTGATGCAGCACCGCCCCGAAGCCAGAGCCGGAAGCATCGCATTCCACGATGAAAGCAGAGGAGAAGTCCGGCAACTGGAGGACCGGTCCTGTGGTTAGGGCGCCCTTGAGTGCTTCAAACGCGCAGTAGCCGCTGGAGACCACCGGAACGCGTCCTTCTTGAGCAAGGATGTCAGAGGGGCAGCCATGATGCCGTAGTTGTGGATAAAGCGCCGATAGTAGCCGGTGAGGCCGAGAAAACCGCGAAGCGCGCGAAGAGTGCGCGGCTGCGGCCAGTGCTGAACTGCCTCCACCTTGGTTGGATCCATGGCAACGCCGGCCGCTGAGATGATGTGGCCAAGGTACGCCACACTGCGTTCCGCAAAAGTGCATTTGGAGCGCTTCAAGAAGAGGGTGTGGGCGCGAAACACTGTGAAGACGGCGCGAACGTGCTGAAGATGTTCTGACCATGACGAGCTGTAGATCAGAATGTCATCGAAAAAGACCAGGACCGAGCGCCTAAGGAATGGCCGCAGTACTTCATTCATCAAGGCCTGGAACGTTGAAGGTGCGTTGGTCAGCCCGAAGGACATCACCACGAACTCGAAGTGGCCGTGATGAGTGCGGAAGGCTGTCTTGGCGATGTCGTCTAGGTGCATCCGAATCTGGTGATAGCCACTCCGGAGGTCCAACTTGGTAAAGAAGGAAGCCCCCTTGAGCTCATCCAGGAGTTCGTCGACGACAGGAATGGGAAAAACATCACGAACCGTCTTGGCGTTGAGGGCCCGATAGTCGACGCAGAAACGCCAACTAGCGTCCTTCTTACGGACCAGGAGCGCCGACGTGCTAGGGCGGATGATGCCCTGTTGCAACATGTCAGCGCACTGCCATTCAATTTCATCCTTGAGCAGCTGCGGATAGCGATATGGCCGCACGGCAATGGGGGGCGTGTCCGGAAGCAGCGTGATACGGTGATCCATATGACGCTGAGGAGGAAGACCAGAGGGTGCCTCAAACAGGTCGGCGAACTCAGCCAGCAGGAGAGATAGCAGGTCCAGCCGATTCAGGGCACAGAGTGGCGGCGACGAAGGAGCTTCCAGGCCGCGCCATTTGACAGGGTGATCGTGCCGCCAAAAGGCCATGGTATGCCGCTCGAAGTCCCACAAGATGGGGCCGAGCGTCTTCAGCCACTGGCATCCGACCACGATCTCATAATCTTCCAATGGCAGGACATAGAGATCAATGAAGAATTGCTCCTTGTCGATAGCAACCGGAATCTGCCTGCAGACGCCAGGCGACGACACACGGTCTCCATTCGCGACGCCCACTGTGAGTCCGGGCCGCGGTTCCAGCGCGAGACCGAGGCGAGCGGCCGTGGCGGAGGCCACGAACGAGTGGGTGGAGCCGGAGTCGACGAGGGCGTGCAACTGCGTCGTAGGAACAGAAGCAGAGAGGCGCATAGTATCCCCTGCCTTGATGCAGGTAAGGGCATGGAGGGAGATCTCAACATCGTCCTCAGAAACTTCGTCTGCATCTTCGGGACCCTCCACAGGAGCGCTGTCGTCCAATTCCATCAGATATAGCCCCTTCATCGAACAATGCTTGATGTGTTCCCTGGAAAATTTTTCCGGGCAATTGAAGCAGAGTTCATCCGCCCTACGCTGTGCCATCTCCTGAGGCGTCAGACGCTTGAAGCGGGTACCAGCGGACGGTGCGCCTTTAACCGGAGCCGGAGGGGTCGGAATTGGTGCCCGGGCAACCGGGGCGGCCGTGCGCGGCGAGGCTGTTACCGCCGGTACCGCCGCACGATGCGACGAGACCGAGCGCGGAGGCACGTGGGTGATACCCGGATCATCTTCATCCTCAATTTCCAGGCGACGCTCAAAAGCGCGCGCCAGAGCCATGGCATCGTCGAGGGTCTCTGGGCTTTGGAGCTCAACGTCGGTCTGGAGAGGATTTCGCAGTCCCGCGGTGAAGATGTCGATCTGCTGCTGCTCGGTGACGTTCCGGCAGCGAGCCAGAAGGGGAAGGAAGCGTTCCTGGTATTCCTCGACTGTTCCCGTGCGGCGGAGCTTCATGAGGGCGCCGAGCGCGTTGCTCCGAACGGGCGGCCCGAAGCGGCGCTGCACCCTGTCGAGGAGCTGAGGCCAGGTTGGTACGCCGCGGTTCCGCTCCAGGCGGTAGTACCAATCCTGGGCCGCGCCCTCCATGTAGAAGGAGGCGAGCCAGACCTTCTCTTCCTCCGGCGTGCGATGGGCGCGGAAGAACTGCTCCGCCTTGTGTAACCAAACGATGGGGTCGGTGGTGCCGTCGTAGCGCGGAAATCGCAGCTTGTGGGAGGATTGGTAGGAAAGAGGAGGCGACGACGGAACCTCGGATTCGGGCTTCGCCTTGCCCTTGTCGGAGACGTCGCTGAGCTCGAGCTGGGTGGTCTGCAGCCGATTGACGGCGACCCAGAGGCGGCTCTGGTCGTTCTTGTGCGTCGCGAGATCCTCCTTGACCGATTGAATCTCACCGAAGAGCTTATCCATGGCTGTTTTGAAGTCGGCGGCAGAGAGAGGGGAACCCATGAACCAGTCGCACAAGGAAGATTGGAGAGGAGTTCCTGTGGCGGAGCAGGGGAGGACTCGGACTCGGAAGGGGGTGGTGGGAGGCGAGCAGCGAGCGAGCGAGTGGGGAAGGAGCGGCACGCCCGCCGACCTGGCGCTGAAGGCGGCGTGCGAGCGCTGCGGGTGGGGAAAAAGAAGGGCTCTGATACCAAAGATGTTATGGTAATTGAGGCTTAAGAGAGGATAACTAGCTTTCTTTCTTTTCTCCCTCTTCCCAAATGCTTACATGTATATATAGCCAATAGGCCAGCTCATCTCCTCCCAATACCCTTTTTAACTAATCCCTGCAAGCCTAACAACTTGTCCCAACAAACCCTTTGCTGTCCTAACTAATCTTTTCAACCCTCTGTTGTGGATGCTGGTTTCTTGTTGCGGCGTGTATAGACCTTGCCAACAAAAGCGTCCACAACACTAATATACCAAAGACAGTCACTATTTCTTGTACAAGGATCTCACTGAACACAATAGCTACATGATTGACATGCCTAAAGTGTTGTAACTTGTAAGCACCAAGCTTGATTGACCTTTTTTGCTATGTCGAATTCACAGCTTGTTTCGTTGCGAGATCACCCAACTCGTGAAGAATGTCCTCTTATATATCATCTGGATGTTGCTGCAATGTATCCAAATATCATTTTGACAAATAGACTCCAGGTATTCTCTTGTACTTTAATCAAGTATTTTGAATGCTGTTATTATCACAATGGCTACTTTGAAGAGCAGTTTTAGTTCTCACTAAAGATCTTGTGTCGAAGATGCCATTAATCTAAGAGTTATTTTCCCATCGGGATGAGTTTTCTGTTACCTTCACTCTGTGCATTTGTTGACTTGTACTTTAATGAGTGATCTATATCAAATATGGCCCATATAAGATGTTAAAGAGACCGTGATCTGGTGAGGTACATTGCTTAACCTCTTCTGGCTTTTCTGGCCATATAGTAATTTGAGAGGATTGTCTGGTTGAGTTGCAGAATCTCTTTGAGCACTATTTTGCTAAAGCATCATTCTGGATTTATAGAAAACACAAAGGTGGGACAGAAAATTTTGAATGTTGCATTGCCAAAATTTCATTATGGCACCATTGAGTTTCGTGCACTAACCAGTTCACCAAAGAATCTTAAGTTCTTAGAGAAAGTTAGGCAATCTACTCATATTTCAACACACCCCCTCATGTCAAGTCTCATTCAGGCCTATGGTATGGATTATACATTGTGCAGTGCCACCATAACACAAGTGCGAGCCAGCCACAAGGGCTCATCAGCACAAGGGGTGCTAGCCTGCTAGGGGCACAAGCGCAGGCCCATCCTAGTCACACACACACCCCACACATTATTTTTAAGAAATTGAGCCTAGGTTGGCTCTTGAACTCAGGACCTCCTGCTTTGGTACCATAAATTTCCATGGACAAACTAATTCACCTAAAAGATTAAGCTGTTACAGAAAGGTGGGCGATATACTCATATTTCAGCAGGCACCTCGGTGGATGTTTTAGTATATTATCCATTTCTGTCTCTTGACGACAGTGGTACACAGATGAGATAACTAAAGCCTCTTTAGTTGTTTTGTCATACTAGGTGTCTACATGATTATATCAATTAAATTTAGCTTTTTTCTTTTCCTGCTTGTTGATTGCAGCCCCCATCCATAGTTACAGATGTGGACTGCACAGCATGTGATTTCAATCGCCCTGGAAAGAATTGTCTTAGAAAGCTTGAATGGGTCTGGCGAGGAGAGACCTATATGGCAAAAAAGAGGTATACTTTACAATTTATATACTCGGAATATGATGAATTTCTGATCTAATGCTATTCCATTTTGTAGTGACTATCATCATATAAAGAGGCAAATTGAGTCAGAGATGATTCAAGCTGGTGGGGTGATGTCTTCAAAACCTTTTCTTGACCTTTCAAAACCAGAACATTTACTAAAACTGAAGGATCGTTTGAAGAAGTACTGCCAGAAGGTAATATATTTGAATTCATTGATGAAATGATGAATTGACTCTTTTGGTAAGCCTTCACCCTTTAGTGGCTATACTTGTGTCACAATGCAGGCATATAAAAGAGTAGTTGACAAACCAATTACAGAAGCGAGAGAAGCTGGAATATGCATGCGTGAAAATTCTTTCTATGTAGATACAGTGCGAAGGTCTGTCTGATGTTTATTATATTTCTAATTTGAGTAAAATACACTGTGGGTCTCTAAACTTGTCAAGTTGGATCAGTTAGGTCCCCAAACTTTAGAATTGCAGATTCATGCCACTAAACTTGTTAAATTGTTGATGGTTCATCGGAGGTCCAAAGCTCACTACCTTGGCTCTGACTGCTGATGTGGCTCCTTGACCAAAGCCAACGTGGCACTAGTTCGGTATTGTGTTTCTTCTTTGCCTCGTCTCGGTAAAATAGAGGAGAGGCGGGCCGCATGGCACTAGCGAGCTGCCATGGTGCGTCGGTAGCAACAACGAGCACTGCCCATGTTCTTAGAGGCAATGAGCCCATTGGTGGCGGTGGTTGGTGCAGAGGCAGACAAGGTTGGTTGGAACACGGCAACGACGGGGCGGTACAACACGGAGGAGGCATACATGGCAGCGGCAGGCCCCGATGGTGAGGGGCAGCGGTTGCGCACGCACGTCGCATTCCCAAGCATGGGGATCCTGTTTTGGTGGTCAAGGAGGGTGGAGGAGGCATTGGGAGAGCTGTACATGGTGGCGGCCATGGCGACGAGGATGGTGGTGGTGGCACTACACAAGGAAAGAGAGGGGAAAGGAAGGTGGGGCTCGGCTTCAGGGCGATGAAGCGCACCTTGTGACGTGGACGGTTTCGCGAGAGGGGGTCGGAGGCAACTGGTCGTCGAAGGTGGTGAAGAAGGCTGTGGCATGGCTCGACGTCAGCGGTACTCTGATGGGTCTTGCGGGGAAGAAGATGCCCCTTGAGTTCGCAAGGAGGAGAGGAAGCTAAGGGTTGTTATGGAACAAGATAACACGCTAGGTAGGTCCTAAATTGCCCTCCAGGAAGGAGGATCTGATCTTAAGAACCAGTCAGTTAGGAACTTATATGCTTTATTAATTACCTCCTCACGAAACAAAGTTGGCCTTTATATATCAGGCAACCGCGTTATAAAAGGAAAACATATCATAATTAGGAAATAACTAACAATGCTATCATAACAGATAATATCTAGGAAAGGATGCTATCTCCTTCTAAACTACAACATCTTCTGCTGAGTCCGTTTCCAATACGTAGCCTATTGCCGAATTTGCTAACTCTGCGCTATCCGTTTTCGAGCTGGTCGCTGTTGCCGATCCGACAATATCACTGCTGCCCATTGCTGCGTGTCCAGAACGGTTTCGCCGATGGTACGTCTTTCCAATAAACGCGTCCACAACAGGGTGCAACCAATTTCAGAAGGGAGGCTAAGATGGAGTAGCAAAGGCGGCGAGGAGCAAGTAGGACATGACGTCCGAGAAGAAGTTGTGCTTATCGTCACGCACTGCCAGATCTGCGACGTTGCTAAGGGAGCTAAGGCAGCGGACAGGGCGGGAGAGGAGCTGGTCGGCAAGGACAAGGGCGCGGGCAATAGAGGGGAGGGGGAGGATGGCGGAGACGGTGTGGGTGGGGCCAATGGGGTGGAGGCGGAGGACCTCGAGAGAGGGGGGCTCAAGAGAGAAGAGGAGCTTGCTGCCGCCAGTACTGAGGTAGGGGAATTGGGCGGAGGGCTGCGGAGCGGACAGTGAGTGGGGAGGAAGCAGGGAGGGCTGCAAGGGCAGCGGCGTCGAGCATGGCGAAGGGCTTGAGGGCGGCGCTAGCTTGGCATCGGTCAAGCGTCCATGTCGGCAGTCAAACCCAGAGAACCGACATTGAGACCTCTAGTGACCCACTTACACAAGTTTTTTTTTCTCGAACACGCAGGAGAACTGCATATCATTTCAATAAGAAGATGAAAGGAAAACAAAAGGGGAAGGAAACCCCAAACACACACACACACACACAACAACCACTAGCAAACTCCAAAAACCCCCCAACGACCCAACTAAGACTGCTAGAGCCTAAGAACCAAACAAAGATCACTGGCCTCTAGCAAAAGCCTTAGCAAGCAACTCCTGAAGACCTTTAGCACCAGCTGTGCACCATAAAAAACATTCATTAGAGATAGCCTGCAGCAAGGAAGAGATGCTTGGGCTAGTGCCATTAAAGACGCAGTCATTTCGGTGCTTCCAGATTTCCCAACAGACAAGGATGATCAAGCTATTGATCCCTTTCCGACAGTCTTTTGGAACATCCTTCACAGCTTGACACCACCAGCTTGAAAACTTGTTGGAGGAAGGCTGAGGAACAATAGAGGCCAGTCCAAGCTTCTGAAGGATAATAAACCAAACCTGACGGGAAAAGACGCAGGAGACTAGCAAGTGTTGCATAGCTTCATTTTCTTGGTCGCAAAGGGGGCAAGCAACGGGGTGAGGGAGACCTCTTTTGGCAAGCCGATTGGCCGTCCAGCAGCGATTCTTAATAGCAAGCCAGATGAAGAATTTGCAGCGAAGGGGGGCCCAAGACTTCCAAACTCTCTTCCATGGTGCAAACCGAATAGTGCCAAGGAAGAAAGCCTCATAAGCTGATTTACTAGTATAGGTTCCAGATTTGGAGAGCTTCCAATGATGCTGATCAGCCACCTCCGGTTGTAATTGGAAGGCCTCAACCAGGTCCCAGATCAGAAGATACTCATGAAGCACAGGGACCGACAGAGCACCCTTAATATCTGAAACCCAACGACGACCAGCAAAAACATCCGCAACCGTGCGTTGCTTAATAGCCCTCTTAGTGACTGCTGTGAGAAGGTTAGGCGCTAATTCTTCTAAGGTTTTACCACCCAACCATCTATCAGTCCAGAACAAAGTATTTCTGCCATTTCCAACCAAAGACTCTACAGCCACCTTGAAGAGGGCTCGAGCATTATGAGGCACATGAATAGGCAAACCGGCCCAAGAGCGAGAAGCATCGGTTTTCTCAAGCCAAAGCCAACGAATTCGGAGAGCCCAACCCAGAAATTCTAAGTTATGAATACCAAGGCCACCAAAATGCAAGGGCCGGTTTACAAGGTCCCATGAGACCAGGCATCTTCCCCCATTAGCCTTTTCATGACCGACCCAGAGAAATCCCCTTCGTCTTTTATCTATAGCTTTAATCACCCATTTAGGAAGATCCAAAGCAATCATGTGGTATAAAGGAATTGCAGTTAGCACAACCTTCACAGTGATGAGCCGACCAGCACGATTCATGAGGGAGGCCTTCCAATTCGGAAGATTATCAGCCACTTTATCCACAAGCTTGAACAGATCAGTTTTGGAGGGCTTACAGATACTCAAAGGAAGACCCAAATAAGAGCAAGGAAAATCTTTTATCTCACAAGCCAAAAGATTGGTCACCAACTCCTTCTCTACAAGGCTGCACTGGATGGGTGTAACTGAACTCTTAGCAATATTAGTCACCAGCCCACTGATATGCCCAAAAATATCAAGCAGCTCTCTAATGAGAAAGAGATCATTAGCATTTGGCCGAAGGAACATCACCACATCATCAGCATAGAAGGAGATACGCTGCTGAGGCCGCTGAACTGCAAGAGGCTGAAGAAAACCATCTTGGGTGGCCTTAACCACTAGGGAGTTGAACACGTCCATCACCAAAATGAACAGCATGGGAGAGAGAGGATCACCCTGGCGCAGCCCACGAAGATGAAAAATGGGTTCTCCAGGTTCCCCATTCACTAAAATTCTGGTGGAAGCAGTGGATAAGAGCAGGCACAAGAGATTGCACCAACGGCGACCAAAACCCAGATGGAGTAACACCTCAATAAGGAAGGGCCAGGAAACCGAGTCGAAGGCTTTGGAGATATCCAATTTAAGAAGAATGTGCGGCTCCTTCTTCCTGTTCAGAGCTTTAGCCAATTGCTGCACCAGAAGGAAATTGTCCTGAATACACCGCCCTTTCACAAAAGCACTCTGGTTGATAGAAATCAAACTGGGAAGCAAAGGTGCAAGCCGATTAGCCATGATTTTTGCAGCCAATTTAGCGAAACTGTGAATAAGACTTAAGGGGCGGAAATCTTTTACAAGGATAGCATCCGCCTTCTTAGGAAGCAGAGTGACGAAGGCGGTGTTTAGGAGCTTGAACTTAAAGACATTCCCTTGATGAGCAGCGTCCAGGGCAGCCAACACATCGACTTTGATTAATCCCCAACAAGACTTGTAAAAACGGCCCGTAAACCCATCCGGGCCAGGCGCCTTATCAAGAGGCATGCCTCTGATTGTATTCCAGACTTCCTCCTCAGTGAAGGGCTCCTCCAAACATTCCAGATTATGACTTACACAAGTTTAAGTACATGGATCTGCATTTTCAAAGTTTGGGGATCTAAGTGACCCAATGTGACATGTTTAGGGACCTACGGTGTATTTTACTCTTCTAATTTCTTTTTAAGTTGATAGCATAGATATGTAATTTGGTGTTCAATCTAGCTTACATGATAATTCCTAGTGGAGAAAACTGCATTTTTCTTCTTGATAAGCATACTATTTTCTGCTAATTCTTTTCATGGAGGTGCTGTAAAATCTTCCCTTTGTTTGGTAATTGCAGCTTTCGTGATAGAAGGTACGAATACAAAGGTCTTAATAAAACATGGAAAGGAAAATTGGCAGAAGCAAAAGCCAGTGGAAATTCTATCAAAATTCAGGAAGCACAGGTTAAGTGATGCATTATACATTTTAGAGGCGTATTATGTGTTTCAGGCATTTTGATACTTATTTTGTTGCTTCTCCATTTGCCTTTTCAGGACATGGTTGTGCTCTATGATTCTTTGCAACTTGCTCACAAGTGCATATTGAATTCTTTTTATGGATATGTTATGCGCAAGTAAGTGTAATTTATATAGGCAGTTTAATTTTTCTTTGTCTTCATGTGGTATGATAAGTGATGTAATAAGTATATGTCCTTTCTGATTTAGGGGTGCAAGATGGTACTCTATGGAAATGGCTGGTGTTGTGACATATACTGGTGCGAAGATCATCCAAAATGCTCGACTACTTGTGGACAAAATTGGAAGACCACTGGAACTGGATACAGATGGCATTTGGTGTGTTTTGCCTAGTTCTTTTCCAGAGAACTTTACTTTCAAGACAAAGTAAGTGCGCTAGGACAATTAAATTGATTTTCCATACAAGGTGCTTGTTAGTCTTATGTATTGAGACTTTCATATTGCTGCTATTGTCAGTTCATGACTATCTATTCGTTCCGAGATAACCATTTTGATTGAAATATTTGTCTCGGTTGAGTATAGTGCTTGCCTGATTATTATTAATCATTGCTGTTTCTCTCTTTCGTCAATATGGAGAGCTGCTTTCATGATTTGAACAATTTGTTGTGTAGAGAAGTTTGTGGCATGATATTTGAATGTGACATCAACGTATTTCCAAAAGAAGGATTTGTTGTATCACAGAGATGATCAATTATTACTTCATCTGGTCCAAAGTAGTAGTCGATTTGACTTTGCACATTCTCCAAGACACAACTTTGACTACTAATTCTCATCATAACATGTTAGAAAAAATTACAAAAATGTGATACTATGAAATAATTTTCGATGAATCTACTCTTGTTATTTTATGTGTCTAATTCTAAATATTTAAAAAAATATGTTAGTGGCCAAAACCTAAGAATGTTGACTTCATGTGAATCATAGTGACGTCTATTTTGGACTGGAGGTAGTACGAAATAACCGTCTTATCTAAGAAAGTGATTCGTTTACGTAGTTCATTCAATATGAATGTTCCCATGTTAAGCCTTTATACTCAGTTTTCTATCTTAACACTTGTTGATATTTCAGAGCTGGGAAGAAGCTCGCAATATCCTATCCCTGCGTGATGCTTAATGTTGATGTCGCGAGAAACAACACTAATGATCAATATCAAGTACGAATTGTTGTTCTGCAAGTCATACTTCAAACTGTTAGGTTCATTCAAGTTCTATATTCTGCTTACTGACAATTGGAATGTTATCAATTGCTTGATTCCTTTGTTGTCCTACTAGATGCTGGAAGATCCAGTAAATAAGCTATATACAACACACAGTGAATGTTCCATCGAATTCGAGGTAGATGGACCTTACAAGGTGAAGTATTCTAATCGGATTATGGTTTTCCATTTTCCTTCTACTCTGTGTAGTATTTCCATTCTCTGATCCAATTCACTTTGGCTAGTCTCAGAATCTGATCTTGCTTAATTTTGCATGTCACAATGCATGCCAAAACATCAGGCCATGATTCTACCTGCCTCTAAAGAGGAAGGGATTCTGATAAAGAAGAGGTATGCTGTCTTCAATGAAGATGGCACCTTGGCAGAACTTAAAGGTTTTGAAATCAAGCGTAGAGGTGAGCTGAAGCTCATCAAAGTTTTTCAGGTATACGCTCCCTTTCTGCATCAGTTACAACTGTTTTATGCTCTAAACAGGAATATAAGGACTACTTCATCAGTTAGTATGGCCAGTTTAATTTCTTAGCTTTCTATTTCTGCTTGTAGGCGGAGGTATTTGACAAATTTCTCCATGGTTCAACTTTAGAGGAATGCTATGCAGCTGTTGCCTCTGTTGCGAACCGTTGGTTAGACCTACTGGATGTAAGCGGTTTGTAAAATCTATAATGATATGCTTTAAAGTCTAAACAACCCAACTGACTTGCATTATTAAATCCATGCAATATTATCTAACGATATTTGTCTATTGCAGAATCAAGGAATTGATATTTCTGACAGTGAGTTGCTTGATTTTATATCGGAGTCAAGCACAATGAGTAAATCCCTGGTTGACTACGGAGAACAGAAGTCATGTGCTGTGACTACAGCAAAAAGACTTGCTGAATTCCTTGGAGATTCAATGGTTAAAGACAAAGGACTGCATTGCCAATATATAGTTGCCCGAGAACCACAAGTAAGTACTGAAGCGATCAGTAATTGACATCATGTAGTTACCCATATCTTTAAATTTGGACAGTTGCCAATATTATGTTCTTCATGCTATTTTCCGTAAATTGGCATCCGCCACGTCATCCTTTCAGCATATGGGCAAACATCCCCTCATCATTTTCATGGCATTAGTTTGCTCCTATAGTTTTGAGTGATTTGGATTGCTTGTATTTAATCTGTCTATGTTTATGTTGACTTTCTCAAATCATGTAGGGCACTCCAGTGAGCGAGCGTGCTGTTCCGGTAGCTATCTTTGAGACAGATGCTGGTACCATTTTGCCTGCAAATTGATGCTTTTGCATGAGCCAAACTGTTCAATTTACTTATATTCTCTTGCTATCCTCGTCTCTTACAGAAATTGCAAAGTTTTATTTAAGAAAATGGTGCAAAATCTCCTCTGAAGCAAGCATCCGAGCTATTGTTGATTGGTCTTACTACAAGCAACGCCTAAGCTCAGCTATTCAGAAGATCATAACAATTCCTGCCGCAATGCAAAAGGTATTGTATAATTCTTTCTTGTTCCTGTTGATTATCTGTACCATTTCTGAGATCCTTACTTTCTACAGATTTCAAATCCTGTTCCTCGAGTTCTTCATCCTGATTGGTTGCACAAAAAGGTCAGAGAGAAAGATGACCGATTTCGCCAGCGTAAACTACGTGATATGTTCAGCCCCTTGGACAAAGACGACGGTATGCAGAACTTGAATGGGACTGGAGATATGGAAGATCTATTAACATCAAACAATGGTTTGCTAAAAAATCCTGCATCCCATGGTTTAAACATTGGCAAAGAAAATCATCCAAATGGGCCACCATCAGTGGAAGCTGGTTTAGATCGTAGTAAAAAACAGCAAAAGTCTACTACCAGGTCAAATGAACCATTCTCTTTACAGATCCAAAATGACAATGCTGATGAAAGAGTTGATAGAAGTGCTGATTATCAAGGATGGCTTGATGCTAAGAAGAGAAAATGGAAATATGTTCGCGAACAAAAAAAGCGTCGAAGGTAATGATATACAGCTAAATTATAAACAATAGTAAATCATTTTGTGCCTGTAACTGATGCTCTGTTAGATCTGGACCCTTTAGTTTGATGTTGGGAGCTTGGCATTTTACGACCACTAGTCCTTGTGTTATTTGAGCTACTCTTAATTTTTTAGTTCTTTATGCTGGAGCTATTACGGAGACTACAGCAAGTAACTAAATAGTGATGGATAGGTCAATGCTTATGTTTCCTTCTGCTTCTATCAGGGTGGGTGCTGCAGCCGCTTCTGATGGTCCCACTAATGATTTGTTTTCTGCAAGAAATGTCAATCAGTTACGTGGCAATGGTAGGAACCGATCTACATTTTTCCAGAAACAAGAATTGGCCCTCTTTAGATCACATTGGCAGGCATGTAACTTCTGTTACTATTATGTTCTGTAGCATTTGTGTTACCATCTTAACTTCTTTAATTAATTTCTTCATTTATATTGATGCTTACCGAGTCCATATATATTGTCTACATCAGATAATCCAGCTTGCTTCAACTACATTGCCTGGCCGCTTTTTTGCATGGGTTGTTGCTGAGGGGATCATGTTCAAGATTCCTATCAATGTGCCTAGAATTTTTTACCTAAATTCGAAAGCTCCTGTGACAGAAGAGTTTCCAGGAAGGCGTGTAAAAAAGATTCTTCCTCATGGAAGACCATGTTTCAATCTCATTGAGGTGAAAATTGAGAACATTAGCTGCAAAGTAACCAGGGGTGCAATTTGTTTTGCTAACAGAGCATATAATGGCTATGGTGTTCAGGTTGTAACCAGTGAAGAACAGTTGAGGGCTGAGGGCAAAAAACTTGCTGCTCATCTCGCAGAGCCAGATGTTGAGGTGAGTATTTGCTAACTTGTGTGTGTGGGATATGGTTTTGTATGGTTTTTATTTGATCTCCCTCATAACCTTGGAATTTCATCTAGGGAATATATGAGACAAAAATTCCACCGGAGCTCAGTGCTATTCTCCAAATTGGTTGTGTGTGCAAAGTGGACAAGTCTGCAACAAAACGAAATATCCAAGATGGATGGGATCTTGCAGAGTTGCAAATGAAAACCACTGCAGAGTGCTCATACCTGGAACAAACAGTTTCGTTTTTCTATCTATACCACAGGTAGCCCTGACGATAGCTATGATAGACCTACAATGGCGATCTACATTTTAGTGCTCAATTATCAATTTTATATTGGTGCTTTGTAAATATTATTATACTAATACTATTATCCTCACCAGAGTTAAAAAGATATGTTTTTATATGCCATTACTATTTCTCCGATGGCATTTTTTGTGCATTATCTTTATATTCTTCACTCTTTAATATTCTGTGATTTGAGTGATTAGTAATAGCTATTATTTATCTCTTCAAAGTAGAAAAGGCAGCTAGTTTTTTTTTTAAAGTAGAAAAGGCAGGAGAAGTTCATTCATTCAAGCACTTATATTACAGAGTAAAATGCTACTTCTGCTGTATGCACTATGCACGCTCTCCTTGAGGACCCCAGTATTGTTTCTCCTAACAGTTTATCGTGACCAGTAAACCTATCTTTGCACTCTTAAATGTATTGTAGGATGAGCATTAGTGACTTCAATCTGTATTTACCTACCAATACTAATAACCTTGAGGTCCTTGACTGTACTAATATATTGGATAACCAATAACATGAATACTCTATCTTGCTTTCATGTATAAACCATTGTACTTTTCTTGAGATATATGTTGGTTTTAATTTGAGACTGATCTATGGATTTTCTTATTTCCAGCTTGTCGGAAGGAAGGGCTGTATATGTCATGTACTTCCCTACATCTTTCAGAATACATGCAGTGGTTGTCAATCCTTTCCGTAATAAAGAACTATCTCCGGCATTTCTTGAAAAGCAATTTCGAGATGCTTGCCAATCTCTTGGTTCTTTGCATGAAAATCTCACTTTCCATGTGAGTAAAATCATGATATGTAAAATATAAATTTGCCCATTATGTTTAGGATGCTAGCTTCTGATTATTTGATTCTCTCTGTTAGGTGGACTACCACATATCAATTGATGCAGGCAGCAAATATGTGCAAAGAATGTTACTTGAGTACAGGTATGCCATTTGCAGTGTATTTCAAAAAGTAATCATATTTCGTTAATTCTTCTTTTCTGTGATCTGTGGACACATTATTGAATTGCTTTAGTAATCTGTGGCACGAACAAGTTCTGAACATGCAAATATGCAAATTTTGTACTCGGTTCTCACGATTACCAGCACCGGTCAATCGTGCTTTTTTGCTATGAAATGGAACCTTCAACCTTCTCTATTGTTCATGAGGAGTTATATACACGCCCATACATGGGCTACATGGGCCATATGGGTCTGTCTACCATATACAATGGACGGGTCTAACTCTATATTACAAATATATACTTTAACACCCTCTTTCAAACTCAAGGTGGGTCAGACACATTGAGTTTGAATAGATGAAGATGATGATGCTTGCGAGTCTGTGCCTTGGTAAAGAAATCTGTCACTTGAAGTTTGAAGATACATACTGAAGGAGAATGGTGTTGCCCTGACAATGTGAGCATGTGAATGAGGCATCAACACCAATATACTTAGTCAGCTCATGCTTTACAGGATCATTGGTTTTCTGAAGGGCTCCAGTGTTGTCACACAGGAGAGGCATAGGAGCATCGCAAGGAACACCAAGATCAGCTAGATAATCTCTACAATAATAGTGGCAAGGGGACAAGCTCAGCCTCAGCACTAGAACAGAGACTGCAGTCTGTTTCTTGGACTTCCATGCAACATGAGAGGACCCAAGAAAGATGCAATAGCTAGTGACAGACCGTTGATCAGTATCACTCGCCCAAGTGGAGTTAGCGTAAGCATGAAGTTGAAGCTGAGTAGAACAAACGGCGAGCTATAGTGCCTCTTCGGTAGCACAACACGAAGCAGATGACCATAGTGAACTGATGTAAGAGCACTGACAAACTGACTAAGACTGTGAACAACATGAGATATATCTGGTCTGGTGACAGTGAGATAGACAAGACTGTCAACACTGTGACGATACCTAGAGGGATCATCAAGAGGAGTGCCATCTGTGGAACGAAGCTGAACATGTTGCTCCATGGGAGTAGTGGCTACCTTGGTATCAGTGAGCAATGAGGTCCTCAACATAACGATGCTGAGAAAGATAATAACTAGCAGTTGTGGAAGTGACCTTAATCCCCCGGAAATAGCTAAGTAGCCCCAAATTAGGCATCATAAATTGCTCACTGAGTTTCTTTTTCACAAAAGCAATGTACTCCATGTCATCCCCTGTAATCAGCATGTCATCCACATATAGCAAGAGAAGAGTGTCCATGCTCAGACGTGTGAATGAACGTGGGATGATTGTCACTAAGACTGAAGCCAATAGCACAAATCACAGAAGTGAACCGCTCAAATCAAGCACGAGGGGCTTGCTTGAGACCATGAAGTGCATGATGAAGTCGACAGACATACCCTAGTGGTCTCTACACCAGGAGGTGGCTGCATGTATACCTTATGAAGATCACCGTGAAGAAAATCATTCTTAACATCCATCTATGAGATAGTCTAGGAACAAATCGTAGCAAATGTAAACAAGGTCTGAACAGTAGTCATATGAGCCATGAGAGCAAATGTCTCATTATGTTCACGACCCTAAGTATGCTAAAAGCCATGAGCAACCAGACGTGCCTTATAGCGCTCTACTGAACCATCGGACTTGGTCTTCACCTTATTAACTCACTTGCAAGTGATAGGTACCTAAGAAGGTAGGGGAACAAGCTCCCAGGCCCTAGTGTGCTCTAAGGTTGTAAGCACCTCAACCATAGCTGATTGTCACTTAGGAACAACTGTTGCCTCCTGATAAGTACAAGGCTCCTAGACAGCTCCAACAATAGGAAAACCATTTCAGTCAAGAGCAAGAATGATAGTACGATCATGTGAAGTATACCTCGATGCAACTGGCTATGGATCATCAGCAAGAACCTTGGTGGTACTGGTCAGATTGTTAGAAGGGGTAGAAACAGAAGTAATAGTCGGTGGTTGGGAGCGACAACTATAGTGGAGAGGATATGGAGGAAAAGTGGACACTGGTGGCAAGGTGGAAGGTGGAGAAGTGACTCTGTAGTTGGAGAAGGAATAGGAGGAAGATAGAAACATGAGACCCTATGAGAGAGGATGATGAACTGGTGGTAGAGTGAAAGAAAGGTCGATCCTTGACAAATGTGACATCACGAGAGATGTGAATATGATGAGCAGAGGGATCATAGCACTGTCTCTTATGCTCAAGACTGTATCCAAGGAAGGCACACTCGATGAATTGGGATTCAACTTAGTGTGTTCACGTGGTGGAAGGACATAGTAGGTGCAACCAAAAACACGGAGATGATCATAACTAGGGGGAAAGCCAAACAAGACCTCTCCAGAACACTTTCTCTCAAGACAAGAGTAAGGCTAAAGGCTGATGAGATATACTGCAGTGGACACAGCCTTAGCCTAGAAATGGGAAGGAACAAAGGAAGCAATCGAGAGTATGATTAGTCTCAATGATGTGATGGTGCTTACGCTCAGCTGCACGGTTCTAAGCATGAGCACCAGGGCAAGAGAGTTAGGAAGGGTACCCTCAGAATCAAGAAACTGATAGTGGAGATGTACTCCCCTTGAATTAGAACGGAAAACATGAATAGTAGTGGAAAACTGAGTATGAACCATGCGACCAAAGGACTGATAAATAGATAATAGTTGAGAGCGATGCCTGATGAAATAGATTCATGTATAACGAGAATGATCATCAATGAAAATAACATAGCAATGATGACCACCCCAGACTGTAGAGAATTAGGGGAACACCTCACACCCAATGTAGGGGGGGTGACTTTCATATATATAGCCATGTACAACTTGTGTTACAAGTAAGGGTAACTTGGGTATACATATCTCTAATACCCGCCCGCAGTCACAGCGGGAGGAAACTGGACACAGAGACTGGACCTAAAGGCACTGAACAACTGTACAGGCAGTCCCTTAGTCATGATGTCCGCGAACTGATGTGCGGAGGGAACATGGAGCACGCGGATCTGTCCCAAAGCAACCTTCTCGCGGACGAAGTGGATGTCAATCTCGATGTGCTTCGTGCGACGATGATGAACCGGATTGGCTGTCATGTAGACTGCACTAACATTGTCACAATAGACAATAGTCGCCGAAGGAATCGAGACATGAAGCTCCTGAAGCAACTGTCGCAGCCAGCAGCACTCAGCAACCGCATGTGCAATAGCTCGATACTCTGCCTCTGCACTGGAGCGGGACACTGTAGTCTGCCGCTTGGAAGACCAGGAGACCAAGTTGTCGCCGAGGAAAATGCAGTAGCCGGAGGTAGATCGCCGAGAGTCTGGGCAGCCAGCCCAGTCAGCGTCGGAGTAGGCAGTGATGGAGGACACACCGGCGGTGCCGAGATGCAGACCGGCGTCGAGGGTGCCCTTCACATAGCGCAGGATGCGCTTGATCAGAGCAAGGTGCGGCTCCCGCGGGTCATGCATGAAGAGGCAGACTTGCTGAACGGCGTAGGCGAGGTCCGGTCGAGTCAGAGTAAGGTACTGTAGAGCACCAGCAAGACTCCGGTACTCCGAGGGGCTGGCAACAGGAGCGCCGTCAGTCGCGGACAGCTTGGCTCGAGAGTCAATAGGTGTTGTAGGATGACACTCGGCCATGCCGGCCCGCTGAAGAAGATCAACGGCATATTGTCGCTGGGACAGAAGTAGGCCGTCGGAGGAGCGTGTGACAGAGATGCCGAGGAAGTGGTGGAGAGTACCAAGGTCCGTCATGGCGAACTCGGAGCTGAGCCGGGCGGTGATGCGCTGCAGAAGGGTCGGTGAAGATGCCGTCAAGACGATGTCATCAACGTAGAGCAGCAGGTAGGCGACATCATCTCGATCTTTACAAATAAAGAGAGACGTGTCATATTTTGCCGCCGTGAAGCCGTGCGTGCAGAGGTACGAAGCAAACCGCTGGTGCCATGCCCGAGGAGCCTGCTTGAGACCATATAGTGACTTCTGCAAAAGACAGGCGGAGTCAGGGGTTGAAGGGTCGACGAAGCCGGAAGGCTGCTGGCAGTAGACAGTCTCCTGAAGGTCGCCATGAAGAAAGGCGTTTTTCACGTCGAGCTGATGAATGGGCCAGTCCCGCGAGGCAGCAATGCTGAGCACAGCACGGATGGTGGCCGGCTTGACTACCGGGCTGAACGTCTCGTCGTAGTCAACACCCTGCTGTTGGGAGAAGCCGCGAACAACCCAACGAGCCTTGTGGCGGGCAAGCGACCCATCGGAGTGGAATTTGTGTTTAAAAATCCACTTGCCTGTCACAATGTTAGCGCCAGGTGGTCGAGGCACTAGTCGCTAGGTGCCATTGTCGATGAGAGCTTGGTATTCATCCGCCATGGCAGCGTGCCAGTTGGGATCAGCCAACGCGCTGCGGTAGTTAGTTGGCAGTGGCGAGGTCGACGTAGCGGAGAGATTTCGGTAGGTTACAGGCTGCACTGCTCCTGTTTGCAAACGAGTCATGGGCCGTTGCGCAGGAGCAGAAGGCAGCAGGGTCTTTGTGGCGACCCGGCTAGCAGTGGGAGCCGGCTGGGGCGATGGAACAGCACGGGGCGGTGAAGGCGGGCAGGCAGCCGTTTCCGCGGGATGTTGCGGCTGCACTGCAGCAGTAGCGGCGTCCCCGACGATCTCTCCAGCGGCCGATGGGCCAGTCCCGGCTGTGTGTAGGGGGCTGGGGCGGACGACGCTGGTACACCGTGCCGAAGCGGCGGTCGGTTGCTGCAGCAGGTGGGGCCGGCGATGCAGGCTCCGGTGCGCGATGCTGATAGACGGCGCCGAAGCGGCCAGACCCGCTTGGAGCATTAGCCAGGGCGAAATGTCGAGCGGGCTGAACAGCAGGGCCGGCCATGATGACGGCCGGGTCGTCGAGGAACGACTGCTGAGGAGCAACCGAAGAAGAAGGCGGCTGCTCAACACCCGAAGGTGGAGCAACCGACGCAGCAGAAGAAACATCCTGTAGCAAAAAGTCAAGTGAAGAAGCACAAGACGGAGCGGCGGCGAACGGAAACACTGACTCATCAAACACGACATGTCGAGAGATGATCACTCGCCGTGTAGATATATTGAGGCACCGGTAGCCCTTGTGGGAAGAGGGATACCCGAGAAACACGCAGAGTGCGGAACGAGGTGCAAGTTTGTGGGGAGTTGTGGCACTAAGGTTGGGGTAACACAGGCAGCCGAACACGCGAAGGTGCGAGTAACCTGGAATGGAGCGATGAAGGAGCTGGTACGGGATTTGGTTGCCGATGGAAGAGGGTCGCCGGTTCAGTACATAGGTGGCTGTGGCAAGTGCCTCGGCCCAGTAAGCCGGAGGCATGGAAGCATGAATGAGGAGGGCGTGGATGGTGTTGTTGATGGTGCGGATCATACGCTCGGCTTTGCCATTCTGTGGAGAAGTGTATGGGCAAGAAAGGCGAAGAAGGATGTCGCGGCTTGACAAGGTGGACATGGCATGATTAACAAACTCAGTGCCATTGTCAGCCTGAAAGCATTTAGGAACAGAACCAAACTAAGTCTGAGCGTATGCAACAAAATCAACAAAATAACTATAGACTTCGGATTTCTGACGCAGCGGAAAGGACCAGCAAAAATGATTGAAATCATCAAGCATGACCAAATAATATTTGTAACCCGAAGTACTAAGGACTGGAGACGTCCATACATCACAATGAACTAGAGCAAAAGGTTCGGACGTAGTTGACACTGAACTAGCAAAAGGCAGACGCGTGTGTTTGCCGAGCTGATAGGCATGACACAAGGATCGTGTTGCGTTATTACACGTGATAACCGACATGTTGTGAAGGGAAGCAACGGCGGAGGCGGCTGGATGACCTAGGCGGTGATGCCATAAGGTGGACGAGACGGCGAGGCTGCAACTAGCGGCGGTGGATGGCGAAGCTGGTGAGATGGTGTAGAGGTCCCCGCTGCTATTGCAGCGAAGAATCACGCGTCCCGTCCATGGGTCCTTAACAGAAAAGCCAGAAGCGTCAAATTCAATGGAACATTTATTATCACGTGTAAACTGACGAACTGATAGAAGATTGCGCACAAGAGCAGGTGCAACAAGAACATTGTTGAGGTAAAAGGAGGTGTCGGCTGTGGGAAGTATGGAAGTGCCACGACTGGTAACAGGAATGGAGTGACCATTTCCCACAGTGATAGATGAAGAGGAAGGAGGGAGGCGGGTGAGATACCATCCGAGGAGGACATATTGGACGTAGCACCAGTGTCGAGCACCCATGGACTTGCACCTTGAAGGGCCATTTGGTTCAGGGCGGCAATGAGGCCCGCCTGGTCCCATCCGCCATCCTGAGAGGCTGCGGGCGGCGGAAACTGCTGCTGCACGCCCATCTGGGAGGAGAAGTGAGCGGACGTGAAGGCCGTATGAGCCTGTGGAGCCGGCCCAAGGAGACCTTGCCCGTGCCAGGCCGGCTGTTGCTGCTGCTGCGAAACCATGGTTGCTGCTGCTGTCCGGGCAGCGGGCCGAAGCAGACCCATGGCCCGGAGGGGGTGGGCGTGCGCTGATCCGCCTGGTGCTGCGGGTGGTCGCGCCGACCGCCGCCGCCGCTGCTACCTCCACCGCCGCCCTTGTTGCGGCGGTTAGAGGAGGTTTGCTGATTCCCCTGTCCGTGCGTGGCGCCAAGGCACGTGGAGGCAGAGCGGCAAGCCGTGCCGCATGTGGGGAAGCGGGCGAGAAGTGCGGTCTCGGAGGAAACCTTGCCCTCATTGGCAAGGCGGAGTTCCTTGAGAACGAGCTTTTCCCGCGCGGTGTTGAAGTCGGGAAGCGGTGTGGTGTCGGCGATGTTGTCCGCCGTGATGGAGAAGCGCGGGTTGAGGCCGCGGAGGAGGTTGAGGACGAGCTACGACGGCGAAACAGCATGACCGGCATCGCGCAGGGCATCGGCGACGGTCTTCACGCGCTGGCAGTAGTCGTTGATGGAGAGATCGCCCTGCTTCATCGAGGAGAATTCCTCATGCAGGAAGACGGCACGGGGCTCCTTGTTGGCCAGAAAGAGGCCCTCGATGGCGACCCAAAGTTGGCGCACCGATTGATCTTGCGCCATAGCGAGGTCCTGAACGTCAGCGGCGATGGAGCCGAGAAGCCAACTGTGGACGCATGAATCGTCCATGACCCACTGGGAATCATTGGGGTTGGCCGGTAAAGTCCCATCAATGTGGCCGCGAAGGCCGAATTTCCCCACCAAGGACTTGAAGAAGGGCGCCCACTTGTGGAAGTTTGGGTGTTTCAGCTCGAGGACAATAGGAACATGAGAGCGAACAGCGATCGTTGCGTAGGGAGCAACGACGATCGGTCCGACAGGGAGATCGGTCATGGCGCCGCTGGTGTTGGGAGCGGCTAGAGACCCTGTTGGCATTGCTGGGATGGATAACGACAGCCGTAGAGAGGCGGCGGCCGAGAGGGAGAAGGGCGAAGGCCAGCAGGAGGCGCGCCGACGGGCTGTAGCAGAGGAGCGGCGGCGGCGGGTTAGAAACCCTAGAAACAGAGGGGCAGCGGCGGGTGAAAAAACAGAGGAAGGGGCAGCGGCAAATGTAGAGAGGCGGCGGCTGAGAGGAGGAAGGGCGAAGGCCAGCAGGAGGCGCGCCGGAGGGCTGTAACAGAGGAGCGGCGGCGGCGGGTTAGAAAACCCTAGAAGCAGAGGAGGGGTGGCGGTGGGTGAAAAACAGAGGATTGGGCAGCGGAAGATGCCCAGGAAAAGAAATCAGATACCATGTAGAGAATTAGGGGAACACCTCACACCCAATGTAGGGGGGGTGACTTTCATATATATAGCCATGTATAAGGGTAACTTGGGTATACATATCTCTAATACATACATCAGAAAGAATAAGATCAAAAGGATGATTCGACCTAGACGTGCTGGTAGTATAGGGGAGTTGTAGCTGCTTGCCAAGCTTACAACCCATACAATGCATATCAGTATCTATAGAGACTCGACCAAGGACACCCTGATCTACTAAAGTACATAAACACGAGCCACATAGATGGCCCAAACGATGGTGCTACTGATAGAAGGTAGTAGCAGATCCGACAATAGATCCAACTGGAATGGAAGAGGATGAAGGAAGACTCAAATGATCCAACACATAGAGGCCTCGAGCTCCTCTATGGCGATGCCTAGTACCAACGAGAGCCCTGGTCTGACGATCCTGCACAAAACATGAAGAATCATCAAAACCAACAAAGTAGTTCATATCGGTAAGTAGACTAACAGACATGAGATTCATAGATAACTGAGGAACAAGAGAGGCATTAGGAACAGAGTCGGAGATGGCGGCGGATCCAGGTGCTCGACGACGAAGTAGAGCTAGAGACGGCAACGGATCCAGGGCGAATCCGGTTGCTCGGCGATAAAGCAGAGCCGGAGGCGGCAGTTAGGCGACAACGATAGCAAATCAGAGGGAGGGAAATGAACCATGGGAGAGGGAGAGGAAGAGAGGTAGCACACCGGTGATGGCTCGCCAGAGGCTTGCCGATGACGGCATGGATGGCGGTGGCCGGACTAGGTAAGTCCCTAACCCTAACTCTAGGCTCTGATACCATGTTACGAAATAGAACCGTCAACCTTCTCTATTGTTCATGAGGAGTTATATACACACCCATACATGGGCCATATGGGCCTGTCTACCATATACAATGGACGGGTCTTAACTTTATATTACAAATATATATTTTAACACTTTTCACATGTAAATTTTGTATTTAATATTCTATTTTTAAAAATGTATAATTTTGGTAAAACTGAGAAGCATAATATTATCCAAAATAAATACAGAGATCAAGAGTGGAATACAATTCTTATACTGGTCACATGGTATTAAATTAAAGAATCTATTGTTCTATCAGTTGAGTGGTTGGCAGTATGAAAATTAGCCCAAGAAGTGTCTATTATTTTAGGTATTTTTCTTCTGATAAGCTAAGTGAAATATTTTGTAGACAGCAACATCCTGGACCTGTCATAGGCATCATAGAATGCCCTAAACTCCAAGCTATAAAGGCAGCTGTACAAACACTTGACGATTTCCCGTGTGTAACCATTCCTTGCAATGCACGGGACAACAACTATCAGGTACATAATGGGACACCAGTGATTACATTTTCTTTTCATTTTTATTTCGTCCTCTTGTTGTTTTACTTCCATTTGTTCAGGCTCTTGGTTGGCAAGCGACAGCTGGTAGAACAAGCATGCAGCGTTGTGCTGCATCAACCCAATGGTTCAATGAAAGAATTTCACTTGCTAGATATGCGCATGTAAGAGTTCTCTACTATGAATTCTAGTAAGTTATTTTAGCTCATATGAAAATGACTTGAACATCAATGCTTATCAAAACAGGTGCCATTGGGAAACTTTGAACTAGATTGGCTCCTTTTTACTGCTGATGTTTTCTTTTCAAGGGCATTGCGTGACCAGCAGCAGGTTTGTTCTACCTTAAGTCGATGCAATTAGGCTGTATTTTGTCTAAATGGGTGTGTTTTAAATCCCACAGCACTTATCTGCTCTGTTCCTTTTGGTGAGCTCCTCACTAGTGTAAAATATCTCCTTTCCCCACCACAAGATTCCCAGCTTAGTAAATGATACACAGCTTTCTAGTAAAACCAGCAGGCATACTAGTCAGCTTCATCATAGCCAAAATTATGCCTTGCTTTTGATCATGTAGAGGCTGAGTACATTACCTTTTTCATTTGTTCTGAGATCATGTCAATGACTTATATTTTGCCATGGAAGAGAGAATAACCAGGAACTGGCTGGCAAACATTTGCCCTACATTTCCTAAGGGAATTGTTTGGTTTGCTAACTGAGCTGGGAATCCACTAAAATATAGTGCGCCATCATCAATTTACAACAATTTTGCTGAGTCTGAAGTTGGTTCTTCACCAAAACATATTATTTCAGTATTGTATTTAAAAAGGTAAAAAAATTCAAAACTTGGTGACTTGGACCGTTTTTGCAAGCAAGGTTATTAAGTCGAGTCGAGTCGCCAAGGGACCGACTTGCCGATTAGTTGACTAAATCGTCGCTTGAGCTCCTGCTTGATGCTTCGAGTTCCTGTAACATAAGAAATACAATATTTGAGTTTAGCAATGTTATATGGCAGCTCATAACTAGCTAATACATCATAGTTCTGCAGTCCAAAAAATCATACATATAGAGCTCCTCCAACAACTGAAAGGTACCATGGGGGAACACGCATAGCTATTCTGCTTCTAGCCAGTGTGGATCTTATTTTCTCGGTATTCTGTATCCTGTAAATACGAAAAAGTGCAACATAAATTACACAAAGACAGTAAATGTACCATGTAAACAGAGATCATTTACTGTGGGGTTATTTTACATTCAAGAGATCCACTGTGACTGTGTAATCAACATTTGTGCGAATCTCTCCACAAATTTGGATTTCTTTTGGCCAACGATCTAGATTCCCCCAATGCAAAAACATGTCCTGCAATAAAATGATACTGTATTTAAACAAAAGCATCAAGAGATATTGAGAGGAAAGGAAACAGAAAATTATGTGATATTACTTACCAAACTGATAATCAGAAAATTCATAAATTGCTCCTCCAGGCTGAAAATAAGAAGAGGACAATCCACTCTTCCACTAGTAGGTTTAAACACATCATCTGGATCCTAGATGGTAACTCTACACAATGACCCTTTGGCCTTACAGATTGTGCTTTATCCAAATCAAATTTGTTTAGCCCCATTATATGGTTCAAGCAGTGGGTAGTGTTAAGGGTATTAGTGGTATTTCTTGTTGTATTAGGTTTTAGTCTTGTGTCCCCTTTGTACCATATATATGTTGTCCATTGGGCCTCTGCGATGCATACAATCTATTCGTCGCTGCCCCGATGTTGCCATGACTGCCCGCCGCGCCTGCTGCCTCTGAGTTCCTATCCCGTGTGCCGCGCCGGGGAGGAGGTGGTGGAGGGGAAGACCGAGGTGGAAGGGAGCCGCCGCGCTGGAAGGGGAGCTGATGAAGTCTGAGGGAGGTTCGGACGGCGTGGGCCTTGATGCAGTGGCTGGAGATGGCCAAATGGGGACGAGAGGGTTCTGGCGTGCTGGGTGCCCTGCTCTGGGAATTCGTGGTGTGTTGGTGTGGCTGCTGCTAGCTCTTTTGAGTCCTTTGGTTCCTTTTGAGTTTTAGCTCTTTTGAGTCCTTTAGTTCCTTTTGAGTTTTTATTGTGTTCAGTCTAGTCTGTAACCTCTATCTTTCAGTTCGTCTAAGCTGTGCGAGTCCACAAATTTATTGTCAGTCATACAAGCATAGGAATTTCCTTTTTTTCATAGGCGTAGCCACCGCTCTCCTCTCTGAGCCACGTGCAGATCGTAGAAATTATGATGTCGCCGCTTCTCTCTAAGTCGTCGTCCTGAGCTTCTAAGGCTGTCGTGCTTCTGCACTGCGCTTATGTTGTGATTCTTGTGCACTATGCCGCTGCCGTCTTGGGTTTCGATCTGCGCAGCCATACTTCTATCTATTCCTCTTTGGTTTGATTTGACAGTTTTCTACATCCAAAAGTTGCACGCTACGACGACATTATCAAAACTTGGACTTTGGATTTTTCCTATTTTAGTGTCAACCCTTTTCAAATGCAATGCTATTGCATATGCCTTTAATTTGAGGGGGTGAGTGTTAATGGTATTAGTGGTATTTCTTATTGTACTAGGGTTTAGTCTTGTGTCCCCTTTGTACCCTATATATATTGCCCATTGGGCCTCTGCAATACATACAATCTATTCATAACAGGTAGCACAAGAGGTCGAAAATAAGGTAGGAATCTTCTGCAATATAATTTTGCCTGCTACCTTGAGGTTAGCTCCATCTTGAAGTTAGCTCTGTTATCTGTTACAATCTGAACAACATAATCCCTTCTAATTTCGTCAATTTTTCCCTCAAGCAACCTTGCTAACAATTGTGCATGAGCTTACACATTTGACGCATTAACAATTTCAAAAATGAAAGTGTCGTCCGTACTGTTCACAAGGAAATATATCAAGTATCTTCCTCTCCTATCAGTCCATCCATCAGACATGAGTGTGCAACCGTATTCAGCCCAAGCCAACTCATGCTTCTCTCTCAACTTATCGGTCTTCTTAGACTTCTCAAGCAATGGTAGCCTCAATTCATGTAAAGTTGGTGGCCTATGCCCAGGACCATACTGCCTCACAGACTCAAGTATAACTTCCCATGTCCTTGAGTTGGCAACATTGAATGGTATGCCACACATAGAAAAAATCAACAACATGCATGTCAACCGTCTCCTTTTCTTCCTTGGTCTTCCTTGACAATGTAGTTTGAACAAGCCCCCCTCTAGCATGCCTGTCATGAACAACATCTTCAGGTGGCTTCCGAAGCATTGAAGCAATTGATTTAGAGGTCTTCGTAGCTGGCTCTGACTATTTATTATGCAGGAAAAGCAAAATTTTCCTTTTAAGAGCTGTCCTTGAACTTGGTTGGTCAAGGGGGTAGGCTTTTCTTGATTGTGCAGCTCGAGCTTCTACTTTTGGTTGCTCCTCTTCATCAGCACCATCATAATTACTTTCTCCGTCTTCACCTCCATCAGCAATCTCGATGAGTTTGATCCTTGCATTCTTTTTCAAATAGTCTTGCATCTCCTTCATGACAGCTATGGATGTATTAGGGCATTTCTCCACTTCTCCAAACCTCCTGAAAGGTGGTTTTTTCGTTCTCATCACTTTGGAATGTGTCCTCTTGCCACAGAGAATACATTCAACAACATTCTTACTAATGTCTGGCCAAAAGCAGTATTTCCATGCTGGGTCTTTGGATTTAGTTGCCTTTCGCTTAAATCCTTTGGTGGATCATACTGCTCCCTGCTCTTGGTTGCCGGAACTTCATCAGACATGATGCCTATGCAAATCAAGAATGAATGGAATCAATCAATCAATGGACATCAATAGTATTGAACAACGGTAGTATTGTACTTGCTGCTACTACTAGACTAGCGTACTACTTCTAGTTCAAGGCATACAGAATTGCAGAGCATACAGACTACATAGCACATCATGGCAAATAGAGAGCAATGCTGTTGATGACTGCCTGACTGGACATTCTTCCTGAGTATTAGAGATATATTGGAGATATGTATAGACTACCCTTGTAACACAAGTTGTACTTGGCTATATATATCAAAGTCACCCCCCCTCTTTGGGTGTGAGGTGTTCCCCCTAATTCTCTACATGGTATAGAAGACTGGTTCTGATCTTCCACCCAAAACCCTTGCCGGCGCGCCCCCTGCTGGCCGCCGCCTTCTTTCCTCAAAACCCTAAGCGGCCTTCCTGCCCGTCGCCCTTCCTCTCGGCCGCCGCTTCCTTTAGGCTGCTACCGTTCTTCCCAGATCGCCGCCTTCCCGCCTGCGCTTCCTCCCCGACGCGATTGCGACTGAGTCCGCGGCCCTCTCCGACACCAATGAAGCCATGGGCACTCTTCCTGTCAGGCAGATCGTTGTCGCTCCCTATGCAACGCTTGCCGTGCGATCTCATGTTCCCGTCGTCCTCAAACTGAAGCACCCCAACTTCCACAAGTGGGCGCCATTCTTCAAATCCTTGCTGGGGAAGTTCGGTCTTCGCGGCCACATTGACGGGACTCTGCCGGCCAACCCTGATGACCCCCAGTGGGTTATGGACGACTCCTGCGTCCACAGTTGGCTTCTCGGTTCCATCGCCGCCGACGTCCAGGATCTCGCCATGGCCCACGATCAATTGGCGCGCCAGCTCTAGGTTGCTGTCGAGGGTCTCTTTCTGGCCAACAAGGAGCCTCGCGTCGTCTTCCTGCATGAGGAATTCTCTTCGATGAAGTAGGGTGACCTTTCCATCAACGAATATTGCCAGCGCATGAAGACCGTCGCCGATGCCCTGCGCGATGTCGGTCATGCTGTCTCGCCGTCGCAGCTGGTCCTCAATCTTCTCCGCGGCCTCAATCCGCGCTTCTCCAGCACGGCGGACCATATCGCTGACACCACGCCGCTTCCCGACTTCAACACCGCGCGCGAGAAGCTTGTTCTCAAGGAGCTTCGCCTTGCCAATGAGGGCAAGGTCTCCTCCGAGACCGCACTCCTCGCCGCCCGCTCCTCTCCGTGCGGCACGGCCTGCCGTTCTGCATCCACGTGCTTCGGCGCGGCGCAAGGTCAGGGCGGCCAGCCAAACTCCTCCAACCGCCGCAACAAGGCCGGCGGCGGAGGTAGCAGCAGCAGTGGAGGCAGCGGTGGCAGCAACGGCGGCGGTGGTCGACGTGACCAGCAGCATCAGCATCCGGGCGGCCAGCGCACGCCCAACCCCCCCGGGCCGTGGCTCTGCTTTGGTCCTCTGCCCGGCCAGATGCAGCAGCCACCGTGGTTTCGGCAACAGCAGCAGCCGTGGTGCAGGCAGGGTCTTCTTGGGCCGGCCCCTCAGGCTCATACGGCATTCGCGCCTTCCCAGCTTTCTCCCCCGATGGACGTTCAGCAGCAACAGTTCTCCGGAGCCTCTCCAGTTGGCGGTTGGGACCAGGCGGGTCTCATTGCCGCCCTAAACCAGATGGCCCTTCCGGGTGCCAGCCCCTGGGTCCTCGACACTAGTGCTACTTCCCACATGTCCTCATTGGATGGTATTTTACTCAACCGCCTCCCTCCTTCATCTATCACTGTGGGCAATGGTCATTCTATTCCTGTTATCAGTCGTAACCTTTTGCTTTAGTTTTGTGTGATGTCTGGACGTCTCCCGTCCTTAGTAATTCGGGCTACAAATATTATTTGGTCATGCTTGATGATTTCAGTCATTTTTGCTGGTCCTTTCCGCTGCGTCATAAATCCGAAGTCTATGGTCGTTTTGTTCATTTTATTGCATACGCTCAGACTCAGTTTGGTTCTATACCTAAGTGCTTTCAGGCTGACAATGGCACTGAGTTCGTTAACCATGCCATGTCTACCTTCCTTTCGAGTCATGGCATCCTGCTTCGCCTTTCTTGCCCCTACACTTCGCCCCAAAATGGCAAAGCCGAGCGTATGATCCGCACCATCAACAATATCATTCGCACCCTCCTCATCCATGCTTCCATGCCGCCGACTTACTGGGCCGAGGCGCTTGCTACGGCCATCTATGTGCTAAATAGGCGTCCATCTTCCTCCGTTCGCGACAAAATTCCGTACCAGCTTCTTCATCGCTCGGTACCAAGATTACTCGCACCTTCGAGTGTTCGGCTGCCTGTGTTATCCCAACCTTAGTGCCACGACTCCCCACAAACTCGCGCCTCGTTCCGCTCCTTGCGTGTTTCTCGGGTATCCTGTTACTCGCTGGAGTCTTGCTGTTGGTGATAGCAAGATCCTTACTCTCATGGAGAGGATGACACTAGGAGATGGGGCAAGTTTTCTTGTTTATTGCTCACACAATGCCATGCCAACATGAGGGGTTGGGGATACAAATTTATAGGCTGAGAACCAGCCAAGCATATGCTAAGATGCTATCCTAGATGCTGTCCTAAAGCGGTCAATATGCTGTCCTAAAGCAGATGCTGTCCTAAAAGCAGATGCTGTCCTAAAAGCAGATGCTGTCCTAAAGCAAAAGCAGATGCTGTCCTAAAGCAGTCAAAACAAAAACTACCACAGCCCCACAAAGACCACAGTACAGGGACTTATTCATCATTCTCCCCCTAAGTCTTGTGCGTCGTCTTGTGGGAGGGTTGAACCATCCTGATCTTGGAGCAGAGCTCAAGGAACTTGATCCTTCCAAGAGGCTTGGTGAGCAGATCCGCAAGCTGATCCGTGGTGTTGATGTAGCTTGCCTTGATGTTTCCTTCATCCAAGCAGCCTCGGATGAAATGGTACTTCACCCGGATGTGCTTGCTCCGTTCATGAAAAACGGGGTTCTTTGCCAGGGCTAGAGCGGACTTGCTGTCCACCCTGAGCTCCACTGCTTCAGTGTCCCTGCCGAGGAGATCACCAAGCAGTCGAGCGAGCCAGAGTGCCTGAGTCGAAGCGGTGGAAGCCGCTATGTACTCGGCCTCACAGCTGGACAGGGCCACCACCTGCTGCTTGACTGACTGCCAGTGAACGAGACACTTGCCGAGGAAGAAGAGAATCCCGCTTGTGCTCTTGCTGGTGTCGATGTCGCCCGCGTGGTCGCTGTCGCTGTACCCGACGAAGTGTGCTGCGCCAGGACACCTCGGGTAATGGAGGCCGTGGTCAAGGGTCCCCGCAACGTAGCGGATGATCCTCTTCACAGCCTGCTGATGCTCCGTCGTCGGTCGTTGCATGAACCGACTAACGTAGCCGATGGAGAATGCCAAGTCCGGTCGTGTGTGGGCGAGGTAGCGAAGGCTCCCCACAAGACGCCGGTACTGCGTAGCGTCCACCTCCTCCGTCGTGCTGTCGCGGCTCAGCTTCAGCCTCCTCCATCGGAGTGAGAGCTGGGTTGCAGTCGGTGAGCCCAGCTAGCTCAACGACGCGCTTGGCGTAGGCGGTCTGTCGAAGCGTGATCCCGGAATCATCCTGGTGCACCTCGATCCCTAAGTAGAAGGAGAGGGGCCCCAGGTCACTCATCTGGAAGGTGGCCTTCATCTCTTCCTTGAATGCCGCCACCTCCGCATCCTTGGTGCCGGTGATCACCAAGTCGTCGACGTAGACACCCACCAGCAGGGCATTTTCTCCACTGCCCCGCCGGTAGATGGCCGCCTCGTGCGGACTTTGCTCGAAGCCCATCCCTTTCAGCGTGGAGTCCAACTTGGCGTTCCACGCCCTCTGTGCCTGTCGCAAGCCATAGAGGGCCTTGCGCAGGCGGAGCACCTTGCCCTCCTTGCCGGGGATCGCAAATCCCGGCGGCTGATGCACGTAGACCTCCTCCTTCAAGTCGCCGTTAAGAAATGCCGACTTGACATCCATGTGATGAACACGCCAGCCTTCCTGGGCAGCTAGCGCAAGGAGGAGTCGCACGGACTCCATCCGTGCGACGGGTGCGAAGGCGTCATCGAAGTCGACCCCCTCCTGCTGCACGAAGCCTCGTGCCACCAAGCGAGCCTTGTGCTTGACGATGGCGCCGGCTTCATCCCGCTTCAGCTTGAACACCCACTTAAGGGTGATCGCGCGGTGACCGGCAGGAAGATCCGCCAGCTCCCACGTCCGGTTCCGCTCGACGGCGTCCATCTCCTGCTTCATCGCGACACGCCACGCCGCGTCTCCCTCTGCCTCAGCGAAGGAGCGGGGCTCGCCGTCGTCGCATGCCAAGTGCAGCTCCGCCTCGCAGTCGCGCTGCGCCAGTCCAGGGACGGGCAGCTCGCCGAGGATGTTGTCCATGGTACGATAGCGCAGAGGCTCGTCGTCGTGGTAGGCGTCGACGCGGTCCTCGTCGTGGGACAGCGGAGTAGCGAACTCCATCATGCGCTGCTCGTCATGGACCGAAACTGTTGGGGCCGATCCCGGTGGTGTGGCCGCCGGTGCAGGAGAGTGGTGAGCCGGTGGTGAAGAGTCGGGCGTAGCCGGTGCCGAAGGTGGTGGAGCACTCGCCGGAGCTGGTGGCGAGCAAGGTGTCGAGGTGGACGAGCTCGGTGAAGACGAGCTGCTAGCTCCCCCGGCTCTCTCGAAGTGGACGTAGTCGACAACAAAGTCCCTGAGAGTCGAAGTCGAACCGTCGTCCACCGCCTTGTCCCACGTCCAGCCTCGCCCTTCATCGAACACAGCGTCACGCGAGATGCGGACGCGCTGTGTGACAGGGTCGAGGATGCGGTAGGCCTTCGAGCCCTCCGCGTAGCCGATGAGCACTCCCGGAGTGCTCCTGTCGTCGAGCTTGCCGATGTGGCCAAGCTCCTTGGCGAACGCGAGGGAGCCGAAGACCCGCAAGTGGGAGACCGTCGGCTTGCGCCCATGCTAAGCCTCGTACGGCGTCCTGCCGTCGAGTGCCTTGGTAGGCGAGCGGTTGAGGATGTAGACGGCTGTCACCACCGCCTCTCCCCAGAAGACAGCCGGCATCCCCCTCTGCTTGAGGAGGGCCCGAGCCATCCCCACAACCGTCTGGTTGCGCCGCTCGACGACGCCGTTCTGCTGCGAGCTGTACGACGCGGAGTAGTGGCGCTGAATGCCCTCATCAGCGCAGTACGACGCGAATTCAGCCGACGTGAATTCGCCGCCGTTGTCTGTGCGCAGCACGCGCAGCTTGCGGCCGCACTCCGCCTCCGCAGCAGCCTGCGTGCGCCTGATGGCGTCCGCAACCTCTCCCTTGCTGCCGAGGACCATCACCCACATGTAGCGGGAGAGGTCGTCGACGAGCAGCAGGAAGTAGCGTCGTCCTCCCGGTGTGGCCGGTGTCACCAGGCCACACAAGTCCCCGTGCACGAGCTCGAGCCTCTCGGCTCGGAAACTCGCCTGCTGGGGAAAGGGGAGTCGCCTCTGCTTCGTCAACACGCAGACGTCACAGAGCTGCTCCACATGGTCAAGGCACGGTAGGCCTCGCACCATTTCCGTGGCACTGAGCCGCTTCAGGGCCTCGAAGTGAAGGTGCCCAAAGCGCTCGTGCCACTGCCACGCCTCGTCGTCCCGACGAGCTGCGAGACAGAGGGGTTGTGCCACCTGCACGTGAAGAGTGTAGAGTCGATTTGCGCCTCTGGTTACCTTGGCAAGGAGGCGGCGTCGAAGATCCCAAATCCGCAGCACCCCGTGCTCGATCTCGACACGCGAGCCGTTCTCATCCAGCTGTCCCAAGCTGATGATGGAGTTCCGCAGATCGGGGATGTAGTAGACATCGGTGAGCAGCCGGTGCTCGCCAGTCTTGGCGACGAAGACGACAGAGCCGACGCCCTTGATCTCCACGGCGGAGGCGTCGCCGAACTTGACGGTGCCTCGAACGCCTGAGTCGAGCTCGGAGAAGAACTCCCGCCGCCCGGTCATGTGGTGGGTGGCGTCGGTGTCGAGGCACCACCCGTCGGTCTTGTCATTGCCGGAACTGTCGCCGAGGAGGGCGTGTGCTTTTGGCTCGTCAAGGTGGAGGAGTGCCACTGCGGCCGGTGCCGCTGGAGGTAGTTCGATGCTCGCATGAGCAATGAACAGGACCGGCTGCTCCTCCTCCGCTTGCGCGACGTGGGCCTGGCCGCGTCGTGGCTGTCGACAATCCTTGGCCCAATGACCAAGCTTGCCGCAGTTGTGGCAAGAGTCGTCTCGTGCCGGCTTTTGCTTGCCAGCATCGCCGCCCTGGGCGCCTCCTCGCGCCCCTGCCTGGGCGTCTTTGCGCGGCTTGCCGCGCTTGCCATGCTTGCGGCCGCCTGTCGTGGAAGAAGGCTCCCCCTTCTTCCTGTCACCTTGGCCGGCAGCCCACTGCTCCCGAGTGAGGAGGAGCTTCCCGCCAATGGTGACTGGTCCCGAGAGGCTCTGTGGCTCATCGATGTCGACGACCTTGAGGCGACCCAACGCCTCCTCGATGGTCATCGTTGAGAGGTCCAGCAGAGACCCGATCGAGCGAGCCATCTGCTTGTACTTCTCGGGGATGCAGCGGAAGAGCTTCTCCACAGCTCTCTCTTCGCTGTAGGTGTCGTCACCGAACTGCACCAACTTCTGCAACAGAGTGTTGAGACGGAGAGCAAAGTCATCAACGTCCTCACCTGGCTTGAAGGCCAGGCTCTCCCACTCCGCGCGTAGTGCCTGCAGTGTAGACTTGCGGGCGCGGTCGCTGCCGATGCGTGCTGCAGCGATGGCGTCCCAAGCCTCTTTGGCAGTCCGCTTGTTGGTAAGCGAGAACTGCATCTCCGGCGGGACTGCAGCGATGAGAGCATCCAGCGCCCGTCGATCCTGATCGTAGTCGACGTCGCCGTACCGGACTGCATCCCACATATGCCGCACCTGGAGCTTTACCCTCATCACCGCAGCCCACTCGACGTAGTTGGTCTTGGTGAGGGTAGGCCACCCGCCGCCGGGGCCGACGTCCCTGACGACAGCCTGGTACTCGTGGTGACCACGGTACCGAACCGGGGAGAGAGAGCCGCGTTGCCTGTGAGGGCCGCGCTCTCCGTCGACCCGTACGCCGTCGCCGTGCGTGCCTCCTCCAGGAGCGCCACCGCCGTGTGCGCCTCCTTCAGGAGCGCCGCCGGCGCGTCCGCGCCTGTCTGGGCTGCCGCCGCGCTCGTGGGCGTGCGCGGCTGCCCATTGCGCCGTTCGCCCTTGCGCTGCCTCCCTCTCCAGCAGCTGAGGGTCCGCGTCGGCGCTGTCATCAACAGAGCCGGAGCTGCTGTTGCTGCCGCGCAGAGCCTTGACCTCTGCTGCTGCCGCACGCGCTGCATCTGCCGCCGCCGCTGCTTCCACCTCCGCCCTGGCTGCTGCCAGCTCCGCCGCTGCCAGCCTTGACGCCATTTCCGCCGCCGCAGCGGTCTCTGCCGCCGCTCGCTCGCGCTGCTCTGCTGCGACGAGCTCGGCCGTCTGCTGACGTCGCATGCTCGAGGCGACCGAGCGCTGAGACTGCCCTGCGGACATGGCGCGCTACTGGGGGGCTGTTGCGTGGAGAGAGGGCTGCTTCTGACGAGCTGCTGCCCGTCTCCGGAGAGGAGTGAGCGGGGACAGCCGGAGCTGCTGCTGCTACTGGCTGGGGCTGCTGCGAGGCCGGAGAAGAAGATGAGCAGGAGATGCTCAGGCTACAGGATATTAAGGCTCTGATACCACTTGTTACTCGCTGGAGTCTTGCTGTTGGTGATAGCAAGATCCTTACTCTCATGGAGAGGATGACACTAGGAGATGGGGCAAGTTTTCTTGTTTATTGCTCACACAATGCCATGCCAACCTGAGGGGTTGGGGATACAAATTTATAGGCTGAGAACCAGCCAAGCATATGCTAAGATGCTATCCTAGATGCTGTCCTAAAGCGGTCAATATGCTGTCCTAAAGCAGATGCTGTCCTAAAGCAGTCAAAAAACAAAAACTACCACAGCCCCACAAAGACCACAGTACAGGGACTTATTCATCATATCCCTCCTCTCACAAGGGATACCGGTGCCTCGATATCGCTACAAGGCGGGTGATCATCTCCCGACATGTGTTTGATGAGTCGGTATTTCCGTTCGCCACCACTCCGTCTAGTGCATCTTCACTCGACTTCTTGTTGCAGGACACTCCTTCCGCTGCGGTCGCTCCACCTTCGGGTGTCGAGCAGCCGCTCTCCTCTTCGGTTGCTCCTGGGGCCGAGTAGCCGTCGCTCGACGACCCGGCTATCATCACGGTCGGTCCTGTGGTACGGCTTGCTGGTACTCCGGGCGGGTCGCGCCGCTTCGGTGTCGTCTATCAACGTCAACCGCCGGAGCCGGCACCACCGGCGCCACCCGCTGCTGCAGCCGACCGCCGGTTCGGCAAGGTGTACCAGCGTCGCCTGCCCCATCCGTCTTCCTCACCAGCCACGGCCGGGGCTGGCTCTTCGTCCGTCGCGGCTCTTCGTCCATCATCTACAGAGGAGCTGCCCAGTGCCGCCACCCCTGCTCCAGCTCCGTTGGACGCTGAGACGCTGGCTGGGGACGCCACTATTGCCGCAGTACAGCCGCTGCATACCGCGGCAACACCTGGCCGGCAGCTCCCTCCAGCTGGCTGCCTGCCTCCGCTGTCCCAGCCTGCCCCCATGCCGAGCTCTGCGTCCACCAATCCCATCTTCGACCGGCTGACTCGCTTGAAAACTGGGGCAGTGAAGCCTGTCAACTACCGGAACCTCTCCACTACATCGACCTCGCCACTGCCAACTAACTACCGCAGCGCGTTGGCTGATCCCAACTGGCGTGCTGCCATGGCGGACGAGTATCAGGCTCTCATTGACAATGGCACCTGGCGACTAGTACCTCGACCACCTGGCGCCAATATTGTGACGGGCAAATGGATTTTCAAATACAAATTCCACTCCGATGGGTCTCTTGCTCGCCATAAGGCTCGTTGGGTTGTTCGTGGCTTCTCCCAACAGCCCGGTGTCGACTACGACGAGACGTTCAGCCCGGTGGTCAAGCCGGCCACCATCCGTGCTGTGCTCAGCATCGCTACATCGCGGGACTGGCCTATTCATCAGCTTGACGTCAAGAACGCTTTCCTCCATGGTGACCTTGAGGAGACTGTCTACTGCCAGTAGCCGTCCGGCTTCGTCGACCCTTCGGCCCTGGACTCCGTCTGTCTCTTGCAGAAGTCTCTATATGGTCTAAAGCAGGCCCCTTGGGCATGGCACCAGCGATTTGCTTCGTACATCTGCAAGCACGGCTTCACGGCGGCAAAATCCGACACGTCTCTCTTTATTCATAAAGATCGAGATGATGTCGCTTTTCTGCTGCTCTACGTCGACGACATCGTCTTGACGGCGTCTTCCCCGACACTCCTGCGGCGCATCACCGACCGCCTCAGCTCTGAGTTCGCCATGACGGATCTTGGTGACCTTCACCACTTCCTCGGCATCTCCGTCACGCGCTCCTCCGACAGCCTTCTTCTGTCGCAGCGACAGTACGCCGTTGATCTTCTTCAGCGGGCTGGCATGGCCGAGTGTCACCCTACAGCGACTCCTGTTGACTCTCGGGCCAAGCTGTCCGCAAATGACGGCGCCCCTGTCGCCAACCCCTCGGAGTACCGAAGTCTAGCTGGCACTCTACAGTACCTCACCTTGACTCGGCCGGATCTCGCCTACGCCGTTCAGCAAGTCTGCCTCTTCATGCACGACCCGCGGGAGCCGCATCTTGCTCTGATCAAGCGCATTCTGCATTATGTGAAGGGCACCCTCGACGCCGGTCTACATCTCAGCACTGGCAGCGTGTCCTCCATCACTGCCTACTCTGACGCTGACTGGGCCGGCTGCCCGGACTCTCGGCGTTCTACCTCCGGCTACTGTATCTTCCTAGGTGACAACTTGGTCTCCTGGTCGTCGAAGCGGCAGCCTACAGTGTCCCATTCCAGTGCAGAGGCCGAGTATCGGGCTGTTGCACATGCTGTTGCTGAGTCCTGTTGGCTGCGCCAATTGCTTCAGGAGCTTCATGTCTCGATTCCTTCGGCAACCATTGTCTATTGCGACAACATTAGTGCCGTCTACATGACAGCCAATCCGGTTCATCACCGTCGCACGAAGCACATCGAGATTGACATCCACTTTGTCTGCGAAAAGGTTGCTTTGGGACAGATCCGCGTTCTCCATGTTCCCTCCGCACATCAGTTCGCGGACATTATGACTAAGGGACTGCCTATACAGTTGTTCAATGACTCTCGGTCCAGTCTCTGCGTTCAGTTCCCTCCCGCTGTGATTGCGGGCGGGTATGAGAGATATATTGGAGATATGTATAGACTACCCTTACTTGTAACACAAGTTGTACTTGGCTATATATATCAAAGTCACCCCCCCTCTTTGGGTGTGAGGTGTTCCCCCTAATTCTCTACAGTGAGAAGCCAAGACATTTGAACTTCGAAGAACAGAGCAATGCATAATTGCATACTACTTAAGTCATCTAAAGATCTACTACTAGTCTACTACTACAACACTACAAGTCTACATTCTACAACAGAAAAGACACTTCATTACTGAGCTCATTTATCTCTGAGCTTCAACAGAAAAAACTGGTCTTAAATGGTGCATTTACACTTTCAAGCACAACTTGAGAGCAAGTCTTATAATACAGCCTTCAGCTGGCTGTATGAATACTTACAGCTCACTTATCAGCCTACTCATATAGTAGTTACAGCCAGCTGAAGGCTGTATGACCTACCCCTCCCTCTCACAAAGTTTCTTGGTTCTTGTGCTTCAGCTGGCTGTAAGCTTACAGCCCACCTCTCTTCTCTCTCCTCCTCTCTCTCCTCCACCTCAGCATACAGCCAGCTTACAGCCTCTTATAATACTTGCTCTGAGGTTTCTAAATAATTGTCTTCCAATCTCACTCCGATGGACTTTGGTTATGACAGGGAGAATGGATTTTATCTGGAAGAGATGGCTGCCAAAGCTCTCATTTTATTAAGCTGTATATGTATTCTGTGTATTGTGTAGAGATGGCAACGGGCATAAACCCGCTGGGTTTTGCTATCCCAAACCCGTGCCCATCAAAGTTGGACGTGCCCGCTAAAAAACCCATGCCCATGACGGGTGCAAATTTTTGCCCAGACCCATGCCCACTGGGTTAACGGGTACCCATGGGTCACCCGTCGGATCAGTAATGCGAGCTGCAACAATGGCTAATGGAGAGGAGGACGAAGTTCACCGGCCATCTTCGTTGGAGCCAGAGGGTAGCGCCATGGCCAAGGGTCTACTGCTGTGATGTGCGTTGGCTGCGGCGTGGGGGCGGTGGGCTGAACTGGAAGGCGAGGTGACGGCGAGGGCGTGCGGGAGGACGAGCGTGCGGCGAGAGTGACGGGAGCAGGAGCGGGAGCTGTGGGACGGGAGGGCGAGCGTGGAGACTGCCGGAGACCGAGCACGGAGCGCCAAATGCGCCGCTGCTGCGGCGGCTGTTGAATTGGGGTGGGGACTGGGGAGGAGTGAGTAGTGACCGTGGCGAGTGCTAGCTAGGGTTAGCCGTATGGGTAATGGGGCATTGCCGCATTGGATTTGGGGGCTTGGGGCTAAATGGCTAATGTGCTATGGGCTGGGCTGGTTTGCCTGGGAGGCTGGGAGTCTGGGTTTATAACTCCTATGGATCGGGTTTATATTACCCATGGGTTTACGGGTTTGGGTACTATAAGAACGTACCCGAACCCGCAGACCCGATGGGTTGGGCTTTTTGCCCATTAAGAGACCCATGGGTTAGGAAATTGACTCAGACCCATACCCTAATAGAGTAAAAACCCACCGGGTATCGGGTTTCGGGTACCCATTGCCATCTCTAGTATTGTGTAAACATTGGGACTTCTAACTGAGACAGAGTAGCTGCGGCCTACGGAGCTTCCTTGTGCTGTTGCCATGAGAGAAAACACAGAGCACAAGAGAGGCTAAAGGCAGAGGGAAGGGAAGAGCACCTTGGGATGACAGTGGATTCGGCTGGGGACGACGGTGCCTCATCGCCTTTGCGCTTCAATTGAAGGATTCAAGCGGATTTGGCTGGGGGCGACGACAAGGTGGTCGATCCAGCTGGGGGCGACGACGGGGAGTTGGATTCGGCTGGGGGAGGGTGGATTTGGAAAGGGGCTCGGCTGCTGCGGTGCCTTGCCGATCGGTGCCTCTGCGCTTCAACATAGCTCACGCCTTTGTGGCTCTGTGAAAGTGTGAAGTACTTGACAGAACTCGTCCTGAAGCCAAAAGCCTAAACAGCCCAACAGAGCTCTCGCCTTCTCCTGCGCAGCTTGCCTTCTCCCACACATTTCACAAGTCGGCCGACTACTCTCTCCCAGTTGGCGACTAGTTGATCCAAGTCGACTCAGTCGATAGCTAGTCGAGTCGCTGCCTCCAGTTGAGTGCCGCTGGCCGACTGGACGACTAGTCATCGTTGACGACTTAATAACACAGTTCGCGAGGAACCAACTGGTTTCTAGTCAAATTCATGCTGAGTTGTGGGAAAATCCTTCCCATTCCAGAACCACCAGGAAGTGGAAAGAAACTGGCATTTTTCAGCAACCAGTGCTTGTTGAGGAAATTCTGCCCAGTGACTGGGCCAGCCCTTGATGAAATGGCCAGTCCTCGATGAAAGTTGGAATTGTTAAGGAGACAGAGTTGTATTAGGATATAGAATACAAACTCTATATCCTAATACAACTCTATCTCCTTAACAGGAATGACCTCTGACCTTTATAACACATATCTTGATCAGATTGATTTCTTATGTGCTAAAATTCTTCGGCCCTTGCATTTGTCATTTCTCGACATTACATGTGCACATAGCAAACTATTTTCCCCCTAAAATGTAGTCCCAAGTACTCCATTGGTTTCACATTGTTTGTCCATGGCATTGGGAGTCCGTTTCAAAATGTTTGTTCATTGCGGGAGTGTAGTTACTGCAATGTTTTCACTCTCTATCCTTAAATGCTTTAGAAGGGATTAAGTGGTTGTAGTATATCATTTAATAGGGGTATGTATGGCCATTTCTTATCAACTTTTCTTAGATTTAGTGCTTTATTGGTCTATGCACGTGGTGGGTTGTGGACAAATATTGTGAAACAGAGGGAGTATCATGGTGTGGTATGGAGCTTTTCATAATACCTAAGTTTCTCACTAAGTTGTTATATATGCTAGGTACTATGGATATCTGATGATGGCATTCCTGATTTAGGAGGCACGTATGAAGGAGATACATGCTTTGCTGATGAAGTGCGAAGCTTTCCTTTATCCTCTTAAAGAATGCATTGTGTTTTGCCCTTTGCACTTTTTTCTCTGCTTGACTAAATATGACCTCATTGTACAGGTCATTCAGCCTGCGCTTACTTATCCTGGCGCGTATAGAAGGGTTGCTGTTGAGCTGAAGGTAAATCTCCAATGCATTTGCTTGGACACCATAGAATGTAATATGTTCATTTCGTATCTACGGGTAATTGATTTCTGTGTACACATATTTCTTCTGCAGGTCCATCATTTGGCGGTTAATTCTCTCCTTAAGAGCAGTCAAGTGGATGAAATGGAAGGAGGATCTATTGGTAGCTTTGAAAATGACATGCCTCCTGGTCCACATGCCACTGAAACAGACTTCGATGATGCTAGCTTATGTGTACCTGCTTTCCAAGTGCTGAAGCAACTCATTCAAAGATGCATTTCAGATGCAGTGTCCTCTGGAAATGTATTTGCTGATGCAATATTGCAACATCTCTACCGTTGGCTTTGCAGGTAATAATTCATATATTTGCACTTAAAACCAGTTAGTAATTGTTTTTTCTAATTTAAATGTACTCTGCACATTCTTTATGCCTTTCAGCCCACATTCGAAACTTCATGACCCTGCACTCCATCGTGTTCTTCATAATGTAAGCTAAATTATTTAACTGCTGTCATTCCTTTTTTTACATTACAGATATTATGTGATTTCTTATTTCTAGAAGCCTTACAAGTTCTTGTCTTTTTGGCCCCTGTTGTTTGCTAGTTCATTTTCAATATGCCAATCTCTCCTTAGAAAATTATAGGGCGTATTTGGGAGGAGCTCAAAGACAAATGACCAGCACGAATTTACCAGAATGCCCATAATTAACTAACCCATGATGCCCTGCATTAACAATGGTGGCTGCTGCCGTAGTTAATGCATTGATAGGCTGGTGCATGCATGCATACTCCCTTAGAGCAAGTTTAATAGTACAGATAGCTGCTACCTCCAATACATTTCCATGTCATCAAAAGATAATGATGCAGTCAACTCATACAATAAGAGCAAGTCCAATAATAGAGCCAAGTGTTTGGCTATAAGTCAAGTTATAAGAGGCAAGTTATACAATAATATGTCTTCTATTTGTCTACAAAAGATTTTTTTATTATTATGTGGTACCATGTCTCACATTCTCTTTCCTACTCCTCCTCACATACATTTATTATCTGGACCCACCACTGCATAGGCTCCCGTGTGCAGCTTGTTGCTTGCATGAGAGCCAAGCTCTCCTCTCTCTCCTCTCTTCTCTCCTCCACATCAGCAAAAATGCTAACTAGCTTGGCTATAAGACCATTGTTGTACTTGCTCTAAGCTGGCTATAAGTTGTCTCCACAAGAGCTCTCAATCATTTAATACATACATGGGTATTGATAATTTAATATATGCATGGGTATAGCAATTAGTTCTATGGGTACATGCATGGATAATGCCTCTTTTCTTGTGCTATAGCCTGACTCTTGCATGGGAGTCGGCTTGGCTCTCTCTCTCCTTTTCTCTCCCCTCCACATAGGACTATGCTGACATGGATTCCCTTATAGCTAGCACAGTCAGCCTTAGAGCAAGTTTAATAAGACTGACTGTGCTAGCTATAAGGGAATCCATGTCAGCATAGTCCTATGTGGAAGGGAGAGAAAAGGAGAGAGAGAGCCAAGCCGACTCCCATGCAAGAGTCAGGCTATAGCACAGGAAAAGAGACATTATCCATGCATGTACCTATACAACTAATTGCTATACCCATGCATGTATTAAATTATCAATACCCATGTATGTATTAAATGATTGAGAGTTCTTGTGGAGACAACTTATAGCCAGCTTATTGTATGAGTTGACTGCATTATTATCTTTTGATGACATGGAAATGTATTGGAGGTAGCAGATATCTGTACTATTAAACTTGCTCTTATGTAATTTGACCATGCACGCATTAATCTCGACAGCATTCATGCAAGCATGCATGCAAAGGTTAAAACAAGTCTCTTCATTGATCTTTTTTTGCATGGTCTCCCGAATGCAATTTCAAATGAAAACTTAGTCTACAATCTAATGCAATTTCAAATGTGGAATTAACCGCTAAAATTGTGCAATGATGCAATTAATAAGAAACTATGGAGTAGTACTGTGAATAGCGAACTATACTCTTGCATTATGATGTAATGAACAAGAAACTATGGAGTAGTTCTTGACTTTGCTCATTTCGTTGGATGGTTTCATGGTAACCAAGAGCACCTTAGGGCACTCCCAATGCAGAAACTATGAAGTAGTTTCTATACTTGCCAATTAATGTAGACACTACCCATAGAAACTATACTTCTAATGGATAGTTTCTACAAATAAAATTTTCATCCAATCATCTATCTTCTCTCTCCTATCATCTACCTATCACAGCTCTTTCTATCTTGGTTCTTGTGTAGACATGGTTTCTATATAAGAAACCATTTCCTTATCTCTGCTCTTTAACTCCAATAACATATCAGCATTTTGCTTACTTGACACCTTATTTAATGCCATAGAAACCATCTATAGTTTCTGCATTGGGAGTGCTCCCAATTGGAGAGTTACTGCCATGAGGGGCATTAGCTGCATGCCTCAACTAATTGCATTGGAAGATGAATCATGCAAAGGGGTATTAGTGGTAAACAGCACACAAAAGATGCATAGGAAAGTGTGTACGCCTTACATTTTTCTACAGCAGCAAAAATTTTGGTGGTGATCGGTTCGGCTGAAAGCCTCATGGCTTATGGCTGAAAATACTGTAGCTGGCTGAAAAAAGCACTGTAGCTGACAGAGGCTTATTTACCATAATTAAATTTAAAAAAATTTAAAAATGGAAAAACATATTAGCCCATCACGTATAATGTAAATAAATACGAGGAAAAAAAGAACCGGTAAAAAACTCAAAATAAAGCCAAAAGTTCAGAAAAAGACGAAATTTATGAATAGTGCAAAAATAAGCTGAAGCCATATTGATCAGGGCCATATGTGCCCTACAATTTTCTACGGAGGGAGTAAATTTATTTTGGCCCTAATGATTGTTAAGGATATAAGGGTATTTATGATATTTTCTAGTTTTTAAGGTTTAGCCTTGTGTTCTTTGTATCTCTTGAGTCTTGTGCTATATATATTTCCCTCTGGGCTTCGCAATACATGACTGATTCATCTATTTATCCAATATATCTAATATGGTATCAAAACCAAAGTTAAAAACCTAGCTTCGAGCGTATTTCACCGCCGCCGCCCTTGGGAGGAGTGTTCTCCATTCCCGGGGGCAGCAAGCCGCCGCTAGCGCGTTCGCTGGCCGTCACCGTCAGATCTCGCCATCTCCAGCTTGTATTCGTCACCATTGGGGTTGGATTCGTTGACCCCGTCGCCGCTGGCGATCATTCCAGTCGGAACCATCGTCGTCGGTCTCATCTTCGCCCGCGCGCTCTCCCGCAACTTCTCTCCTCGCCGCCGCCGTGTTGGATCTGGCGCAGTTCATCACTGCCGGCTCGTGCTCGTCGACTTCATCACCGCGCGTCATCTTCAGGCGGCATAGGAGCTCGCCCGGATCTGGCTCTTCCTAATGCTGACCGCGTCGACCCTAGCTCGATCCTCGCTCGGATCTGGCGTCTTGGGGCTCTCACTAGCCAGGTTATTGGCTGTTGTGCCGCCGCCAAAGCTTTCTCCAGCGCGGATCCTCCCAGATCCTCCATTGCCGGCCTCCCCCGGATTTGCCGGCTCGTCACCACCGGCTCATGCTTCGGCTCCAGCCGTCTTTGTGCTTCAGCTCTCTTAGCCCAATGTTTGGCTCCCTGATCGTTTCCGACCTCCCGGCCGCCGTCACTCGCGGTCCTCTTGGCTCGTCCACTTCACCACGACAGTGCTCCCAACGTCGATCAGCCTGAGCACCAAGATGGCCTCCTGGCTGACATCGAGGTGTTCGGCTCCTCCACGGCGCTCGCCGCCATGCAGATGGACGCCGGGGAGACGTCGCTCTACGTCGTCGTGCAGCTCCGCCTTGGGCTTCTTCCCCGCCGGCGCTTTCTCCGGCTTGTTGACCTTTTCTTCACCGGCCGGCTTCTTCTCCACCTTCTCCCGTTTCTTTGATGCTGGAGAGAGGGAGAGAGTGGAGTGTGTTCGGTCAGGATGCTTGTCACGGCTTATGGAAAGTTGGAGGATTTTAGCAGGGCGGAAAGGGTCCTTTCAAATGTAAATGCTATGGCATATGTCTTGCATTTGAGGTGGGTATTAAGGATATAAGGGTATTTGTGGTATTTCATAGTTTCTAGGGTTTAGGCTTGTGTCCTTTGTATCCCTTGAGTCTTGTACTATATATATTGTCATTTGGGCTATGCAATACATGACCAATTCATCTATTCATCCAATAGAAAAAACAATGCTTGATACCCAGTCGACACTAGTTTCCCTGCCTTTTAACTTTTCTTACCCTCTTGTCTTTTCTATTGGATGGTCGAACTCTGTCAGGTCATGAAGAAGGTCTTTGCTCTAATGTTGGCTGAGTTTCGAAAGCTTGGAGCTAATGTTATCTTTGCAAACTTCTCTAAGATAATCATAGATACCGGAAAAGTGGACTTGCCGTCAGCACGTGCATACTGTGATAGCTTACTGAAAACCTTACAGACAAGGTACTGTTTGACCTCCCGCTGCAAATTTGAATGGGTGATCACTGATCACTTACGTGAAACTAAGAACATCTGTTTTTTAGGGATCTTTTTGAGTGGATAGAGCTGGAACCTTTGCACTATTGGCACTCCTTACTGTTCATGGATCAGGTATGTACATTTCATTGTGTCACCACAAATGAATTTCTTTATTCATTGTTTTTCTTGAAGAACATGCTGTCACCTTTGATGTTTCATGTTTTGTTTTATGGTTCAGTATAACTATGGTGGGATTCAGGCTAAAACACAAAATGTAACATCTACGGATGGTTCAGATGGTGATAGTGATATTGACATTATCTCAAGCTGGAATATAGCAGAATACTTGCCCAAAGCTACACAGGTCAGTCATTTTATCAAATCAAAGTCACCCTAACATCAGTTGCTTCTGTTTGCCGACTGCAACTTTCTCAACTTTGCATGATGTGTTCAGTAACTATCCTTCAATTGAAAGCAGTGTTTGCTCTTAACCTATTTTTTTTAAAAAAATCTAGGATCACTTTGTCTTAATCGTATCGGAGTTCTTGTATGTTCCATGGAAATACATGAAAGAACAAGTTGCGCTTCGAGCAACTATAAGGGATGATACATCATGCACTCCGTCCATAACAATTATGGCTGCTGAGAACCTTGAAGGACAGGTCATAGGATACCTCCGTGATCAGGTAATTTCAATTTAATACTCCCTGTGCTCTCAAAGATATGTTGTTTTAGACATTGACACGGTCTCCACAGTGTAATCTTAATTAGTTACCACTTATCTGTTATATAATAAAAATGATGTTAATAGGAACTACCATATTCGGTCTAAGAGGCTAGAACTTGCCATGTCAGTTTGAGGAAAAGGGAAATCTAGATCGCTTGTTTGTTGGGTTCAGATTATAACTGTGCTGATTGATATTAGAGCTGTTACAATTGTATAAATACAACTATATTTTTAATCATAGGACTAGAGTGGCAAATATAACTCTATGTTCAATATAAACATTAAAACATATATATTGTACTATCTAGCCGCACAATTACATGGGCAATTCGGCTAGTTTCTACAATAATTATTGGTAAAAGGCTGTAAGAAATATTATTTTTATAATGCTGATCTTGATAATTAAACTTATATAGTAGTCTAAGTTTAGAAAAGTTTGATTGCATGTTCTCGAAAATATATCTTAATTGTGTATTAAAGTGTCATGTCCATCTTATGGTTTAGTTTGGTTTTTCTTTATATTCAATCTGTTATGAGCCCCTTTTGAATAATGATGCATTGCCATCCTTTTAATTAAGCAAGAAGAATGAATTATGTCTCTCTCTCTCTAAGCTTATAACCCCAGTCTATGGTATCATCTTTCTCCTAAGCCTTCGGTCATCACCGCCTGGCCCTCCTGTACACGGTGTTTATCCTCGTAGCATTTACAAATGGTGGGAGTATCATCTGCTGGGACTGCCAAACACAATCTTCTCTAATCTGAATTTCGTATTTGAATTTGCAGATCAGCAATTACTTTTCAGACAAGCTTCTCAGAATTGTAAGTGATATACTTCACCATTTCAAAGGAAAAGGCAAGTCTGAATCAGTTGAACCTGCAAATAGAGAACCTGATCCTCACACACATAAAGGAGATGCTGCATTAGAGTTCATTAAACATATCTGTGCTGTTCTTGCTCTTGACCAGAACGTTCAGCATGATATTCTGGTAAATCTCCTATTTGATCCGTAGTCATCTGATAGTCACTGTTTTTACTGTAGCAACTTAAATCAGAAGATTATGTATTGTTTCATTATGAACTTGGTAAATGAGGGTTTGGCGTCCTACCTATGTTATTGCTGTATCACAGTTTAGTTACCAAATGAAATGCAGTCTAACAGCATGGCTGTCCTTCCGCATCTACATGTATAATGACTATTTCAGTTAAACCTCTGGAATCATAACATCGTCCTGTGTTGGCTTTGGCATATTTTATTACAAAACAGTAGTATCTAAGGATACTGTGCCGCATTCTGACATGAAAATCAATTCCTTTTCTTTCAAATGTTATAACCAGAATAACCTTTTCCCTTCACCATTAGGTTAGATTATTACACTTGTAATTGTATTAGTATTCCTCTCACCATCTAAAATATCTGACAGAGAATGAGGAAGAACTTGTTAAAGTTGGTTCGTGTAAAGGAGTTTGCACCAGAAGCACAATTCCATGACCCATGTGCCTCATTCACTCTCCCAAACGTGATTTGCAGGTATTGTACCTCCGAACTAAACTGTACAAAGCATCTGTTTAATCTTTATATCATCAATTGTATAAGATGGAAGGAAAAAACTGCTATGCACTTACTCTTATGGTGTATTTACTGTGCACTTAAACTAAAAAAATCATGAAAAATTCTAAAAAAATTTCTATATATATTTTTAAATTTGCTCTACTTATGTATAAAATTTCAAGTTTAAATTTATTTTATGTTAAAAAGTAACAAAAAAGAGAAAAATCTAACAAATGTTAAAAGTTCAAATTTGTCAAATTTTATCTTTTTTGTACTCTTAACATAAAATGAATTTGAACTTGAAATTTTACACATCGGTAGAGTAAACCATGAAATACATTTTGAAATTTTTTGCAATTTTTTTAGTTTGAGTGCACGGTGGGGTGAGTGCATACCAGTTTTTTTGCCAAGATGGAAATATAACCACTGGTAACCAAATCACATTAGATCAGGTCTTTGTACACCCATTTGTTCTGAAAAACACTATCGATCATCATTTTGTAACTAATGAAACCAATCTATGGATGATTTTGACCTATTCTATCTTTGTACTTGCAATGATGCAAATGAGTTAACAATATTCTTAAAATATGAAAACATTTTTGGAAAAAGGAAGAAAATAAATTAGGACCAAACGGTTTGGGCTGTTCACTGCAAAACCTGGCAGGCTTTTGGCTATATTTGTGGCTAGTCCCTACCTGAGTTCCTTTCCACGGCATATTCTGATTCTTGAAATTCATGAAGTTGGTAAGTTCTAAGCTAGTTAATGGCTCAGACTATACATGTAACCCTTGGCAGCAAGCTGTTTGAAGCTGGTTTTTGGAAATGTGGTGTACAAAATATACAGCTATTTTCATTTCCCCTTGATGTTTGATGTCTTACGAAACAAAACCATGTTGGCAGCTATTGCAATGATTGTCGGGATCTTGATCTCTGCCGTGATTCAACACTCAAAGGTCAGGAGTGGAGGTGCGCGGTACCGCAGTGTGGGCAGCCATACCACCGTGAGCAGATGGAAAATGCACTTCTACAGGTGGTTCGTCAGCGAGAGAGGCTCTACCACTTGCAGGATCTGGTCTGCCTGCGCTGCAGGCTAGTGAAAGCGGCCCATTTATCCGAGCAGTGCTCCTGTGGAGGCTCGTTCCGGTGCAAGGAAGAATCATCATATTTCCTCGGCAAGATGCGGGTTTTCTTAAACGTTGCGGTCAGTCAGAAGTTTCAGCTGCTTCAAGATTGTGTCCAGTGGATTCTAGAAGTCAGGTGATGCCTATCGCTCAGTAAACATCTTAACATGGTATAGTTAAGCTCTTGCTTGTAGCACCAACTTACATAGACTAGAGCTGCAAAGAAAGTACAGAAATGGCTGTATAGCAGTATCCATTCGATTTTCCATATAATAGTGTAACATATACTTAAAAGTTTCAATGTTTCATATTTATGAGTAGAGTGTGCCATGCATGTTTGGTTGGCTTCCACATTAGACAGGTTTGACCTGCATGTATTAGTGTCCAAGGTAAGGTGTACTAAAGATTGTGTATTTGTAAGGGTACTGCTAGTCTGCAACCCTGGTTGTCTAATGAGAACGACATGTCTGTTTCACATATCTAAGTGTGGATAAATGCCGATAAATGTTGGTGTCCAATGTGGACAAGACTGCAGGAACGCTGGCCTGATGCCGTGAACCACCTTGATGCACGTGTCGAGTGCCAGCATTCAGTCGTCATAGTTTTTTTGGTTTTGTTACCATTATTTACACAGGAAAATGCAAACGGCAGGTTGGTAGGGCCTGGGTTTGTTCGAGTCGGCGTGCAATCTTACCTCAGCCGCAACTTGCCCCGAGCCTTATTGTAATTGCTTGGCCTCCTCTGTAAGCCTTTAGGCTCTGCTTGGTTCAGGGTTATGAGATGGTACAGGGATTTAACCTGTCAAATACGAGGATTAACTTAACATGGTTAAAGCCTTTTAACCATGTCCTAATATAGGATTAACCCATCAAATTGGTGGAATAAACAAACTCAACATAGCCTTCTAAATTCTATTTTTCTACTGCTAACCGGTTAACCTACATAATCTAGCTATATAGTAATTTAGTTCAACGAGGTTAATTGCCAAACATAAAACTTGAGTTAAACTAACCTAGCTAAGGTTAGCTAACCCGGTTATATTAATTCCGAACCAAACGGCAGCATTAGATCCTGCCATTATTCTGTCGTTTTACGGAAACATTGTCAAAGTTGTCCTTCCCCGGATTGCGATGATGGTTCTGAGAGGGGAGGCGATATTTCTAACATTATGAAAGGGTAAGGCATTGTCAAAGTTGTCCTTTCCCGGATTGCGATGATGGTTCTGAGAGAGGGGAGACGATATTTCAAACATTTTGAAAGGGTAGGGAACGCTTATGTCATGTTTATATGTTGTATTATTGTAATGGCAATGATTGAGTGTTGGCTGGTGCATTACAAATTCAGAGCATCTGTTGGCCTGCAAGTGGCAGGTAAGAAAATATGTGCTTGATGAGGCTCCGCTCAACTGCGAGAGGGGTGGTTGTCTGGACATGTGTCAAGTTGACTTTACATTCGACTTAGCGTGACTTTTGACCTGTTCATGATTGAATGGTTTATTACTGTTGCATGTGGACGCAAACGGCTCAAAAATGGTTTTCATTTTACATGGTTCGCGTTCGGACTTCATCACAAGTTGAGAGAAGCTATGAGTTGTCGAGTTCAGCCTATGGGAGGTTCAGCAAACAGTTGACCGGAAGAAGAAGAAGAAATGGAAGTAGAACCATGACGGGCTTCAATTCTTCTAGTTATAGCATGCATGGAAATGAAATTCAGACTGAATACACGAATATATACTTGAAAGATGTCAAGCCATCATTATTTATAGTTAACCACTGAGCACCATATACATTGCTAATTAACTTGGAGAGAATATGAGTAGCAGACATACACAAACCAACGGACCAGCGATGAGAAAAAGAAGGAAACCAACGTTGACATCATCATCCTAAGCTAGCAAAGCAAGCAGGTGAACAAACTTCTGCGTGCGCCCAGAATTAATCTTCGTCCCAAGAAAAATATAAGATTACAACACGAAACTGATTAAAGATACTGTTCGACCATGATCATCGACGATCAGATTTAGACCGTCGGCGCGGCACGAAGACGACGGACACGATCATATGTATGATCACGACCGACCGGCGACGAGGAACCTTGCCGGGCTCATCATCTGGTACCCCTGGTGCTGGTGTTGATGGTGGGGGTGGCCCCTGCCGGCGAAGCGGCCACAGCCGGGCGACGCGGTGGGATCCCCCTGCTCTATCTCCCACATGACCTCCATGAAGTCGTCGACGGCGCAGGGCAGCTCGAGCGGGCCGTGGCAGCCGGCGAAGCCGTACTCCGTCTCGGCCTCGTCCAGTAGCGCCCGGAACAGCGGGTGGTTGGCGCACGGGGCGCGCACCACGAACCGCTCCTTCTCCGGCCCCACCAGCACCGCGAAGCACCCCGCCGGCACGCCCCAGGACGCCCTGTCCGTCCTGTCGCCGCCGACCCGCGGCAACTGCGGTGTGGCAGCGCCGCCCCCAGAGACCGGACGCCTCCGTTGGCCCAGCGACCGGCACTTCTGGATCGTCTTCGCCAGGATGTTCTTCTTCTCACCTCCTTCCTTCATTGCTATTGCAAACTATGAACTAACACTGCTACGTGCGGGCAACGGTGCAAGAAACACGTACTAGAAGTAGCAGGCGTCTATGTAGCTATAGCTAGCCGCGGTCGTAGGCTCGGTGCAGGCGAGACATGTCCTTGGTGGCTTTTGGCACGAGGAAGCGGAGGCTACTGCCGGTGTTGTTCTCGGTGGAGTTCATGGCTCTTGGTGGACGGCAAGAGGCGACGTCGGATGCATCAGCGGCGAGCCGAGAAGAAGCTTGAAGCTGATTGATTGGCCGGGAGGCTGGAACGGTGGAATTGAAGGGTTCAAATTGAAGGACAAAGCGAGCGCCTCCGCTGGTTTCCCGTGGAGAAGAAAGGTTCAAAGAGCAAGCTCGTAGCTAGGCATGTGCATGCATGCACAACGGAGAAGCCTCAGTTAGGATGTGTCGAGCTAGTGAGACGTGGTGAGAGCTAGCTTGGGCGAATAAATATACGCGGCGATGGGAGGGAGACACGGCTGCCTACGGGAGCTCGCTTTTCCATGACACGAACGAGCGAAACGATAAGCACGCACGCAACTAGGCGCGAGTAAAGCAACGTATGGGGTGGGTGTGTACATGCATCTGTGTTTTGTAGTATAGACGGGAGTGCTATGCGCGCGTGCTGGCAGTCGGCTTCTGGAGAGGATCATGCGGCCGGGGCCGTGTTGGGGGCGTCGCCAACTCGATCGGTCGCAGAAAAAGGACGGCGACATGCCATCGATCTGTTTGGGAGTTAAAACTACTTCTAATTATTAGTATTCTATTTCAATCAAAAGCTCTAGCCAAAAATCATTAATTTTAGCGGATTAAAACACTCCTAATGAAGTAACGAGTCGTTTATGTGATGTTAGTTGCAAGTAAACGGGGCGGCATTTAAACAATACAATGATGATAGGGTTGGTCAACTGTTTTGTATCGTTTGACTGCCATTTGGGATTATGTCTTCTCTTTGATAATGGAAAATTATGTGAATGATTCTGCTCTGGCGATATTCTGGCCCCGCCCCCTCTCCATCACTTATTTCACCCACAATTTTGTTACTATTTTGTAAAATTTAGTGGTCTTAGAGCAACTTCAAGAGAAGAGCTAAATCATTTTCTAAAGGTAAATTTGGCTATTATTGGAGAAAAAACGTCTCCAATAGACTCTGTAAATGACTCTCCAAATTTAGTAGCTCTCCATCCCTCCTCCTTCGCTCTCTATTTTTGGATAGCCTACCTCACTCACCATCCAGCCTCTTGGCGCGGTCGGCGTTTCCTTCCCGCACGCTGCGCCCCATTCCCGCGCGTACGCGACCCACCGCGCGCCCTCTAGTTTAGATAGCCTGTTGGAGTAGTCTTGTTTTTTTGGGTGAGATTCATTTTAGAGAATAGCTAAATCACTAAATTTAGATACTTCTTTTGGCTAATCTCTTTGAGTTGCTCTTACAGCATTAGTACTCCCTCTATTTCTTTTTAGAAGACGTATTTTGGTCATGTGCAAAGACTAAGAAAGTTGTGAAATCAAGGAAATAATAAGAGAAATGACTATAAGGCCAGTCTCAATAGAGGTTTCATGTCCCAGTTTCTAACACACCCATATTTTGGAAACAGTGCAGAAGAGTTTCATCCCCATGAAACTCTCTCTACTCCCATGAAACTTTTATCATCTCTCTCTTCATCAATACAATGCCATGTCAGCGTATTTAATGCCCATGAAACTCCATGAAACCCCCACTGAGACTGGCCTAATATCCCTTGTGTTAATGTCCTGGGAACTAGAGAATAGCGTGGGTGGGTGTTTACTCATAATTATTGAATAGAGAGGAAAGATAAAAGGCAAAAGAGAGAAAGTTGCATTAAACTTGCATGCACACTTTATATTTTGAAATAAAACTGGAAAAACTATATGCCTTATATTTTGAAACAGAGGGACACTACTACAGAAAGCCTAATATTAGACGTCAAATCACAGACAGTTTTGTGAAACCGTCTGTGATGTACACTATTACAGACGATTTTAATTTGGAGGCCGTCTGTGGTATTTGTGGCGGGAAAAAGGAGTATCACAGACGGTTCTTACCGTTGAACCGTCTGTGATACTAGAATATCACAGACGATTTTATAATAAAAACCGTCTGTGATATTCCAGATTATCACAGACGGTTTGTATTATAAAACCGTCTGTGATACTGGAATATCACAGACGATTTTATAATAAAAACCGTCTGTGATATTCATTCATCACAAGTTTTTGGTTTTTATTTTTGCCCTTTTTCTTGGTCTTCCTTTCGGAATTTGGATTTTTCTTCAACTGAAAAGTTGTAGATCTCGTCGAAAACTTTCAAATGAGTATATATAAGTTATATAAAACTTTGCTATTTTATCTTTTTAGACTAGTTGCTTATATTGCATCGGTATATAAAATTTTGTGCTCTAATTCACAGACGGTTCTATATATAGAACCATCTGTGATAATCTGACCGCTGGGCCCGTCGATCCTCCTCAACCCAATCCTAGCCAATAGAAATCCACCAATCCTCACCCCACGGATTGTAGCTCCGCCTCTCCGTTCCCGCGCCAAAAATTTCGAACTCCCGCCTCTCCCTCCCCTATAAATATAACCAAAACCCAGCCTGTCTCCTCTTCCTTGCTGTCCTCCTCCTTGCTATTCTCCTCCTCCTTGCAGACGACGCACAAGTCTACGGGAAGCAAGACACCGCAGAAGCAACTAGCTCGTGCCAACCGTGCAGGGGCGAGAAGGCATCCAGCTCATGCGTTGCATCAGGGGCGAGAAGGCATAGAGGATCTTTGCTTTTTCTCTGTTCTTGTTGTGTGACCTGCTTGTTCTTTTGGGATATTGTAATCTTTTTCTCTGTTCTTGTTGTGTAACCTGCTCGTTGTTTTGGGATATTGTAATGGTAGGCTCTAATCTTAATAAAAATGGATGTTTTATGTTTGTGAAATGAATTGAGATATGAATTGGATGTTATACATGTACATCTGCTTGTTTCAGAGGGCATGACTAGCATTTCCTGAGGCTAGCTAATAAACAGAAATAGGTTTAGGAGATATCATAGACGATTTTTAGTTAAAAACCGTATGTGATTTATAAATATCACAAACGGTTTTTAGTTAAGAACCGTCTGCGATATTAAATATCACAGACGGTTCTTAACTCAAAACCGTCTGTGATTATAACTATCACAGACGGTTTTTAGTTAAAAACTGTCTGTGATATTTGCACCACAGACGGTTCGAAAACCGTCTGTGTTGACCTCGTATTATCACTGACCCATAAATTCAGACGGTTCACAAAACCGTCTGTGATGACGTTTTTGAACCGTCTGTGATGACCTTTTCTGTAGTAGTGGGAAGAAATATATCCTCGTTTATAACTTGCATGTTTCTAACATAATGAAAAGATAAGATGGCATAGTAATCCTATATGCATAAAAACATGTTGCTGCCAGGCAAAAATCGGTAAACTCACATTCCAACATGGAAATTTCTCCACCTCAACTTGGAAAAAATATACAACTTTCAACTTGAAAATTAGAACTTCCTGCCCAGAATTATAACCTTTAGTTCAAGATTTTCCAACTTTCTACTCGAGGTTTCACCACGGGATTTCAAAATCTTCCAATCCATGAGAACGACTGGTCGATGTGTAAAATCCTAAATTTTGGACGTTTTTAAATGCTTGAAAATATATAAAAATTTAAAACCTTTTGATGTATTTTGATGATATTTGAGTTTCTTGGATTTTATTTGAAACTTTCTCAAGTTTTGAATTTCAAGGAAATAGTTAGCAAAATGCAAACTTAAATTAAATCGATGAATTATAAAGACATTTTACATTAAAAATGAAATTTGAAGTTCAAACTGCTGAACAAAAAATTGAATCGAATTTGAAAAGAAAAGAAAAGAGAAAAACTAATAAAAGAAAATTGTTAAATTGAAATCGGGCCAGCCTACTTCCTCTTTTCTTTCCCCGGCCTAACCCATGCTACAGCCCGTCTGCCCGCTCTCCTCCTCCTCCCTCCTGTAGCCCATACACCGCTAGCACCGGCCGCCTCCGTCCTCGCCACTATGGCCATCCCGCCGCTTGCGTTACTTCCGTCCTCGCCCCGGCCTGAGTGCACGTCGCTCACCCACGTCCCATGCACCACTGCGCACATTGCCATTGCTACGTCTGCACGCCCAAGCCTCTGTAGCCATGCTGCAGCCCACATCTGCGTCGTCCTTGCCTTGACCCCATGTGACCCGTTTGCCCCGCCTTCGCTCCCGTGTGTTGTGCGGGCAACACTCCTCCATGTCGCTAGCACCACCCCATCAAGCACACGATGCGCCCATGCCCAACACTGCTGAGCACGCCGAGCTCACTGCGCCACCCCGGGTCTCTGTCACCAGCCCACCTTGGCTCCTTCTTGCCTCCATAGACTGCTTTGGTAAGCTCCTTACTCCTCTTTGATGCCCATGCGTGCACTACTGCTCCCCCTATTCCTCTCCAACGCCGCTTGAAGGACCAGGTGGTGTCAGTGATAAGTATTTGATATTGATCGTGTATTGATTTCATTGCTTGAGTTTGAACTTTTGATTTTGTGAATTGAGTTGGTACCGCTTTGGAAAATTGGTCAGACCGGCCGGGCCAGGCAGTCTGATCGCTGGGACCAAGTGGTCTGATCGATGGGACCGAGCGGTTTGACCGATGTGTATGCCATAGTCTGTTATGTTGGTTCTGTGTTGGGTGTTAGTCATGGCGCGAGTCCGTGCATGTGTGAGTCATGGTGTGTCCATGCATTGGTTTATTGATGGAGAGTCAAGTGCATGGCAGTAGTTCAATTGCTCAAGGTCAGCGGTCTAACCGCTGGACCAAGCAGTTAGACCAGCTTGACAGGGATCTTCGGCCATGTTTTGAGATTTTGGATATTTGAGTCGCAAGATGAATTTGGTTTGACCTGGGTCATTGGTTATGTGCACATGAGTTTATTGTTTGGTCCTAGGTTTAGAATCAGTAATTTGGTAGCATACATTTTGCATGGTGAATTGTATGAATTAATTGTGTCAATTGATGACTTTGTGTACTGTGCGGTGCTACATGACGATTTGCTTATTGTTGTTGATTGTAGGACTCCGGAGCTACATCATGGTGAGGTAGATTGGACCGAGACAATATTAGGAGAGTTTAGGTCTAAAGTGGTCAAGGGGAACTACGCTTAGGAAGAGCCGGGGTCCAGATGATTAAGAAGCTACCGAAAATGACCGAGGCTTACGGGAGTGGGAGCTACTGATGGTGGACATGATGGGCAACAGCAAGGTGGACCGGGACTAGGCTCAGGAAGGAGCTGAGGTCTTGGGCGATCAAGGAAGCTGGGTGCCATCATGCCCGAGGAAAAGCATGTGGTGCACTAAGTGACTTGGGTCATTTGCAAGCGAGGATGGTTTGGTGGGATCTGGATGCGTGAGAGGGTTGGCGGCAAGTCATTGGGTCTACATGTGAGATGGAGAAGCATGGGCGATGCTTCGTGGCAAAGGAAGCGGGGAAACTTTGTGGAATGCGATAGTGGGGCATTTTGATAAATTACTCAATACCAGAAAAGTGACGATGTGCAAAACCGTGGCATGGCATAAGAGATTTAGGTCTTGGTTGTGCTGAAAATATAAAGTGGATCAAGTGTTGATTCACTAATGGGTTAATAGGTGTGTGCGCTTTGAAAAGTGTGCTTGTGTAAGTGTAAAACCCCAAATTATGTTTGGTTAACAGGTTAGCTCGTGTTAGTGAATGAAACCCAACTAGAGGGGCTGGTTAGGGTTTCTCATATGCCTCCACTATGAAAGGGTGGAGTGGGTGGTTTAGGGAGAAGCCATCTATGCCAATAGAGAGAGAAGTTAGGATTCTTGGATAGAACTTTGTGGGAGATGTGAGAGGCTCTTGTGGCTGATCTTTTTGTCATCCTTAGACTTTGTGTGTGGCTAGAGAGTGGTTGTAAATATTCATCTCCAAGTATCAATAGAACTTAAAATTCGTCCAAGTATTCCCCTCTTGTGCTCAAGTGATGAAATCTTGATTTGGCTTGGTTTTTATATTTTGTCTTCTCCCCTTGATCTTGCTGTATGCTAAGAATGTGTAAGTGATGAAAATATGTCATGGAGATCAGATCTCATCCATCTAGATACTTGTATTTGTAAGTTCTTTTGTTTGCCCAGTTTTGGCTCAAGAAGGGGTGTTGGAGTTTTGGTGTTGTGGGCATTTTAGCTTGAGTTCATATTATGATCTTGCTTGAACCCATCTAAGGTCATCTAGATCATCAAGAACTCACGAGCAAGAGCAATTCGAGATTTTCCTCTTTTGACCGGTTTTGGTGGACCTTTCCTTCAAACGGAAAAAGGACAGATCTTTGGCAATGATTTTCTTGATCATTGATTGAAATGTATTCTTGACATCCTAAAGGAGGTGCATGCAAAGTTTCAAGTCATTTGGATCAACTGATCAAAAGTTATATGTGTTTTTGGATTTGAAATAGCATTGAAAGTACTGTTCATTCCTGAAATCACTATAGCAGCGGTCTAACCAGCACTGTAGCAATGTTCTGACCAAGGTTACTATAGCATCCCCCCTGATTTTAGTGTTCATAGCGGTCTGACCGCCATTGAAATAGAGGTCTGACCAGCTTGATGGTCAGACTACCCCCTTCATGGAGGTCAGACTGCCATGTATGTAGAGGTAATACCGCCGAGGGTTGTCAAAGCACATTTTGCTCTATTTTGATTAGGCCTTTCCTGGTAATTATTTATCTCTAATCTTCATAGCTTCAATAGCTACTAGAGTAAAGATATTTGCTTCCGCTCAAAGGAAAAGATTTTGAAAAGACTCGAATTGAATTTGGGCTCTATTCACCCCTCTCTAGTCGCCATACTCGATCCTACAAGTGGTATCAGAGCGAGGTTTGCTCTTTGGTTGATTTTAACCGATCAAGATCATGGCGTCTAGTTTTGGGTCTTGCAAGTTTTTTGTTCCATCTTATGATCCTTTGGGTGATGATCTTGATGAGGCTGGTGATCTTGAATTCATTAACCAAATTGTGAGAAAATGCAAAAGGGCAGATTATGACACTTGCAAGTTATGTGTTGGTTTTGGCCACTTCTCTTAGCGTTGTGATAGGGATGATGAGCTGTTGGAGTGCAAAGAGAAGGAAGCTGATAGCTTATGCAGAGCCACCGTGGAAGATGATCATGAGAAGTTCTCCAAGGTTTATCATCGACTCAAGCTAAGATTGGTGGACAAGGAGAAACTCATCTTAAATTTGCTTGATCTTAAATTAGAGATGAGGAACCTAGTGAATGAAAAGATTGATATGCTTGATGAAATTGCTAGGTTGAAATCTCCTTTGCTATGTGAGTCTTATGAGTGATTAATTGTGGATAATGATAATTTAAAAACTTCTCTTGTATGCTTGAAATCTGAAATTGAATTCCTTATATCAAATGTTTCTATGCCATGTGATTCTTATGTTGTATTACATCATGAGCTTGATTGTGTTACATTGGAGATATGCAATCTTAAGTCTATGACTAGGAATGAACATGATTCTTGTAGTATCATGCTTGCTGAAATTAAAAGTTAAAATTGACTTATTCCATATGTGTAGACAACTTAAATTTGCTAGAGCTGCAAACAGAAAATTTAATTGTGCTTTTCCAATTGTCTTGAGCAATTAGATAATGCTAGGGCTAAAATTGATGAGTTTACGTCTCGTCTTTCTAGCATGTGCTTAGAAACTAAAAAATTGCTTGATGATTATTTACTCTTTTGCAAGAATTGTGTTAGGTTATTAAATGATGTTGATGTTTTTCATTCCATGCATATTATCAATGCATATTCAATCTCTTGCATATCTTGCACTACCTTAAAGAATGAGCTTGATTCTTTAAAAAGACTACGTGATGATATGAGCACCAAGTCTTGTGGCTCTTGTGTTGTTTTCCAATCTGATACTGATATTTTATATGTTGATCTTGCTTCTTTGCAATTGGATTTAGATTTTTCTCATGCTTCTCTAGAGTCACTTGATGTTAGCACTTGTGCCATTACTTTGGATAGCTCTTTCTTGACTAATGATGCTTCTTATGACTCTTCCGGTGTTATCCAAGGGACTTCTAAAGACAAGGGTGTTTCTTCCTCACATTATGCTACATCTCTCAAAGAGAAGTATCATTGTACATTTTGTAAGAAAGATAAACATATTGTTGAGTTTTGTTTTCGTCGTGTCAAGCACGAGCGTTGAGTTTGTCATCGAGCTTTCAGGAACACACATCACCGATCTTATGGCATGTGTGGACCTAACACCGATATAGGGTCTTCATGCTTATCTTAAGGGACTTATCTTTTAAGCAAGAATGGTGCTTTATCCTTCCGGACCTTGTCTCTTAGTAGACCATTGTACCATTACTTATTTTGTGGGAAGGATTAACACGATGTAGACTTCTGCTTTCGGCGTGCCAAACACATGCGTTGAACCCATGCTTCTAAGTCTCCAATGTACATAGCCTTTATCATGGCATGAACACTCATGAGCCTAGTATAAAGGCTTGCTTTATTAATATCTTCTTTGATTCCTTTTCTAGTGGTGCTGGATGGTGTCGTGGACCTGCTTCTTATGATTTTAGTTTTGGTCCATGTGCTGTTCTGAGGAAAGATTTTCACCACTTCTCAAGTGGTGGACCTTGTGTCCCCATCGAAGTGCGCACCCACAGTAAGGAGAAGTTGTGAGTTGTTTTGGTACTTCTGTTGGTTCTCATCTTAGTGCTTTCATGTAAAGCATTCCCTGCTTTTCAGAGATGACACTCATTCTTCTCATCGAGTTGTCCACTTACAGCATACCTCAAAGATTGGATTTTCTTTCATGAACCATCCATTGCATCATGCTAACTCGCATGTTTCTAGTGTTGGTGTTCTTAGTTTTGGATTCCCAAGTACTTGCTCAGTATATGATTGATTGGGTTCTAATCGTTTGCTTCATCACATGATTGAAATACTTAATGGTTCTCCACTCTCTTTGATGGCCTCTAAGAGGCATGCGCTTTCACGTTTAGCGTTTTCACCTACTTGTGAGTTATTTTATACCTTCGTGTCCTTATATTCATATTTGATCATAATTAGCATATTGTGCTTGTCCATGTGCTCACTTATACCATATTGACATGTATTAGTCATGTTACATTATTGTTATACCTTTATGTGTAGTTTGCTTCTAGTACTTTAAATAATTCAATTTGAGCTTCTTGATTCCATTTAGTCTTCTTGACATGGCTTAGCTCATACTTGAATACCTTTTGTTGAACTTGTCAATTTTGAAGCCTTACTTAACTTGAAATCAAATTGAATGCTTTAAATTATGCTATCATGCCTAGATTGGTTATATATGCCTTATCATGATCTAGATAGCTTTGTATGCATTTTGTGGTTTCAAGTGATATCTTTTATCCTTAACCTCACTTTGGATAAATTTCAAAACACTTTTAGGTTGTGTATTTTTATTCATGCATACATGCTCTTTCTTACTCCCTTCTTGTTTACAAGTGTTTTTATGCATCATTTGAGGGGGAGCAGTAGTGAGCTTGCATGGCATGACTATTTTGCCAAAAGGGGGAGAATGATGAAGGCAAAATTTAGTATTGTCTAAATAGGGTGAATTTAATGAGCATGAACTTAAAAATGGGAAAATGCTTAAAAAGATGAAAAATGGGGAGAATGAGATTTGTGAGGTTGCATTAGAGCAAATTAAGATTTTATGTGAGAAAAATGCATTTTTGGGTCATATTTGATCTTTTGTTGTCAAGTGGTATTGCATTTATTCTTACTCTTTTTGTGCTTTATCTTGCTATGACAATGGTCATGATGAACAATTGTTCTTTTACTTAGACCATGAGTAAGATTGTGCTATTTGAGATATTTTAGGTGTGGATGGAGCTTTTGTTGAAAACCTGCTATTTCTGGTCTTAACACCATTCTACATCTCGCCACTATGGTCATGTTCTTACTTTCTCTTAAATCTGGACCACTAGTAGCTGTTGCATTATGTATGCTTTAAATTTCTAAAAACGCAAACTCAAATCGTTGCCTTTGGGGTGTTTGTCAAATTACTCATCAAGGTGGAGATTGAAAAACAATGTGGTGTTAACCCAATGTCAGTGATGAGTATTTGACATTGATCGTGTATTGATTTCATTGCTTGAGTTTGAACTTTTGATTTTGTGAATTGAGTTGGTGTTGTGTTGGAAAACTGGTCAGACTGGCCAGCCTAGGTAGTCTAACCACTGAGACAAGGCGGTCTGACCGCTAGGACTGAGTGGTTTGACCGACAGCTATTTGGGCAGTCTGACCGGTGTGTGTGCCATGGTCATACCGGCCTAGTGAAGTCTGTTCTGTTGGTTCTATGTGTTGGGTGTTAGTCACGGCACGAGTCCGTGCATGTGTAAGTCATGGCATGTATCCATGCATTGGTTTACCGATTGAGAGTCAAGTGCATGGTATCGGTTCAATCGTTTGGGGTCAGTGGTCTAAACGCTGAGACCAAGTGGTCAGACCGACTTGATAGGGATCTTTGGCTAGGTTTTGAGCTTTGCGATTTTTGAGTCATAAGATGAATTTGGTTTGACCTAGGTCGTTGCTTGTGTGTACATGGGTTTATTGTTTAGTCCTAGATTTAGGATCGTTGATTTGGTTGCATACATTTTGTACGGTGCATCATACGGATTAATTGTGACAATTGATGACTTTATATATTTTGCGGTGTTACGTGGCAGTTTGATTATTGTTGCTAGTTGAAGGACTCCGGAGCTACGTCATGGTGAGGCTGACAGGACCGGGACTAAGCTATGAGAGCTTAGGTCTAAAGCAGTCAAGGGATAGGGACTACGCTCAGGAGGAGCCAAGGTCCAAACGATCAAGGAGCCACTGAAGATGACCGATGCTTGTGGGGTGCTTACAAGCCGGGACAACGAGGAACTGGAGTGGGAGCTACTGGTGGTGCACATGACGGGCAATGACAAGGTGCTCCTATGCGGTTAAGAAAGTTGGGTGTTGTCATACGCGAGGAGATGCATGTGGTGCGCTAAGTGACTTGGGTCGTTTGCATGCGAGGATGGTTTAGTGGGATCCGAACACGTGAGAGGCTTGGTGGCAAGTCATTGGGGCTGCATGGCAAATGGAGAAGTATGGGCGATGCTTCGTGGCAAAGGAAGCGGGAAATTTCGTAGAAGGTGATAGCGGGGTATTTTGGTAGATTCCTCAATACCATATAAGTAGCGATGTGCAAAACCGTGGCGTGGCCTAAGTAGTTTAGTTCTTGGTTGTGATGAAAATGTAAAGTGGATCAAGTGTTGATTTATTAATGGGTTAATAGGTGTGTGCACTTTGAGAAGCGTGCTTGTAAGTGGATGAAGCCCAACTAGATGGGATGGTTAGGGTTTCTCATATGCCTTTACTATAAAAAGGTGGAGTGGGTGGTTTAGGGAGAAGCAATCTATGCTAAGTAGAGAGAGGGGTTAGTATCTTGTATAGAACTTTATGGGAGATGTGAGAGGCTCTTGTGGCTATCTTGGAGAGAACTTTATGGGAGATGTGAGAGGCTCTTGTAACTGAGCTTTTTGTCATCCTTAGGCTTTGTGTGTGGCTGTAAACATTCATCTTCAAGTATCAATAGATGTCAAAATTTGTCAAAGTATTTCCCTCTTGTGCTCAAGTGATGAAATCTTGATTTGGCTTATTTTTTTTTTGTGTTTTCTCTTCTCCCCTTGATCTTGCTGTGTGCTAAGAATATGTAAGTGATAAAGATGTATCTTGGAGACCAGATCTTATCCATCTAGAGACTTGTATTTGCCCGATTTTGGCTCGAGAACAAGTGATTTTGGAGTTTTGGTGTTGTGGGTATTTTGGCATGAATTTGTACTATGATCTACTTTGCTATGATATGTGAGAACCCATCTAAAATCATCTAGATCATTAAGAACTCACGAGTAAGAGCAGATTGAGATTTCTCTCTTATGACCGATTTTGGTACACCCTACATTCGAATGAAAAAAGTTCAAAAGTTTGGCAACAATTTTCTTGATTGTTTATTGGATAGGTTTCTGATATCCTAAAAAAGGTGCATGTAAAGTTTCAAGTCATTTGGACCAACCAATCAAAAGTTACATGTATTTTTGGATTTGAAATAGCGGTGAAATTACTGTTCATTTCTGAAATCACTTTAGCAGCGGTCTAACCGGGGTTACTATAGCATCCCTTGATTTTACTGTGCATAGCAGTCTGACCGCCATTAAAACAGTGGTCTGACCAGCTTGGAGGTCAGACCGCTGGGTTTGTCATAGCATATTTTACTCCATTTTTATCAGATCTTTCCTTGTGATTATTTGTCTCTGGTCTTCATAGGTTCAATAGCTACTGGAGTGAAAAGATTTGCTTTCGCTTAAAGAAAAAGGTTTTGAAAAACCTCGAATTGAATTTAAACTCCTATTCATCCTGCTCTAGTTTCCATACTTTCCTACACCGCCCTTATCTTCCTCTAACTCAGGCTGCCTTGCGCCACAGTGGACGCGCCTCAGTGCATCCCTACCGTCACAGCTAGGGAAAAAATTCTATGCGGCGGTGCCGCACTACGTAGCTCGTGCGACACCGCCTGTGAGGCGTGCTGTGGCTGCTACGACTCGTTGGGATCGTGCCTCGTTGGGATGGCTGCTGCGGCTCGTTGGAATCGGACACGCGGCGGCAGCACAGGCGGTGTCGCACGAGCGGCAGCACAGGCGGTGTCGCACGAGCGGCACCGCCGCATAGAATTTTTTTCCCACAGCTAGCACCCACGAGGTCAACTCCCCTAATTCGTTCCATTTTTGTTCTCGCCGGTTGCCATCCTCGCCTCCTCCATCGGAGCCGAGCTCCACCAGACCCATTTCATGGCTTCCTCCGCTGCTCCTCTCCGTCGTCCCCTGTTCGGTATTAAAACAGAGAGGATGCTCTGTCGTCTCTTTGTGTATGTGATAAGTATGATAAGTAGGCCCACGTGGTTTAAGTGGCAACAACTTTTTTATGATTAATATGTAAGTTTTTCGTTGACATGTGGAGCTCTGGAGGTTAGAATATTTGTTTAGACTTGATTAAATCTTTGAGCCCATGACGATCGGGACCCACAACTGAAACCTCCTATACATACTTGGCCATGACCCATAGCCACTGCGTGTAGGACCAAGTGATTAATTAGTTATTAAGCGCATGATTAATTAGTGGTAAATCATGTAAGTAATTAGTGCTTAATTCATGGTTAGCCTTCGTATGCCATGTGGGCCCTTGTCATTAGTATTTATTCTTTAAACTACATTTTTGTTGAACTACATGCCTGATAGCAGGACCCCCTGAGCTAGATTTTGATTTAACTTGTGTGTCGCAAGCCGTACTATGTAGGCTAAGGTATGAGTTTGTATATTACTAGCCTCATAGGCGCGGCGACACGCTGCGCCAGCCACCGTGTGTACCGAAGTAAAAGAGGCGATAATTCGTGAGGAGTTTTTTTAAAAAAATCGAGGGCACGTACGTATTTTCGAGAGAGCTAAAGGGGTTTTTCGGAAAAAATCGAGGACTTGTAAGGACCTGTACGTAAGTAAATAAGGGCCTATACGTAATTTCGGGAACCTGCGGGGCGCTATCCAAAATTGTTTTTAAAAAAAACTTGCAGGGACCTTTTCGCGAGAAAAAAAGGACCTTTACGTAATTTCCGGAAAACTGGAGGAAACTGCCTCCTCCGGCCGTACAGGAATTGCCCCGCCACGCGCCGGCCGGACACGCGGGCGGGGCGACGTGGCCGAGCGGGGGGTCGCGAATCCCCCCGGGAATATGGCTGTTATTATTTGCGTATCAAGTAGGCCCTTCCATCATTAGTTTTTATTGAAATTAATTACTAGCTAATAAGTCACTAATTGGTGGCCGAAGACCATAATGGTTTCTACAATGTAGTTTCGTGTAATGAGCAAATGACATGTAGGACCCACGTAGATTAGATAAATCTTAGAACATATGATTAATTAGGGTTAAGTCTATTAAGATAGAGGATGGTTAGTTGTAAGCGGCATGTAGGTCCAGCTAATTGATAGGGCCTGTTCTTTGTGGCTTCTAAAAGTGGGTTTTGACTTTTGCTACAATACCTAACTTTCAAATAGAGTATTTTCTCAAGACAGAGTCTATAAGTTAATTGCAGTATACGTTAAAAGCCCAATATTTGTATCAACCAAAATCGCAAGCAAGTATCTCTCCGTAATCTCTGTTGCGAACAGTCCAAAATTCAAAAATTTCATCAAAAAGTCATAACCCACAGCCATAAACCAAAAAAGAACAGGCTAATGACACGTAGAAATATAACTAGGAATGGTGTTGTTGACATTTGGACCTTGCCTTGCATAATGATTAGTTTAATTAAATATTCTTAGCTGTTGTATTGAGAGGTTGGCCTGTAGCTAAATTGGTTGTTGTTACAAAAAAATAATACTGATAATAGCAATAGTAGTAGTAATAGTGAATGATGTACACTTTTAGGCCGTTAGTGTAAGAACTTCTATATTTTCAAAATTAACTTCCAAACTACAAAAGCTCTGTGAAATTATAAGCAATAATTCCCAAGCTCTTCCCTCCTATATAATCCTGCTTTTTTTTGCCTTCGTATCTTTAAATTCATTGCTATCTTACCTCGTCTCAAATATTCAGTTTTTTCAAAACTGTTTTTGAAAAGAAAAAATCTTAACTTCGAGGATATTTTTGAAACTTATTTCTATAAGTTTCATCTTTAAAAATTATTGGCAAAACCATCTTTTCTGCGGAGTTTTTCCCCAAATTCTCATCTGTCATTTATCCTCGATTAATTTAAAAACATATGAACGATAATTTCGAACTAAGTTCTCAAAGTGTATCATTGACATTTATTTCTTGGATTATTTTGAAAATTAATTTCTTCTTAGGCCCTCGGAAGTCTGACCTTCAAACTATGTTGATAAAGTTCAGTTTCAAACTGCATTTCAAGAATCTGGTTCTCCGAGGTGCTCTTCTAAAATGATTTTAAAAATTAATATTTCTCTAATAAACTCCTTTGCAAACTTGTTTCGAAGTGCATTTTGTAGCTTACCTTCAAGCATATTTGCAAAATGCACTTCTACAAATTTATTTAAAAAAACCACTTTCCATTTTCCATTATGAACTTTGAACCCTACTTTCAAAGGTTATTTTCGACCTTATCTTTGAACTTTTGGACCACAAAACAACATACAATATTTATTATTGTCGAAGGCTTTTTTGAAGAACCTCCCCTTGGAACTTGTTTATAAAAACTTCACCTCAAAACATATCTTCAAATTATATCATAACCAAGACCTTCCAAGTCTTAATTTCAAAAGACTACTTTCAACATATTTTCAAAAAAGGTTTGAAATTCATTTTTGAAAATTTTTATCAAAAGACTATCTTGAAAACTTCCTACTTTTGTGATTGGGCTTCTAGAGTCACTTTCAAATTTCATTTTAAAAATTGCGGCGATGTGGCCTCATCTTGGCCATCCACGCGTCAACCGGAGGGGAAAGCGGGAAGTTTTGAAATTTTATTTTTTTTTATTTTTATTTTTAGAAAAACTTGAGAAAAAAATTAAAAAAAGGCTAAAAATATCAAATAAATTTCAAAAATTATAAACAAATTCAAAAAAAATTCCTGGAACAATTTGGACTTAGAGAAAATATTTCCAATTTATTTTGGTATATTTTTTTATACTTAAAATACTTTTTGATTTTAAAAGTAGATTTTAAACTCCAAAAAATAGAAAATTTAGATAAAGCTAAATAAGTCCAAATAATTAATTTGAATTAGGAATGTTTTAGAAATTCAAGGTATCCTTTTATTTAATACTATTTTTAGGTTTTTTTCTTAAATGAATTTTCAAAATCAAGGCCTTTTTAAAAGTAGAAAATCAGGGCAAATACAAATCCAAAACTCAGGCAAACCCAAGAACCCTTGTTTTTATTTTAAATTAAATTATTGTTTTTATTTTACTTTTATTTTTTAAATAAAAACCTAGGCTGTGACATACTACCCCCTTGAAAAGAATCTCATCCCCCAAGATTCGCACGGGCTAGCAAGAAATAGGAATCGTTGGTCTTCAAATTTTCTTGGTTTCATCTTCGGAGTGATCGCTCCATTGCATCTTGTGAAAACAGATGATCTTTTTTTCCTGGTCTTGTGGTCTATTAACTCAAGGATCTTGATCGAACTCTCGCTGCAAGTGAGGTCTTCTTGGAGCCCAAGAGTCTTGAATGACTTCATCTTTGGAGTGTTCGCCATCCACTTGATGCTTCTATGGGTTAGTAGGGAAGAGATTCAAGGAAAAAGGGGAACAGGGGATGGTTTGCACAACCCTAAAAAAATTATTTAACTCAGCAAAACCTTTGTTAAACCATTAGAAGCAATAGTTATGGCTGTTGACCAAAGAGGAAACTGATAGCTCATAATAACGTCTACCAGCTAGCCTAACCACTTATCCTAAAGCAGTAAGGCTTGTCTTGGTGTGATCCTTCATGGCTCTGAGGTACAAAGTATGATCCTTCAAGGTGAAGATTGAAGTGACGGTAGAGTTGATGAATCCCAACTGTTGTCCATCTATAGTTATTTTGAACAAGGGAAGCTTTAGAAATAGGTTTTCCAATAATGACATAAAGATGAGGAAGGATTTAAAGATAAGTGTAAGCAAGGATTGAGAGGTAAGAGTACGCAAAACTTTTCTGAAATTACTGGTTATTAAAAATAAGTCCTTAGAGTCTTACCATTCTATTCTACCTACAGCTAGATTCTAGAGTCGTCATGGCTCTGATACCATGCCTGTCGGACCCCGAAGCAATAACTCCCATATCCTCTGTGTAAATCGCACTAGTCTAGGATTAGCTAGTGCACACAGTGGACAATAAAGATAAATATCAACCATAATGATATTTATTAACTAAATATAGGCATGATTGCCAAAGTTTACACCTATAGCCCATAGGCCAAATTTAAATAATAGCAGCTGAAGAAAAACACCAAAGCGGAGGAAGTGCACTGAGCCTGCCCACAGGCAAATGACAGTAAGATGCAGCCTACTCATCCTGGTCCTCACCGTAGTCGAAGTCGCCTTTCTCTAAGCAACAGAGTAAGCAAGGGTGAGCACATAAAATGTACTTTGCAAGTCACACAGGAGAGTGCAATATAATGATAAAGGCAATAAACACTACTACAAAAGAGGCTATACTGGACGGCTACATCACAGATGGTTCATAGAGAACTGTCTGTGCTATAATTATCATAGACAGTTTTACAAGCATGACCATGTACTGTCTGTGATACCCAACTATGATAGACGGTTCATACGAATAACCATCTGTGATATTTTCATAGACCGTTATTAATCGAACCATCTGTGATAATACAAAACATTATTGACGGTTTATTTCAATAATCGTCTATGATAATTCACAGATAGTTATTGATACAAATTGTCTGTGATAATGGCAGACATCGTCGATGGTTCGTATTAATACCCGTTTGTGAACTTTTACAGACGGTTATTAATACAAACCGTATATGATCATTTCATATCACAAACGGTTTGTGGTTGGAACCATCTAGGATACGCCACATAATATAAATAGCCCCAGCATGGTCTCGACAAATCTGTCTTCATTGCGCTGCATTGAAGGAGGCGGCTGGCTTTGGCGAGCTTGGCAAAAACATACCACTTGTAGATCAATTTATTCTTGGTGATTAGAGGTTAGTATTTTCTTCTAATAATTTGTATGCCTTGTAATAGAGAGAGATGATAGCTAGGTTTAGAGAGAGATGGTAGTTTGCTCTAATTTAAGAATGGGTCAGTACTCCTAGTTTACTTCAACATATTGTTGCCTGATACACACACACACACACACAGACGCACATATAGGCATATTGCTTCATGAATAGCTGGCTAGCTACTTAATTTAGATATGGACAATTTATTATTAAGTGAATGACAATTATGTGTGTAAGTAGCTAGGATAGTTAATTAGATATAGTAGCATTAATAATACAATTTGATACTAATTTTTTACATGCGTAGTGTAGATGGACCGAAGCTGGATGTACGATGAGAACTATGTGAACGAAGAGTACATTAATGGCGTGTCTGCTTTCAGAAGAGTGGCCGAGCAGGATATGTTGAAGAAGGGGATGGAACATATATACTGTCCATGCATTGATTGCGATAATCTGAAAATGTTTACCAACTTAGCGTACATCAAAGCTTACTAGATTCAAAGGAGATGCAAAAAGGGTATACATGTTGGACCAGTCATGGTGAATAGAAGATTATACAGGAAGATAGTTATAACATCGTCGAGAGAGGCAATGATATGCTAGTTGTGGACTGTGCTTTCGATGAGGATAGGTCATATGATGACAATCTGGATCAGATACCGTGTGATGCAGAAGGAAACTATAGTGAGAGAGTTTGGTAAATTCAAGGGCTTGCTGGAGGACCTGGAGAAACCTTTGTTCCCTAGCTGCAAGCCATAATACATAAGGTTGTCATCTATTTTTGAACTACTGAAATTGAAGGCAAGCAATGGTTGGTCCAATAAGAGTTTCATAGCATTGTTAGGTCTCCTAGTGGACATCCTTCCAGAGGAAAATGTGTTACCAAGAACCACCTACCAAGCTATGATAGTATCCTCTATCATAAAGAGTATGCAAAATTACATGTTTGTCTGGTGTGCAAAGCATCCCGATAGAAGCGTAAGAATGACTCCGATGATGGTGAGGACATCGAGGTGAAGTAAGGACCTCCTACTAAGATGTTGTGCTATATGCCTATAATTTTCCATTTGAAGCGTTTATTTGCAAACTGAAAAGATGCAAGATTGCTACGTTGGCACTCGGAGGAGCGTAAGAAAGATAGAATGATAAGACACGTTGTTGATTCTGCCTAGTGGAGGAACATCGATGGATGTTTGTAGACTTTAGTTCAGAACCAAGGAATATAAGGTTTGGGTTAAGTGCAGATGGAAAGAATCCTTTTAGTAGCATGACCAGCCGACAGAGCATCTGGTCTATGAATATATGTATGTACAACCTTCCTCCTTAGCTGTATATGAAGTAGAAGTACATTTTGATATCACTACTTATCTAAGGGTCGAAGCAACCTAGGAACAATATTGGATATTGATGTGTACCTAATATCATTGATGAAAGACCTTGTAACACTTTGGAACGAAGTGGTACATGTATGGAATGCGGACAAACGAAAGAACTTCACTCTACACGCCATTCAACCTTTTTAGATGATTTGCTCACACTATATTAATTAATCCTATATGAAATAATCCAAATCTAAATCTTCAAATAATCTCATTTATATCCTAATTAAATTTTGTTAGCTTTCCTAGATTATCTCCTATTTTTCCTAATTTTTTCTTAATTAGAATGGAGTAAGAAAAATCAAAAACAAAAGAAAGAAAAGGGTGCGGCCTTGGGGAATCGAACTCAGGACCTCAGGATTGTGGGTGTTAGCGCGCTCGGTCTAGCCAGGTGGACATGGGGTGTTACCTGACAAGGCACCTGCGTTTAATTGGAAAAACGGAGACGCAGACAGAGTAAAACAGAGGAGGCGGCTCGGGTGGCCATGGCTGATGGTGGCGCCGGTGAGGAGCGGCCGGGGAGGCTGGGCAGGCCGACAAAATGGGACGGCAAGGAGGCGAGGGAGCTGGTGGGGAGGTGGCGCGGCCCGAAACGGTGACGAGGCGGGAAGGCGACGGTGCGGGGCGGCCGGCGGTGAGGTAGAGAGGGGGCGGCGGCGCCGTTGTGGAATAGGGAGCAAATTTGCACGCGCACGAGTATGTGGAAGGTAGTGGGAGGCTCACCGTGCTGCTTATTGGACCGGAGGAGGTCCGAGGCCGGCTGGCGGCGTGAGGCGGGGTTGGGTGACGGAGGCGCACGGTGCCGGTGGCTTACAGGCGGCGGTGTCTCCGGCCAACGGTGGGGGTGGTGTTGCCGAACTCCGTGGTCACCCTAGCCGGAAGGAATTGACACGCGGTGGTTGCAATCGGCCAGATTTGGGTTCGCCGGAGCTAGAAGGGAAAGAAACGGCCGGTGGCCGGTGGGGCTCTAGAGGCCGATTCCCGGCGGTGGGAGGAAGTGGAGAAGGAGGCGAGGTGATTGGGGGCGTGCCTTCCTTCTTATGGAGGCGGAGCCGACCGGGCGACGTGGGCGTGAGTCGACGGGGGCTGGTGGGGATTGCGCGGCATGCGGTGATGATGGCTACGGGGTAGGGGCGTGCGAGGTGACGGGACGGGTTGGCGCAGAGGGAGGCAGGGGCGGCGGTAGGCACGCGCTGACGCGGGCGTGGTGGGCGCGGCTGGGATTCGCGCTGAAAAAAGAAAACGAGAGGAGGGAGAAGACAAAGGAGGGGTCCGGGCACTCGGGGGAACAAGGAGGAGGAAGATGCAGGCGGGATGCGGGCCCGCGTGACAGGGAAAGAAGGCGGAAGTGGGGAGGTGGAGCTGGGCCGGGCCGTTTCGGCCGGCCTGGCTTCATCTCTCCTTTTCATTTTTTTATTTTCATTTTATGTACCCATTTGTCTATTGCATTATTTGTGTGTGCACATATAATTGTATATATGTATAGGTTCATCTAGTTGTCCTTTATTTTCATAGTTCCACTTCCTATTTTTCTAGACTCCCTCTTGCGTGTATATAGATATATATATATGTGTATTTACACAGGTTTGCATTTTATTCATTTACTATAATTTCCAAAAATGAAATTTTATGCTCTAATTCATGTTTCTCCCTTTATTTTATGGATCATCTTTTCAGATTCGTATTTCAAATTCCTGTTCTCTATTATCTGCATGTTTCCTTTTATAGCATTACTAAGGTTTGTTTCTTTTTGAGCTTCTTTAAATTTTTGGAACCTCAACCAAATTCCATCAAAAATACCATAAAAATCCAAACTCAAATAGAATATATTATAAAACATTCAAGAAATTCATATTTTAAATTTCAGATTTTTCAAGATGTTACAAACCTACCCCCTTAAATGAATCTCGACCCCGAGATTCCGGTAGAGTAGAAAGTGGGAGGTGAGGTTAAATTGGCTAGCAATAGGTTTCAGAGTCTGGTTCAACATATCGATCTTTTACTCGGCGCAGACAGAAGGAAGAGAATCTGTACTTAGAGGAGGCAAAAGTGAAGGGGGGAGATCTTTATTCTTCAGGATAGGTCGTCGACTTCAGGGTGCTTGCTCCTTGACTTTGCTGTAGTTGTTTTGACATTTTGTCTCATAGTGCTACCCCCATTAAAAAAATGACGGTTGTCATTATTCGTCCGTTGTACTCCAGCTGCCTTGGTCAGCGACAGATTCAAGGAGCAATCCTTGTGGCAAGAGTCTTGTTCTTCGCAGGAACATGTGACCTCGCTCAGTGGACACTCTCCTGGCGGTGGTCTTCATTACAGTGATGTTGTTTTCCTTAAACACTGGAAGATTGCAAAGTCTTCACTCCTTGATTGCACTGGTTTTGAGTCATCCATTATTTCGCTCCTATGGATCCGATGGGGTTTTCAGCAAGAGATGAGAGGGAATAGCATCAGGTAAAGATAGAATCGCGGGGATAAGGTAATATAACCCATTCTAAATTTTAAAAGAGCACACCCGAGAAGCTGGGGTGGCACACAAATCTTGCAAGTTCTTTAAAACAATCTTTTCCTGCGATTGCGAAATATAATGCCCGAGGGCAAGAAGGCAGTGCACAGGGCCAAAGTGAAAGCTCGAGACAAGACAACGTCTATTCGGGGAAACACACATATGGGGCATAGGGTTCATTGGCATAGTTCATTTAAAATGGAACCGCCTTATCTTCATGAACATCTTCGACATTCCTAGCCTTAAAATTTGGAGTAGGGGTATGAAAAGGGGTGTTGGATCGAAATCGGCGACAGAGGGGGGGTGAATGTCATCTATTGAAAATTACTCCCAAAGTACATACATGCATGTCTCTCCTCCTATAGCTATGAAAAGCTATGAAGTAGATGAAATAAGCTCTCTGGAAGTTCAACTAGACACAAACAAGAAAGGTCTGCAAATGGAGCAAAGAGAAGAAAATAGGCATCAAGGAAAAAGGCCAGTTCAGTTCTGGAGAGGCCGGTCAGACCGCTGCATATGGGCCGGTCAGACCGCATTCTGTTCGCCGGTCTGACCGCTCTTATGTGGCCGGTCTGACCGCCCGGGTCCGGTCTGACCGCTCTGGGTTCTCCGGTCTGACCGCCATTTGATCTCCGGTCAGACCGCCAAGGAATATCCGGTCTGACCGCCCCTCGATTTCCAGAGCAGACAGAAAGCAGAATTTTCAGACTAAAACTCAAGAACTTCATACAACAGAGAAATTTGAGATTTGCTCCTAATCCTTTTAGCCCAGAGCAGCGAGAAAACAACCACAATAGCCAGGGAAACCTAAGAATCCAAGAGAATCCATCTCTAGAACAAGAGTTCAAGATTTCCACTAAAATATGAAAATAGAGTAGTGAAGAGGTGAAAACCCAAATTACTCATCATTCACAAGTCCTTTGACCCTAAGCTTTTGCAATCAGACTAGCAATGTACTCAAGACTTGAAAACCCAAGTATCATGCCATCTTATGAAGAACATCAAAGAGAGCCAAAGATCCCCTGCTTGAGAAACCCTAGAAATGGAGGAACAGAGGAGTTTGGGAGTAGAAATCTGGGATTAAAATTGGTTTGCTCTCAGGAGTGACTAGCCAAATGGCTTTGGAGCATATCCTAGTTCGAAGCAACCCATTTTGCCACTCCTTGCTCAAAGAAACAACACAAACAACAAAAGAGGAAAAATGGCAGTGAGAGGCTAAAAACAAGAACGAAGGTAAGCACGAGAGACAAACTTCAGAGATTTCATTCCCAATCAACCAAGGATTACAAAGGAGTCCCCATACATGATTGAATACAGAGGAATGATTACATGGAGTATCAACTCGTCTTCTCCCTCTCACAAACTCAAGAAAACCACGAACACACAGAGAAGAAGATGAACAACAGGGAACCTACGGGAGACAAGCAAAACAACCCTCTGCCATCTCCTACCAACTCCAAAACTGAAAGCACAAAGCAAACACCAACTCCTCTAAAGCCTCTGACTTTTCTCTCAAATCATATAACATGCAGAAAAATCTCCTCCTTTTATACCCTCTCTTAATGGGTTCATCAACTGTTTTGCCCATTAAGCTTTTTCGCTTTACCCACTAACTCTAGTGCTTTGTCCACAATCCACTTCCTTTAGTGCAGCTTTGCGTATTCACCAAAACGCCCCTCCTGCACCTTCCGGGAAGCTTCCTCATTACTTGCCTTCCAAGTATCACAGCTACCTCGAGCCCTCGCCGTCTTCGGCACACCTCGACCGCTTTGACCTCAGTGCCACCTGCGCCAAGTCCGGTCATCCCGCGCCTCGCCACGACTCCGCCTCGATGTCCTACAGCCATCATAGACAAGAAATACATTACATAGCACCGCTCGAAACAAGTAATCCTCATTAGCATCAACAAATCGTACTCAAGCATAAAATGGCCCAAATGACCAAACGGGGAGAAGAATACGCCTCAAGTCCGACTAACCAAACCCGACTGAGCCAAATGCCATCATAGCACGAAACGCACAAACCAAACTCAATCTTTTCAGAATACTCGTCAATTACTCATCACAAGTATGGGGTCGCATCCACATGGTCTCTCAATCTCCCCCTTGATGAGTATATTGACAAACCTAGAAAAAGCGTAAAATTGAGTTTGAAAATGAAAGAGAGTCAAGCACGGTCCAAAAGAAATCAAAGAAACTTATGACCATGTCGACAACTGGAGCAAAAACAGAAAGAGCAAGTTTTCCTCAAAAGCTCCAAGAACTCCAAGATTTCCTTAAAAATGGCTTTTTCTCAACTATTCTCCCCCTTTTGGCAATAAAATCATCAAGGTGCAAGGAAGAGAATAAGGCATGGCTGAAACTTGTTTATTTTAAGCATTTAGAGCCATGAAGATTATCCAAAATGACCGTGAAGTATTACATCAAGCCATAACGCATAAGTATGCTATCAAGATCATGACAAGACATGTATAATCAAGCTAAGCCAAATAAGTCACGATCTGAAAATTAGTCAAAATTCTTAGCATGTCAAGTCAACTATGAGTATAGTCTAGTTAAATATATCCAAAGATGATGCAGACCATGTCAATAATCTAAGTGGAATCAAGAAGCTAGTATTGAGTCAATGCAGAGTGCTACACGTTCAAGAATGAGACATTTGTTTAAGTACTTGTTATTTGTGAAATTAAGCAAATTGAGCACAATTGACACGTTTTTCTTTGGAAATCTTATGGTCGTTTCCAACCAAACTTTTGTTTAGTCATGTGCTAGACCTCAAGCCTTATGCGACCACTCCAAGCAAGAAGCTTAAGGAAATGATCTTGGTCAACCAAAACTCCCCCGGAGTTCATGCCTAGTGCAATGGCAAGCCGTCTCATGAGAAAGAATTGGTGAGATCAGTTCTTTCGCACAAAAGAGATCTTTTTGCTTTCTTAAAAGGTTGTACTAACTCATGCTTCATCAAGGAACTAACATAGCTCAATCTAAATCTCAATATAGATTCAATACTCAACTCAGCCTATTTGACATGGCATGAATCATAAAAGGATAACTAAAGGTAGACTAGTCTCAAGAGCTAACATGACATGAATTAGTTTAAGTTGAGCATTTTAATCAACCTATCATGGCAAAAACTAAACTACACATATAAAGTTATGATAAATCTAGCAAGTAAGCACAGATCATGGCAAGATGTAATTCATTGTAAACATATCATAACAGGATAATAATCAAGGCTCCATGTAGTTATATTACAATGCAGAATGATATGCAAGAAAATCCAGCTCCCCCCTAACATGAGATGCACTTTTAGTTCAAGTTGAGTTATGTCAGCGTTAAGATCTAGAAGTTCCCAAATGAACTCCCCCTGAACCAAAGCAATAAATACGAGAAGCTGACAATAAAACAGAAAAGGCAGTCCTTAAAGCATAGACAAGATAGAGAGGATACTATGGCTCAGACTAATTCTCATCTACCCCATATGACTCTAGGACTTTTAGCTGATACACTAAGGAGCAAACACGTACCCTGTCTACCCGAGGGTGGCCCAACCCTCGCTAGAACCTATAGGAAGTGAGTGAGCTCAACCTAGTGAGAAGAGAAACAGCTAATAAGCAGCATCCTAGAATCACAAGATGAGAGGAAGAACTCTAAACAACTAGACAAGAGAAACACTCTAATCTATGCTAGAAGGACTAACCCTAATGCACCCATATGCAATGCAATAGATAGGAGTAAGAGCATAATAAACAAGATAAAACATGAAGCGCAAAACTCCCCCTCACAACAGTCTATAAGGACAGACCACCCCAAGATCTCCCCACAGAGCTAAAAACCTAGAGCTATCCAAAGGCTTGGTAAAGATATCAGCCAACTGGTGGTCACTCTCCACAAACTGGAGCACTATGTCACCCTTCTCCATATGGTCTCGAAGGAAGTGATATCTAATATCAATGTGCTTGGTCCGAGAATGCTGCACTGGGTTCTTGGCAATGTTAATCGCAGAAGTGTTATCACAAAAGAGTGGAACGCTGTCGATAACTAACCCAAAGTCCCGTAGGGTCGAGACCATCCAAAGCACCTGGCTACAGCAACTGGCGGCAGCAACGTACTCGGCCTCTGCGGTGGACTGTGCAACACCGGACTGCTTCTTAGAAGACCAGGAAACAAGAGAAATGCCAATGAATTGGCAGGTGCCAGAAGTGCTCTTCCTATCTATCCTACAGCCAGCAAAGTCTGCATCCGAGTAGGCTCTCAAGGAAAGACAGGACGAGGAAGAGTACCAGATACCATAGTCAATGGTAGCTCGAAGGTATCGAAGGATGCGCTTCACCGCCTGGCAGTGGGATACGCGAGGAGAAGCCTGAAAATGAGCACATAGACACACAGAGAAATGTATGTCCGGCCTCGAGGCAGTGAGGTATAAGAGGGAACCAATCATGCTGCGATACTCCTTTTGATCAACTGGCTCGCCGTCCTCATCTGGGTCAAGAGAAGCTATGGACGCCATGGGAGTTGACACGGGCTTACCATCACTCATGTCAAAGCATCTCAGGAGGTCACGAGTGTACTTGCCCTGATGCAAGAAGGTACCCTCCCGAGTCTGCTTGATCTGGAAACCAAGGAAGAAGGTCAACTCACCCATCATACTCATCTCAAACTCGGTGCTCATGACATCCGAGAACTGTGAAACAAAAGTATGAGAAGAGCCGCCAAAGATGATGTCATCCACATAAATCTGAACGTGCAGTAGGTCATTGCCATGCCTACGAATGAACAAGGTCTTATCTACCTTACCCATCTCAAAACCATGACTCAACAGATAGGACTTAAGCCTCTCATACCAAGCTCTAGGGGCCTGCTTAAGTCCATACAAGGCTTTAGAAAGCTTGTAGACATGGTTTGGGTATTTGGGGTTCTCGAAACCTGGAGGCTGTCTCACATAGACCTCTTTCTCAATAAACCCATTGAGGAAGGCACCCTTAACATTCATCTGGTAAAGGTTGAAACCCTTAGAAGCTGTGAAAGCAAGCAGGATTCTAATGGCCTCAAGTCTGGCTACAGGGGCAAAGGTCTCCTCAAAATCTAGACCCTCAACCTGGGAGAAGCCCTGAGCTACTAGTCTAGCCTTGTTTCGAATGACAACCCCATCCTCACTCTGTTTGTTTTTGAACACCCACTTAGTGCCAATGATATTGTGACCTCGAGGGGGCTCAACAAGCGACTAGACCTTGTTTCTCTTGAAATTTTCTAACTCCTCATGCATGGCATTGACCCAAGACTCATTAGAAAGAGTATGACAAACGTCCTTGGGCTTGAATGAGACAACAAAGGCAGAATGGAGACAGAAATGTGACATGCCAGACTTTGAACGTGCGACTCGCTCAAAGAGGTCTCCAATCATCTGCTCGGAAGGATGGTCTTTCTGGATATGTCGGGGAGGTCCTAGATGAGAAGAAGAAGTAGCCTCTACCTCATGAGCTGAAGAGGTAGGAACAGAGCCACTAGCTCCAGAGGAAGCAGAAGGCATAGGTTGATCACCTGGAGGTGCCATGGACGAAGGCATCTTAAGTGGAGGATGAGGAACTGGATCGGGTAGACAACCCTCATCTCCATCCTCCTCATCGTCCACAAAGATGGGCTCGGACTGCTCTAAAGAACTTGAGATATCTGGCCTAGTCCTTGGACTGGCCTCGTCGAAGGTCACCTCACAGGTCTCTACCAACTTACTAGACTCCAGTTCCAATCCCTATACGCCCGTGAAGAAGTCGAGTAGCCTAGAAAGATACCATCACAAGAGCATGACTCGAACTTATCTAGGTTCCCGGACTTCAAAATGAAACACTTGCAACCAAACACACGAAAATGAGAAACACTAGGCTTTCGCCCATATCTCAGCTCATAGGAAGTGCGATGCAAGTGTGCCCGAAGAAAAACTCTGTTCGAAACATGACACGCGGTCGCTATAGCCTCAGCCCAAAACTTCCTAGGTGTAGAATACTCATCAAGCATCGTTCTGGCCATCTCAACCAAGGTACGGTTCTTCTTCTCCACGACGCCATTCTGCTGTGGGACGTGCGGAGAAGAGAACTGATGCTCTACACCTGTCTCATCGCAAAACCTCTCAAACTAGGAATTCTTGAACTCCGTGCCATTGTCACTGCGAATCGCTCGTAAGGCACCCGGGAGCTCAACAGAAAGCCTACTGAAAAGACCTCGAAAATGTGTAAACGTCTCATCCTTTGAGGCTAAGAAAAACACATAAGAGAACCTCGAAAAGTCATCGACCACGACAAGAACATACCACTTCCCTCCTGCTGAATACACTCGAGTTGGTCCAACTGTGTCCATGTGGAGCAGCTGTCCTGGTGCATCGGTCATAGTCACTGTGACCGGAGGGTGAGAGGCGGCAACTATCTTGCCGTGCCGGCAAGGAGCGCAAACAATATCTTTGACCATCTTGAGTTTCGGCAGACCACGAATGAGATCGTGGCCACTAACTCGGGTCAAATGGTCAAATCCAATATGATCAAGTCTTCTATGCCAGAAGGTAAGGTCACGGGACTCAGACGCAACTAAACACCGGAGAGGAGCACCAGAAGACTCAGAAAAATCAGCACGAAAGATCCTCCCATAACGAGAAATCCTGCAAATCAGACTACCTAAAGAATCAAGAATTTTGCAAGCGTTTTTCTTAAATCTCACCTCAAAGCCGTCATCGGTAAGCTGAGAAACAGAAAGCAAATTATACTGCAGCTTACTAACGAAGGCAACATCTTTCAAAACAAAAGACTCATTAACGCGCATTGTACCTTTGGCGATGACGCGCCCAGACGAAGCGTCTCCGAAGGTGATCGTCTCATCACCTGGAGCACGAGCTAGGGAAGAGAACCAACGAGAGTCTCCGGTCATGTGTCGAGAACACCCGGAGTCAACGAGCCAAACCTCTCTCTTTGCTGCCTGGCGAACCTGAGTCAACGAGAGAGTAAAGTCTCAGTACTGGGGTAAATCAAGAGTGATTTTGGCACCCAATATTGAGTAACACGTCGAGTAGAAGAAGTAGCCACACACGACTGACCTCTACCCTACGCTCTCTGTCGCTCAACAAGCCAGAAGGTTTGTGTGTAGACCTAAAGCTGTTGTTGGGCTTGACTGCTACGGAGGAGCGAGTCAAGACACCAGCAACATGTTGATCACGCCGCGGGTAGCTATCTCGACGGGGGAAACGAGATCTACCCTCAAGATGGCGGATATCATAAGCAGAGGCAAACCGAGGACAAAAAACAGAAACACCGGAAAAGCCAAGTCCTCGATACTGCCTAAAACCCTCAGAGTTATCAACCCTAGACCTCGTGTTGGTCTTAGGTGCACTCAAGT